>JAEQBA010001151.1:0-270014 GCA_019434445.1 Phalangium opilio
GGTTCGTTTCTCTTCTCTTTTCTTGACGACTGGTGTTTTGTCTTCGTCTTTCGGATTGATTTATCCAGACGAATATGGAAGCGGTTTCTGGTGTAATGTGTCCATCGTCGGATTGAATGCCATAGGATCTTGGCCTGGGCCTATAGATTTGATTACACCTTTCTTCCATTTATCTTGAGGGGTTTTGCGAAACCAGACGCGGGTGTTTTCAGTTAGTGGAAATAATTGTTTAGTTCCAATATTGCCATGCTTCTTTTTGGCGTTCCTGTCGTTGTTCTAGTTCGTGCGTTGCTGATGTGATGTCGAAATTGGGTTGCAAATTTTTGGGATGTGTTGGTATAAGAGATCGAATTTTCCGTCCCATTAGAGTTCGGCTGGTGATGGAGTCCATTGGTGGGAGTTATTCTGTAGTCCGCAGCACCAAATGTACGTCTTTCCCATCTTCGAACGCTTTCCTTAGTGAGTTCTTTAGCGTTTGAACTGCACGCTCGACTTGGCCATTCGAACGGGGGTAGTATGATGATGCGTTATGAATAAATTCCATTCCGTAAAAAGTTGGTCATTAGTTCGGACGTGAATGGGGGTCCTTGATCTGAAACCAATTCTTCGGGAATTCCGTATCGCGCAAATATGGTTTTCATCGCATTTATAACGGCGGGCGCCGTTGTACCATGCATGAGTTGCAATTCTACATACTTTGAAAAGTAATCATGATAATCATGTAATGTTTACTGTTAAGTTCGAAGAAATCGCAAGCGACTTTTTGCCATGGGCGAGATGGTAGTGCGCGATCGAGGAGTGGTTCGTATTGATTAGCTCGTTGGTATTCTTGACACGGTTGACATCGGGAAATGTAGGTCTCTATGTCTTTACCCATGTTTGGCAAGTACAAATATTCACGGGCTTTGCTTTTAGTTGCGACGATTCCACGATGTCCCATGTGAAGTTTCGTCAGTAGGTCTGATCTGGATTCCTCAGGTACGACTAATCTTTGTCCTCGGCATATGATTCCATCTTCGTTTCGTATAATTCGTCTTTGCAGTGCCAGTATTGTCGTGTAGTTAGTTTGGTTTTGCACTTTCTATCTGGCCAACCATTTCTCACATACTGCAATACATCAACGAGATTCGGGTCCTTTTGTGTCATTTCCGCCAATGCACTCCATTTTCCAGTGGAGGCTTGGACTAATAAGCAAACACGTGCCGGTTGGACATCACCGAGTGGAAGATCAAATTTGTTGTTGGGGAGTTGAGCACGAGACAGAGCATCTGCAATGACTAAGTCCTTTCCCGGAACATACGTCAGTTTTACGTCATAACGATTCAATTTCAATAGCATTCTTTGAAGTCTGGGTGAAATAGATCATAAGGCTTCTTGCTGAGGCCTAGCAGAGGCTTGTGGTCTGTCTGTACTTCGACACGTCTTCCATAGGTGTAATAATTGAAATGTTGTAGGCCGAAAAGAACAGCTAAAAGCTCTTTTTCTATCTACGCATAACGCTGTTGAGTGTCAGAAAGTGCAGCAGATCCATACGCAACAGCTTGTTCTTCTTGAATCAAGACGGCTCCTAAGCCAAATTTACTTGCATCGACAGCTAAGGTCACAGGTTTTGTTGGATTGAATAGTTTTAAACATGGGGGTTTGGCTAGGCTATTTTTGAGCATTTGAAAATCACGAGCCATGTTTTCGTCCCACACCCATGCATTGCCTTTTTTAAGTAATTGGCGTAAGGAATGAGTTTTGCTGGAGAGATCAGGGGTAACTTTTGCCTGGTAGGTTACCATTCCAAGGAAACGTAGTAGGTCTTCAGGGCCTTGAGGCTGCGGGTACTCTAGGATAGCTTGTACTTTCGAAGGATCGGGGGTAATGCCTTCTTCAGATAAGATTTGGCCAAGGTACTTGATAGTTGGTTTAGCAAGCTGGAGTTTTGAAAGATTGAACTTGAGATTAGCTCTGCGAGCGATGGTGAAAACCCGTCGAAGTAGTTGGGCAGTGTTCTTTCATATCTTTTGATCCCAAAGCGGAATCATCATAAAAGGGATTCACTGTAGGTTCATCCTCGAAAAGCTCATCCATGGCCCTTTGAAATTCTTCTGGAGAATTATTCAAACCAAAAGGTAGGACTTGAAAACGGTATCTTCCCCACGGAGTAGCGAATGTGGTTAAGTACGATGACTCTTCATCGAGAGGTAGTTGCCAAAATCCGTTTTTTGCATCCAATAGAGTAAATATGGAACAGCCTTGTAGATTTGAGACTAGTTTGTCCGGACTAGGTATAGGATAGTGAGGTCTTTTTATTGCTTCATTCAGTGGTCTTGGCACGAGACAGATACGAATATTTGGTCCCTTTTTGCTAGTAGTGGTAGGGTCCTGTGGATTGGCTCTTTTCTCTACTACCGTTATTGAACTAACCTAGTCAGTGGGTGTGTTCACTTTTGTAATGATTCCATCCTCTTCCATTCTTTGGAGTTCCGCTTTCACCACGTCATGTAGAGTCAAAGGGATTTCCCTAGGTGCAGATACGTGTGGTACTGCATCATCCTTCAGGTGAGTTTTAACAAGCCTGTTTAGACTTCCCTGTCCAGTAAAGACGTCCTTGAATTCTTCCACGACAGTTTCGGGAGTTTCTTGTGAGGGTGGCGGACTTCCATTTGTTGTGACAGACAGGATTTCAGAACTTGGCTGTGTTGGCAAGTCTGGATGATTGTTTCTGGAGATCAGATTAAGTTGTAAACTTGCCTTTAGTCCCAAGATAGGTGCTGAGTTCAATGACGTGACCAGAATTGCAGATTAATTGCAGGTGTGTTTGAGGAAGGTATTTGAGCTTCAAAAAGACACGATCCAATAATCGGTAAAGTAGATCCATTGTAAGTCTGAACTTCTTGACTTGTTTTATTTAGCTTGGGTTGAACACTCCATTTTAGTAAGTCCTTTTCCTATATAACATTAACTTGGGCTCCAGTATCAACTTTCAGACGAACTGGATTGCCATTAAGGAATAAGGTCTGAAACCATGCAGCTTCACAGTCAGATAACTCTTCCGTTAAATGCAGAGCGCCAACATAGAGGACGTGATCTGTTGAATCATTCTCACTGTAAACTTCAGTGTGTTGGTCATTACCATCATTCAGTTCATTAATTCGACGGACGGGCAGCTTTTTATGTGCTTTTGACTTTGTGTTTGACATTGACTAGCCCAATGGTTTTTAAATCCACACAAGGAACAAGTTTGTCCAAAAGCCGGACAGATATTTTTACCAAAAGCATGAGATCGACCGCAGAATTTACAAACGAGTGGTTTGGGAACGTTAGTCGTGGGAACTTTATTCGGCGTATTTATTATCGAGTTAGTAGAGGCATTCCTCTGACATTTTGGCCTATTTTTCCCACGGTGGAGAGCATGCACCGAGGCGGGAAGCTCGCTCATTGCATCAGCCTGAACACGTGATTGTTCAGCAGCCTTGCACGCGGTTATCACATCTTGCAGATTCATAGCTTTTTTACTGTGGTCACGGAGTAGCCGTTCCCGTAAGCATTATCTCGTAGGCCTTGGATTAATTTATCCCGTAACATGCGATCTTCTAACGCTCCATAGTTACATTCCACGACAGCTTGTCTCAGACGAGAAGAAAAATCTTGAAATTTCTCACCCTGTTGTTGTTTAATTTCCAGAAAGATAAAAGCAGCATAAATTTCATTTTGATAGTCTTTGAAGTATTTGTCAAATTCGCCGAGTATTTGGTCCAGAGTAACCGACGTAGCAGGGGCTATCGGCTGTAGCGTAAACGATCAGGTTCCATTGATTGACTTCTAGATCGGGTAAAGGTTAATGAGGTTGTAGGGATAGGTAAGTGTTGTGAAGGAGTAGTGATGTTTTGATTTTGGGTTGGTGTTAGAGCTCTTCCATAGACTTGATTATAAGACGGATAAAATCTTCTACATTCCGTTCTCTTCTATTATCGGTTCGTTTCTCTTCTCTTTTCTTGACGACTGGTGTTTGGTCTTCGTCTTTCGGGATTGATTTATCCAGACGAATATGGAAGCGGTTTCTGTTGTAAATGTGTCCATCGTCGGATTGAATGCCATAGGATCTTGGGCCTGGGCCTATAGATTTGATTACACCTTTCTTCCATTTATCTTGAGGGGTTTTGCGAAACCAGACGCGGGTGTTTTCAGTTAGTGGAAATAATTGTTTAGTTCCAATATGCCATGCTTCTTTTGGCGTTCCTGTCGTTGTTGTTCTAGTTCGTGCGTTGCTGATGTGATGTCGAAATTGGTTTGCAAATTTTTGGGATGTGTTGGTATAAGAGATCGAATTTTCCGTCCCATTAGAAGTTCGGCTGTGTGATGGGAGTCCATTGGTGGGAGTTATTCTGTAGTCCAGCAGAACAAATGTACGTCTTTCCCATCTTCGAACGCTTTCCTTAGTGAGTTCTTTAGCGTTTGAACTGCACGCTCGACTTGGCCATTCGAACGGGGGTAGTATGGAGATGATGCGTTATGAAGAATATTCCATTCCGTAAAAATGTTGGTCATTAGTTCGGACGTGAATGGGGGTCCTTGATCTGAAACCAATTCTTCGGGAATTCCGTATCGCGCAAATATGGTTTTCATCGCATTTATAACGGCGGGCGCCGTTGTACCATGCATGAGTTGCAATTCTACATACTTTGAAAAGTAATCAATGATAATCATGTAATGTTTACTTCATCGATATTACGAGTTAGAGGCGGAACAACCACGAGTCGGATTGCGACGACTTCAACAAGCAAGCATCTTCATCTCTTTCCTCGTCGAGTATCTAGCTTTGGATCTTGGCAGGAATTTAAAGGGACTGTAAAGTTCGAGACCCCCGCTGCGTTTGCTAGAAGGAAAGACTTTCGTTTTGTTTAGCCCCCCCCCCCCGGGGAATGTGACGTCAATGACGACTTTTTCAACAAAAAAATTCATACAGTCCGTTGGGCACTTTAGAGACCCTTTAAGTCAAACATTTGGGAAGCTGTTTTCCACGCTTTGTGAAACCAGATATAAACAAAAAGTTATTTTCATAATTTCTGTGCTTTTAAATTTAAAATTGAAGCTTGCGAATTTTTGAATTTGTACCTTCGTAACTACAATGTGCTTATGAAAATTGAACTTTAATATTCTAGCAGCGCTCCCAGATCAAAATATTAACGTGAATCAACCACCGATATATTTATTAATTAAAATTGGCTTTTAGTATCGCTTTAGGGTTCTCTGGTAAAACAACTATGGTTAAAGACAGGTATATTGATTCAGTTGAAACAACATTATTAGTTCAGAATTGTGTGCATTTAAAATGGCCGAGCCAAGTTTGACCTACTTAACTCGGAAAAATAAGAATATGTCTTTAATCAATATTTTTAATGAACCCACCATATGAAATGCAATGTTAAGTTTCTATTTCATGCGTGATATTCTATAGAATCGTTCATACGGAAAACGAGGCACGAAACCAATCCAAGTATTACTACTTTGACTTATTTTGCCTTCGCGTTTTTCTGTAAAAAACGCAATCAACCCAATAGTAATTATACTCAGCTAATCAGGCTATACCATGAATACTAAAAGTAATCAGTCAGTTTGGGAACCGAGGACTTTGAACTGTTCTTATTCATTGTACGATGAATGCTTGCTGCCTTTAGCCGTTATATTGGAAGAAATTCACCATTTGAAAGCAGTACGGAATGAATTTTAAAATCTAGAGCAAACTTTAATATCAAATTTTTACTCGGTCATGGTTTGGTGCTTACATTAATTGAAAGAAATATTAACAGACCTTTTTGCTACTAAATTGAGATTATGGTGAAGCTAAAATCATTGTGAAAGTATACGTTTAAACCGGGTTCAAAGCACAACATAAAAAACTAAATATTTATTAACTAATTAAATAACTGGGCATCAGCGTGTTACTCGTTCGTTTTTAAATAACCACACGGAGTAAAGATCCACTATAAAAGTCATCAGAGGTAAGTAAATTACGTAACAACGCAATTTTTACCATAGTTATATAGTCATGTATTACCATCGTTTTCCAATCGTCCATGTCGCAGATTTTTGTAATTTCGGTGCTCAAAACTTTTGCGAATGCTTTAAGATGAAGACACATTTTTAATTTTACTTATCCTTAAATTTGAATGTTAATTTTTTGATTAAAACACTTTTTTAATGAGAATAAATATTTACCCGATTGTACCAAGGCAACAATATAATCAAGAAGGGATTTCCTATAAGAAGGCATAAACCGCGAGATTTTACGCTACTACTACTACTCTTACGCGGGTGTTAGTGGACAAGTAAGCCCTACCCCTTTCATGTCCGTCATTGCTCTGCGCTTTCCCATTGGATCCCGTGGAGATAGGTCATACAGACGCGAATGACGTATTCCGAATAGAGAAAAATAATAACTCCAGCAAGGTAAACAGAAAATGGATTCTGAAACGGTACGACGGTTGTTTTTAATTGCCATTAACAAGTTAGTTAAAGGTTTTGAACCAAACTAGATGGATTTTGAATATGTGTCTCTATACGTGAAAATCATTTTATAATTATTTCTAAATCGAATCAAGTGTACTAATGATTTCGTGAGTTCTAAAAACCTAACCAAAGCTTAATGAAAAGGTAAAAGAGATAGATGATGGAAAACAGAGTAAGATAAAATATTAAGTCCCGCCTCCGTTTCCACCCCTCCCCCACCCATGAAGGGGGTATTGTCGACTATCACGCGAGCACCTGACACTAATTTATGCCTTACTCCTTCTTGGTGTAACTAAGTAGGTGAGAAAAATCTGACTTGTCCTCAAAACACTTGGAGAATGGAAAGTCTGAGCCGACATTGGAAAAAAGCAACATTCATTGGATTACATTTAGGCACAAGTACTTCGGCAAAACTTGAAATTTAAGTTTTTTCTTTAACAATATTACAATTTCAACAGAAGGAAAAACCATGTTTTTCGGTTATCTTCACTTTAGTTGTTTAGTAGGTTGATATTTTTTTTTAAAAAAAGAAGTAGCCCATGCTCTTCTTCAGTGTTAAAGCTACATGTAAGACAAATTTCATCCAAATCTGTTTCGTAACAGACAGAAAGAATGACTGAGTTTTTGTTGAATTTCTAATATTTGTATGAATTGAGATATTTACATTATGATCCTGAGCCGAAATCCCTGTTTTTAAAATGTTGTTGGACGAGCATAAATTATTTTGTAAATCATTACACCATATGAAATAGTCGTGGTAAAATACTGTTTTGTGTTTAGTCACCTTGTTGTCTTAAGACAATTTGTGGATGCAACGAATTTACAAGTTGGGAAACCAAAATAAACCTCTCCGAGTCGAGACATAATTTGAGGTTTTTCTTAAATAAATATAATTTATATTAATTATTGTAATAGTCATTAATTTAACCTAGTTATAGTAGTTAAATCGCTTTATGAAACTTCATACATACATCATAAATACATCGAATTTCGTTTGAAGGAGATCAATGTCACGCAGTGGACATCAAGTCACTTAAAACATAGCTCAGCCATCTCAAACGGTGTAAGTATGCAGCGTATTCTTCGAGGGGTCGGTCATTCACGAAATTCCGCACGTTACCCGCGAAATCAAATTAAGAAATCCGAAATCAATAACAAAATCAGAAATCCCGAAAGAAATCTAACGTATTTTTGCTCATTTCGAAATCCCATAAAAAATCAGAAATCAGTAACGAAATCACGAAATCCGTAAAGAAATCACAAAATCCGTAAAGAAATCACTAAATCAGTAAAGAAATCACAAAATCAATAAATAAGTCACAAAATCAGTGAAGAAATCACAAAATCAGTAAAGAAATCTCAAAATCAGTGAAGAAATCACAAATTCAGTAAAGAAAGCACAAATTCAGTAAAGAAAGCACAAATTCAGCAAAGAAATCATAAAATCAGTGAAGAAAACACAAAATCAATAAAGAAATCACAACATCAATAAAGAAATCACAAAATCAATAAAGAAATCACAACATCAATAAAGAAATCACAAAATCAGAAGCGAAATCGCAAAATCAGAAACGAAGTCAGTACAGAAATGGCGAAATCCATTACAAAATTTACGAAATACAAAATCAAAAAAAAAATCACAAATCAGTTGAAATCACGGAAAAAAACTCAAAATCATAGGAAATCACGGGAAATACCTCAAAATCCAACGAAATTAATTGAATTTTCGCAAAGTTCGTCGAAATCACGAGATTGGATTTCGAAATCCCGTACACTTTTTACAAAACGTCCGACCCCTCGATCGATATTCTCTCATTACCATAATGCACAGCTAACATATTTACAGGAAATTAACCTTTCTTTTTTCGAAATGTTAATGAAGATTTTGATCATTTTTCGAAATCTAGATTAGATTACGAATTTTAGAGACATAGCTAGTCTTAAAGGAGTTGTACCCTTAAGTAGAATCCCATTAAAGGGAGGATGAAGGGGAAAGTCAAGTGATTTTTTATCGATTCTTCCACTAATTATAAGACCAGTCTGCATAGTGAAACATTCAGGAAATACAGTCTTCGAAGGATTTTAAAATTCAAATTAGGTTCGGATTTTAAGAATAATTTGAAATAAGGACTTCTGACCAATCGCGTAACGCCCTGCCTGATTGTCAACAAAATTCTCGTGGCACGCTCCATGCCAATATTTATCGCGAGATTTGAATTAAATTTGCGCGCGTGAGATGTACAGCGTGCAACTGGATTTTTTAATTTGATTAAAAAAATTGTCTTGTTTTACGTGTACATTTTGGAGCAAATTTAACGGTTCAAAGTGAGCCTAAGTTTTTACATACACATTAAAATAAATATATTTAGGTTGATTTAAATTATACAATGTGATGACGCGGTTTTTGAAGGTCTGATAGTAATCGTTTTCAGCGTCGAAGTTTCCATATTTTTGAGCACATTCTGATTTAGTGATGAACCGATACCGATATGGTATCGGTACCATTTCATCACTACTATTAAAACAAGAAGCGATATCTAGTTTACTAGGGAGAAGGTGTAAATTAGCCACATTTCTAGCTTTATCTCCAGTCCAAACGTAGGTCCGGAGTTAATCCCCGCCTCTAAACTACAACCAGCATCTCATTGGTTCTTGAAAACTCACGTCAGCGCGACGCGAATGACGAAAATTACGTATTTTCTGACTGAGGAGAGGCGAAATAGCCCGGCTTCCTTTTACGTCCCCCCCCCATTGTATTTTGAGAGGGACTATGGTGCGCGAATACTAAGGCATCTTATAAGTTCTCCCTAGTAAACTGGATATCCCTTCTTGATTAAACCAAGGATAGTGGAGCTAAGAATTTCTTTGAAATATAACGAGATTGTAGTGTTTACACGCAACCTATTTGTAAATAATAATTCATTAATTTAGACTTCAGCAGTTGCTTGTCAATCAAGAGCCAAAATTGCATATTTACGTAAACAAGTTTGTAGGTAGTCCTCCTCTCGACTCGGAGAGGTATTTTTTTGGTCTCCCAACTTGTTATGGTTTCTAATCTACATAAGAATCCGTAGGGACTAAATAATGACTAGCGGAATCTGAATACGAACTCTTGGGGTTTGAATAAGAAGTCGTAGGGTTTAGCGGGGTTTTTAAACGTGGAAATTTCGAAGTGCCTCGAAAGGGTTTTAAGAAAAACCGTTTTTTCAACAGTGTTACACTAAAGCCTGGTTTTCACTGGAAAAATTTCACGGAACCGTTAAAATTCCGCATAATTTTGCGGAAAATTCCTCATAAAAACGGAGGCAAAGTCACTGAAACTTGTAAAGTTGTAATATGAAAGAGAGCCAGCTCGCGGAGACCAAGGCTTACCAATAGCAACCTATCGATTTTCTTAGACTTTAATGTCTTTGTAAAAATGTTCATTTTTTTATATAAATAACGATTAAGCCAAACTTCTTTAACAATTCGTTAACTATACGTTTTTAGAAATTTAAGTCGACTACACAAACGCCTTCAAAAAAATAGCAAAAAATGGCGTCGAAAAAAACCTCGCGAACTGACCAAAACCAAGCCTATGACGTCACGCATTCGTCGTTTCCTATTGGTTACCACTTTCCTTTCCGTAAAAATTTGCGGGAAAATAGAAAACCAATTCCGTGCTTCCCGCCCATAAAACGCGGCAAGTTATCTCTGCGATTTGGGCCAGTGAAAACCAGGCTTAACAACCCTGAAATAGCAAGTTTCTGCTTACAGAGTACCACCATAAGAATATTTTCATACATAAACATTTGAGCTCCCCTTTTTCCAAAACCCGCATTTATACACGATTTGTGTAAAATCCAAATTTCTCATATCGTTTAATTTTCATTTCAAATTACAATACCTACATTAACTTGAAATTTCTGGCCTTTTGTGGGTTTGAAAAAGCGTCCTTGTTTTGCCAAGGATTGTGTATAAATGCAATTTTTTATAATACTTGTTTTTGTATAATATACTTATAATCTTTGAAACTGATGCATTCAACAAAACAATAGCCAAACCTTAAATCCAAAATTTCATATTTAGGCTTCATAAATTTTAGTTCACAATATATATTTTTTAAAGATTCTAGACACTGTTGTACTGCAATATTAAGCGGGTGAAATGGACACGATGTTACATCATGTATCTCCGATTAGTTACTTTGATTCATTCTCCATATTTTCAAGCATGCCCATTAAGAACGAGCGTTCACAAAAGAATCTCACCATCAAAGGACACGATAACACAGTTTGGACGTTGAACGCTTTCTCCCTGATATTAGTGTCGCTAGTGACACTTCTAGCTACCTGTAAACAAATTAAATTATGGAAAAAGAATTGCTGGACTTTTCAAAGTGCATCTGGATATACTTTGCTGATTTATTGCAAAATCGTAAGTGAATTAGACCGATTTAATTAAAACCATAGCAAGAAGGAATATACAATAAGGATAATTCGCTAGATTTTGCGCCGATATCAGTTGACAAAAAAAGCCCCACCCTTTTCATGTCCGTCATTGCTCTGCGTATTCCTATTGGATCCCGTGGGGATAGGTCATACAGACGCGAATGACGTATTCCGACTAGAAAAAACAAAACTAGAGCAAATTAAACAGAAAATGGTGGCTGCCCGCGGTGCTGAATAGGTACGACAGTTGTTTTCAATTGCCATTAACTTGCTAGTTAAAGGTTTTGAACGTAAATTGATGGAGTTGAATATGTAACTCTAAGTGAAAATCGTTCTACAATTATTTCTAAATCGAATCAAGTGTACAAATGATTTCGTGAGTTCCAAAAAACCCAAACCAAGGCTTAACGCAAAGGTAAAAGAGATAGATGGTGAAAAACATAAAGTAAGATAAAATATTAAGCCCCACCTCCGTTTACCACCCCCCCCCACCCATGAAGGGGAATTGTCGACTATCACGCGAGCACCGGACGCCTTTTTATGCCTTCAAATATAAATCACTTCTTGGTTTAACCAAGAAGCGATATCTAGTTTATTAGCGCCATAGTCTCAGTCCATCTTCTAAAATACAAAGGGGGACGTAAAAGGAGGCCGAAGTATTTCGCCTCTCCTTAGTCGGAGAATACGTAATTTTCGTTTTTCGCGTCGTGCTAACGTCAGTTTTCAAGAACCAATGAGATGCTGGTTGTAATTTAGAGGCGGAGATTAACTCCGGACCTACGTTTGAACTGAAGATAAAGCTGGAAATGCGGTGAATTTACACCTTCTCCCTAATAAACTAGATATCACTTCTTGGTTTAACTAAAGAAAAAAAATTGAAACTTAGGAATTCTTGATGTTGCTAAAATTACGTTTAGGAAATAATTTGAGGGACGAAGTTACAAAATGTGTAGCTACACAATTGCGCGTCTAGAATTTTCAATTGAAATATCAGTAATTTGTTTTTCAGAAACCATTTAATGATGTATATTTAATGCTTTTAGCTGTAGCATCATTGGAGGAACGTGGAGTGAAGAAATGGTTGCGCGCTATTTGGATTTTCGGAACTTTGGTGCTGGCGTATGCGTGGTCGGGAAATTTAACTGGCACACTAATGACTGGCAAGTCCCAAAAATTTGACACTATCGAAGATTTGATTGCAAATCCAAAAGTTTTGACTCTCATGTCCAAGAATTGTAAAATATACAATTTAATAACGGTATGTAAAACCATAAGTTTATAATATATGGAGCATATATTATAAACTTATTCGTTTATAATACTTAGTTTCTACTGGAGAATGTTAGTCTCTCAGTTTGAAGTTTTTATCGACTAGTGATCGCAAAGCTGCTCGAAACCTATAAGATGTCCCTGTAATTTTATAATAAGAATTAGATTAAAACATTCGTTCTTGATTAAAGCAATATGTGGTGCGTGCTTTTTTGATAGTCTTTTTTAGTTCCCCCCTTTTTTCCCAATAATTTTGTGACCAATTTGGCCGCCCAAAACTGTAATATTTCCCAAGGCCATCTTTTTATTAAATGTCAATTAAAAAATTGGTCTTTGCAGGAACCAGGAATACTTAAATTACCGGTAATTTACCAAATGCCGCGAAAATTACCGAATTATATCTTACCTTAATTTTAGAGTGGTAATTTTATCGGTAAATTAACTAAATTTTAATCGGTACTTTACCCGATAAATAACCATCTTTAAAAATTAAATTGCGGTAATTTCACATCTCTAAGGAATGCATACAGCCCCATATCAATCATTAATTTCTATGAGTGATTTTTGGGCTGGGCTTGAACACTTCCCGTCACGATTAACTAACTGTCATTTCAACGGTCGATGCAACAGCTAGGCAGCGAGATGGATTATTCGCAACATAAATTTCGTCATACATAATGATGAGTCTAGCTATTCCCACAAAATCTCCCTTTTGATGACGTTGCTGACGGAGACGGCGAAAAATACGTTAATCCTTTTTAACTCTGTCGCTATGACCCGTCTCTTCTTCCATGCCCCCCCCGGGGAAGGGGGTCGTGGACTTTGACGTGCACCCAATACACCCTGCTCTCTATTCCTGCTTCTAAAACTACATGAATCCCTGGTAACAGTAAATAAATCTAAGTCGACAAAAACACTTGTCTCGGGGCTAATTCGTGATACAGTTGCACGCGTTAATTTTTCAGCAAAACGAAATTGCGTATCCCGGTTTGAGGAAAAAAGGAGGGAGACTATTTCATTTCCTCAATGATCCAAATGTAACGGACCAATTGGCGAATGGCAAATCGGTTATCATTGATCAAACGGAAATGTTCTGGGATCCTGGTCGCGGACATTTGTTTAACCTGTGGAATCAATTGGATGAGAAGAAAAGACGGATTTATGTCGGAAAGAAAACTTACGAGCCCATATTCGCTCATATGTTTTTCAACAAAAGAATTCATCGAGAAATCCTTGAAAATGTCAACTATCTGTAAGTATTTTGGAAGAAAATTAGAGATGACCGATACCCGGCTTAACCCGATACCGATCGGTGCCGGTGCAAACAGGAACCGATACCGATATTTACTCACTATGATCCAAAAACTCGATTCTTCGACCGAAGCCGATATTTTTAGTAGGACAGTGTCATTTACAGATCAAGGAAATAATTTAATTTAAAGTGTAATTTCATGAATTATACTTCTAAGTACACTGTTAAAGGTATTTCCAAAATAATATTATTAGTTATTAGATATACTAAATTCAGGTACTTTTTATATAGATGAGAAATCATCACGATTGACATTCATAGAAATGAAATATTAATTATTATCAATACATTGCTGAAAGACCTAAAAATGTCACGTAGCGCCATTTAAAGTATTTTAAACGAGTATCGGTTTAGTATCATATTAAACCAACCGATCCGATACTATCGGGAAACCCTGAGTATCGGTGCCTAATTTTAAAATCATTCGGAGACTGTATTTCCTGGATGTTTCACTATGCAGACTGGTCTTATAATAACTAGAAGAATCGATAAAAAGCACTTGATTTTCCACTTCACCCTCCCTTTAAGGAATTTGAAATGTTCATTTTCACGCGCTTGGAATTTTAAAATATTAGATTTTGCGCGCGTTTCGTTCCACCTCGCAATGCCATCTCGCGGTAAAATGGAGGGAAAATAAGAAGTGGCGTTTCTTAAAAGTCGCCCCCTTCGAAACTACCGCGCACAGGCCTTGATTAGCGTAGGCAGCGGTGTAACTCAGTTCCTGGATAATTCTCGAGGCTTTGCGTTAAATTACAGTCGATGTGTTATTCTATAATTAATTTTATTATTATTTTTTTTACACAGTTGCCAACGAATATTTGAAACTAGTCTACTATCTACCCACAGATTTTCTGCAAATTTTTACGCTCAAAAATACCTAGTGGAGTCTGGCGCTTTGATATTGGGAGAGCCAATGAACTTGATCTTTCTCACTTCCGTTTTCCGAGTCTGGATTGTAGGAAACATTATGGCTGCATTCATTTTCGTCTTTGAAGTGATTCTGTCGTTAGTGATACTTTCTTACGGGGGATCATAAATTATTTTTCCGTATCAAATTTCAATAGAAATTCTATACATAATTGGCACATCAATTTTAAACATACTTCGAAATTACTATTTTTATAAGATCAACTCAGATTCATATGGATCTCATGATATTTACCTCATTTCACCTCAACAGATTTTAAATAGCTTTTTAATAGAATTGTAATGAAATACAGCAAAATGCTAAAAAATTATACAGTTTAAGATTTTTATGAGTTAGAAGAAGCAGTGGTCACAAAATGTGCCCGTTGGCTATTTGTACGTTTCAAGGGCACGTATAAATTCGTCACCAATAAGGTCATAAGACTCATTTCTACAAAAATTCCACTAGAATTTAGTATTATCCATGAGTTATCTGCAAAATTTAAACTATTAAACATTTATCAACTAGTTATTTCAACATCACGCTAAGTAAACCCAGGGATAGATGTAATTTTAGAAGCTGGAATGGAGAACGGTTAGTATTTACTTCAGTCCGACTCATAGCCCGGCATAGAGCCCAACCCTTCAACACGTAAAGAAAATTTTAAATTATCTTATTGGCTCAGTTAAACTTCGTTTTGATGACGTTGCTGACGGGGACGGCGAAAAATAAGTAATTCCTTTTTACCTCTGTTGCTATGACCCCGCCTCTTCTTTCATACCCCCCCCCGTCCCGTGGAAGGGGTCCGGGACTTTGGCGCGCGCCCACATTACACTGTTCTCCATTACTGCTTCTAAAATTACATCTATCCCTGGTAAAACTAATTTATTCATACCCATGAAAAGTGTTTTACAAATTTCCTCATGAGAATAAAAACAGCAATCAGAACGAAAAGAACATTCTGCTCTAAAATTGCTTGATTCTGCTGCTTAAAAATTCAACTAAAAACATTTTCTTTTTAAATCCAACAATTTACTGCAACATGTCTATTTACCCTGATTTAAATATAAATTTAACTTTTGAAGCATTATTTACAATAATATCAGTGGCGCCGCCAGGATTTTTTTGCAGATAGGCTAAGGAAGATTTGGGGGCCCCTTTTTTAAAATTTCAAGAGAAAAATTTAGTTCCTCTTGGTAAAGGCGCCTGGCTCCCAGAGCATTCCCGAATGCTCGTCCATACATAAGGTGCATATCGGCTAGCTCCTCGTTTGAATAATTTTCCATAACTTTTAGGACTGTAAGTTTTTTCTGAAGTGATTGAAACTAGCACAGTCCCTTCTTATAACAAAACAAATGTTTTCTAATTGGTCTACTTTAAGACCCTTTGAAAAACATTGTAATGTATTAGTTGACATTTGATCTAGCAGGTGTAGTTATCAATCATTACTAGCAGCAATGTACGTAAGCGACTACTTTTCGAAGGATTACGCGTCATTCAGTATTACAATCACGTGAGAAATAGCATTGGTCGTTTGTCGCCGTATGCGTGATTTTATTGCATACGTGGCCGATAGTGAATCTGTCTTAGAAGAATGTCCCACGACACAGATATCCACGAATGTTCGATGGCAAACGTAACTTCCACAGGGGTTCGATAACAGACATGAGAGATTGGGTAATAATACCACGGTCTGGTTAAAAACGCCGGTTTTAGTAGGTTCATGCCGTTGTCACGACATCTTTCCAATAACTAGGCGCTCTTGCTTACACGCAAAAGCGCTTTTACTCGTTGGCTTGACAAAGAAGTTGAATGGGCCATCGTTTTAATGAATGAAAAACCAAGCCACTCAGCAACTACAACGATCTGAAAACGCCGTTGTAACTTTAGGCCAAATTAAAACACTTTATACCAAATTAAATGTTTAATTTTTTGGTCTAAAATGCTTTTAGCTCTGCCCCCAGAATCGATCGTTTCTTAAATATCGAATATTTTTCAATTATGACCAATTAATTGAAAACAATATGGTCAAGCCATATTCGTCGCTTCACTTGAAGGGAAAATTCATCGCATTTTACGTGATACTTTGATGGCCCGTATCTCCGCGGGTGTTCAGTTTTGGACCATAGTTCTTTGGTGACTTAGTCTTGTTTTGACCCGTAGAATGCGCCCCTGAATTTGTGACACATCTTTTTGTAACACCCTGTATACCCTAAATTTCCAAAAAATGTTATAAAGGCATACGCTTGAATTCAAACGTCAACAAAAGCTGTTTAAAATGATTTTAGGAATAAAGTTCCTTAAAACGATTTAACTAGAATTAACGTAAATTAATGACGATTAAAATACTTAATATAAATTATATTTATTAAATAATTTAAGAAAAACCTCTCAATTGCGTCTCGACTCGGAGAGGTTAATTTTGGTTTCCCAACTTGTTATGAGTTAAGTAGGTCAAACTTGGTTCGGACATTTTAAATGCACACAATTCTGAACTAATAATGTAGTTTCAACTGAATCAATATACATGTCTTTAACCATAGTTGTTTTTCCAGAGAACCCAAAAGCGATGCCAACAAGACGACCCAAGGGCTGTTCATGTTTTCTAATTCTCTCATTCTACTTCAGGGGAAGTCTAGCGTTTTGAAGAAATAAAGGCAAATTTTCTTGAACTAAATACACGATAACTAAATAAGATAGACATCGCGGTTTGTTTAAAAAAGTAATGTTTAAGAAAATGCGAAATTTGTAGCCAGTTTTTCAGGTTTTCTAAAGATGGCATCACTATGTATGAGTTGGCTTTTGATATAAACCTTATCTCAACACTGGACGACTTCTAGGCCTTCCTGTCAATCATTCGTAAACGCCCTTGTATAACCCCATGCTCTTCAAATTTTACCGTCATATTATCTTTCTCTACACGTCCTTCTATTGAATGGGGGGGGGAAGATTTTATTTGAATGGGCTATTCTCGTGTATATAGAGCTTTTACCCTGCGTATCCTGTCTCGAAGGTGGGCGAATTTTGGGGTAGCTATTCATATATGGTTTGATAGATACCAAACCCCCCCCCCCCATTTTCTTTGTCCTGTTAGGGATTAACCTTCCCTGCTTTCTCTAGGAAGGGTTCGACAGTTTTAGCCTTTATTATTTTGGTTCCGTAGAAATAGTTTCGCCTGCATTAGCAGCTTAGACTGTCCCCATGAAGTTTATTTAGGCATGATATTTTTCGCACCTGACAGTCTACCGTTCACCTCCCCCCCAAACCCCCTTCTCAAGAGACGATTTTCAGAGGCAAAACAAAAATGTAAAGTGTTGCCTCTAGTGGCTTATCTGCGTACTTCAAATCGCTAGACTTCAGCAGGGTTGTACTCTAGAGTTCACATTCTTTGAAGGTTACACGCTTGGGCTCTTTCGAACCCTCTTTCAAGGATATTTCGCAAAAAAAGTTGAAGAATTCTGTGGCACTGCGTATCAGTCAAGTCGTGCGAATTAGGGTCATGGTTGTTCCAATCGTTCCAATTTTTATTTTCGTCACCACACATCGCGCCGCAATCTTGAAATTCGTTAGTACGGTAATTTACGCGGTAAATTACGCCGTAATTTACCATTTTCCAAAATTACCGTAATTTTTCAACCTAGGTAGGGTGCTACTTTTATCTGCTCACGCCGGGCTCTCTACGACCAATGGCAGAAAGAGGACGAGTGACTTTGCGAAGCTTATGCGCCCGGCTAACACTTGTGGCGTAAATACTCTCACCACCACTGTCCCGAATTTCAACGTATTTTACAAAGTGCGACTATAGACCTATCTCTCAGTTCCATGTTTTCTCTTTGATTCAATTACTCTGCAAACGCCTGTGGACATTTCAGAATGCCCGACTTTCGCTCAATTTTAAAAGCACGGACGAAAAATAACAGTCCGCTAAAATCCCGCTTAAAGACTGTATTTGTTGGGGTCTATTGTCCAACG
Source organism: Phalangium opilio (assembly GCA_019434445.1). Classification (NCBI taxonomy): domain Eukaryota; kingdom Metazoa; phylum Arthropoda; class Arachnida; order Opiliones; family Phalangiidae; genus Phalangium; species Phalangium opilio. The sequence goes on from JAEQBA010001151.1 coordinate 18,389, forward strand.
AAGACCCCATTACAAAATCAATGCTCATCCAATCGGACGAAAGGTATCGCGTACTCATCTTTATCGTAGGGAACTTGGCATATGACTGGCGCCGGGATGTAGCAGTCAGCGGCTCCCAGGGTGTAATTAAACGCTTTCCCATAGAAGACGCCGCACTTTCCTTGACGGTCTCCGTCTCCGTTGGGAGAACGCGGCAACCACAAGGATTTTTTCTTTTTGATTGACTTTGGTGCCGTCAACGTAATGCCAATGGCCTTCAACCGACTCGTTCATTCCGATAAAGGGACATTCTTCACCTTTGTCGTTACACGTAGCAAAGTCGCCTTCTCTGAATAGCTTCTTGACCTCCTCCTTGATGTCTTCGGCGTTCACCTTGGCTAGACGAGCGCGCACGTTAACCTTTTTTCATTGGAAGAGCGCTGCCGTCTATTGCACTTTTTCGTATTCAACCCAGTAACACGTGTCGTTTAAATAGACTCCTTCGTTCCGAACGGAAGGCTTGTCATTGCCGTCTTATAGTGATGTTCTACATTCTACGGGGATGAAAGGTTTCCTTGGATCTTCATTGACAAGCACTTCGCAAAAGAATGGACTAGGCGTGTCGCAATTCGCGTCAATCAATTCAACTTCTCAGTCACCGCGCATTGCCGCGCAATTTTCAGCCCGCCCTCCGCTAAAACGACCCTTATACCATAGTTTTCCCAATTGATCCGACGTAACCTCTGATTCGTCAAGGTATCGCCAGTCACCTTTCTCGTCTAAGTCGCTCGCTCCCATAAAAAAAAACGCTTAAAGGAATAGCGCTTCTTTCCGACTAATTTCTTGAGACCCTTTAGAATCTCCGGCGTGTTAATTTTAGCTGAGCGAGATTTACTATTCCTCTTGACGCATTGCACATCGGCCCTAAACCAGTTGGGTGTACCTCGTATGAGCAGTTCCCGGTAGAGCAGTTCTCGAAATAGCAGCCGCGATTCCAAAAAAACAGCGGCGTTCTTCAAAACTGCTGTTTTAGAAATAGCGGCTGCTGTTTTAGAAATAGCGGCCGCTGTTTTAGAAATAGCGGCTGCTATTTTGGGAAATAGCAGTGTTTGTCTTCAGTTTCGAGTATTTCTTAACAATACAGTTATATTCGTTGTTTTCGAAAACTACCTTAATCTGTGATCATTTAGTCAGTAATGTGACCTACTAACGGACCGTGTTTTTAAAGTACACATCAATATTACACTATTCTTCAGGCTGTATCAGTTTACAATTCTAATACCAGAATAGAAAATATTTCAAGAAAGCTTATTTTATTTCGGAAGTAGATAATTGTAAACAGTATTTTTTTGGAAAAGGCATATTATTATTTGGGAAGTGAAAGAAGATAAACAACAATATTTTGGAAAAGGCGTAACATTGTTACACCATTTCCAAAATATTACTAACCTAAGTCTAACCAATCAAAACAAAACCTAAAAACCCAACCTAACCTAACCTAACCTAACCTAACCAAATCAAACCAAACCAAACCAAACCTAACCTAACCTAACCTAACCTAACCTAACCTAACCAAACCTAACCTAACCTAACATAACCTAACCTAACCTAACCTAGCCCAACCAAACCTAACCTAACCTAACTTAGCCCAACCAAACCTAACCAAACCTAACGAAACCAATAAGAAAGCTTATTTTATTTCGGAAGTAGATAATTGTAAACAGTATTTTTTTGGAAAAGGCATATTATTATTTGGGAAGTGAAAGAAGATAAACAACAATATTTTGGAAAAGGCGTAACATTGTTACACCATTTCCAAAATATTACTAACCTAAGTCTAACCAATCAAAACAAAACCTAAAAACCCAACCGAACCGAACCGAACCCAACCCAACCGAACCCAACCTAACCTAACCTAACCAAACCTTACCAAACCACACCAAACCAAACCTAACCTAACCTAACCTAACCTAACCTAACCAAACCTAACCTAACCTAACCAAACCTAACCAAACCTAACCAAACCTAACCTAACCTAACCTAACCAAACCTAACCTAACCTAACCAAACCAATCCAAACCAAACCTAACCTAACCTAACCTAACCTAACCAAACCAAACCTAACATAACCTAACCTAACCTAACCTAACACTATTGGGGGTTCAAATAATCAACTTGAAGCAAACCATATCTGGCCTAGTTCTATTTAAGTTCATTTTACACAGCGTACTTCATAACAAACAACAGTCGTTTTTCGCATTCCTGTTTTTCTGCTCTTTTGAGAACTGCTGTAATGGTACGCCGCGTTTACAAGAACCGCTGTAATGGTACGCCGCGTTTACGAGAACCGCTGTATCGGTAACTGTTGTAACGGGTAAACTGCCATTTCGGGAAACCGCTATTTAGGGAACTGCTGATATGAGGACCGCTATTATGGAATCCGCTCATACGGGAACCGCTCATCTGAGGGCTTCCCAACCAGTTCAACATACTATTTTCGCAGATGAGATTTAGTTTAGATACCAGTAAGTACAGACTGGTGTCCATGTGGGATAGAAAAAAGACCAGATGATGGTGGTGTTTTGAAGCCAGTATGTACAGACTGGTGTCCATGTGGGATGGACAAAAGGTCAGATGAGATTTAGTTTAGATACCAGTAAGTACAGACTGGTGTCCATGTGGGATAAAAAAAGACCAGATGATGGTGGTGTTTAGAAGCCCGTAAGTACAGACTGGTGTCCATGTAGGATGGACAAAAGGTCAGATGACATTTAGTTTAGATAACAGTAAGTACAGACTGGTGTCCATGTGGGATAAAAAAAGACGAGATGATGGTGGTGTTTAGATGGATAAAAAAAGACGAGATGATGGTGGTGTTTAGATGGATAAAAGGTGGTGGCGTTAGAGCGACAATGGAGTAATAGTGGAAAACAATTTTCCAAATTTCTGGAAACTGTAAATGCGGTTCTGAAATTGAGAACACATTTGCTCCAATTTGCAAAATGCGAACGCGGTTCCCTGGGGTGTAACAACAGAGAGACAGACACGTCGGAATTAGAGCCTCTCCCTGACATACGTCACTCGGAGAGGTAAAAAAGAAACTGCTGAGAGTGAATCTTCGTTGCCATCATGGAGAAAACGACGGGAGCGGAGTGTTTTTCGTTCATAATTAGCGTGATTCGAACTTTTGACAGACAGACACTCGAGTGTTAACAAGTCTGTCAATCGTCCCTTGGAAGGATGGCTTTATATCCCTTGACGCGTCTCGAGTTACGCGTATCGTTAATAAAGGTTTTATTGTTCGTTGATCTTCGCTTTTGCAAATTGCCTATTCAATCGTATTAAAACGACATTTGTAAAATGACATGATAAGAAACATTACGTGCGTCACAATCGTATTATTTTTCCCAATTTTTATTGAACCATTGGTGAGTCAAGTCATTTCACCTTAATCGAATAACACGATCGTAACCGTCGTCTTTTTAATTTTTATCAAATATTTGCAATTAAATTTAACAATAGAGTCGAATATTTCGTCATTTTGTCAGTCTGACCTTGGTTCGGCTGCAGACGCTTCCTCGAACAAGAGAAACCTTGGTTTGAACGATCTCTAATCCACATAACCGCTAAGGCGCAGCTAATCCTCCCATCTTTCGGAGCGAGCGAAGAAAATATAACAGCGTAGATTCGTCAGTCTGGCACCATGTAACATTTCTTATTCGTTCTAACTGCTTGCATATTAATAACAACCCAGTCTCATTAACAACGACTCTTAGTGACAGCTAACATGTTTTATTCTGTTCAGCGTCGTTCTACAAACTGCCTGGTTCGTGTTGGAACCGGCTAACAACAAATACAGAAATATGGTAATTTAAGTTATTTTATGCGGTGCTATGACTATTATTATTTATTACTAATCAACAACAATTATTACATTACTTTATGAAATTTTAGGTTAAAGATTGATACAAAATTGTGGAAGTTTATAGCAATTATCATAAGTTCATACGATATGTTCCATAAGTTTGTCACTGGTTACTGAGGGATTGATACGAAGTGACGTAGGTAAAACGTCGGAGCTGTAAGTCTCTAGCATTACGAAGCATAGGTAGTGTCATACTTATGAAACATATCTTATACAATTAAATGATCACTGTGCCTTTTGATAACGTGGTAAAACGAGATACATTCTTCAGGTGTGGTCATTTAAGCATCTTTAAGCATCTGGAGAAGAGGTTAGAGAGTCTCTCTGCCAGAAAGACGAGCAATGCCAGAGCGTGTCCGATGGTCAAGATGGCGAACGCTCCCTGCAGGTCCACTATGACCAAAGGTCTGGTCCCACTCTTTTCCTGGAGGTGGTCCGTGTCAAACATGCCCTTAATCCTTTCCCACTCAATCGTGTCCTTACGGAACTTTTCCAGGATACCGCAATCCTGAAGACGAAGTACTCTAAATCATAAACAATAAGAATTAAGTTTTCTATTTAATGTAATTAATGGCTTTTTAAAACCGTAATAGAGAACGCGGGTGGTCGCTTGTTTCCGCACAGTTTTATTTTTCACATCTTAAAAACCTATAACCCATTTCCGCACAGTTTGCAAAACATTTTAAAAACCTTAAACTTATGATGCTGGCTCATTGGACCGAAAATAGCCAAAATGTGAGGTTTTATGATTATAAAATTTTCGATGCTATTTAACGATAGATTAATTTTTAATGCAGATTTAACAAACGGAATTAAAAAATGCTCCTTTTACTTCTATTTTTATTAACAAAAACACACCTACGTCTCAATACACTTTTTTATCGATAGTGATATTGCAATGGTCAAATCACAAGTTTTATAGCATGCCCCTATTGTAGCATAACCTAACCTAACCTAACCCGAACCGAACCAAACCTAATCAACAAGAAAATAAAAAAAAATTATTTGCAAACTGTGCGGAAATGGGTTATGGTAAAAATAGTGAACCAAATTTTAAATGTAAAAAGTGTGCGGAAATGGACCATAAAAAGTGTGCGGAATTGGGCTATGATTCTCGAAAATTTTGCGGAAATGGGCATCCTCGAGAACGCGAATCAATTAGCAAGCTGACAGCGTAGCAAATTCTTAGGTTCATTAACAAAAAGTGTCTTTGAAAAGAATTTGAAAGGAAAATGATCAAAATTAGTTATCTAACAGATGTTGGTTTGAAGTGACAGATATTTTAAAATTAAAATTCGTTTGAAATTTCATGGAGAATACTTGAAATTAAAATTGCCTACAGCTTACTACACGTAATTGAAACTCAAGCCGTGCATTCTTGCTTAAAAACTAGCGGGTATTTTAAATCCTGAAAATCCTGAAGTTTTTCGTCTCTTCACAGCACACACAAAGCTAGGTTACATAGAGACCTAGCTTTGCGCGTGCTGACAATCGAATAAGCTGTCGTCCTATAGCTTGAAAACAAATTTTCTCACGCGCATTCTTCATCCCTGATGAAACAATATTTCAATGCTAATTTTAACTTAAGGTTTTTAGCAAGCATATGGTGTATTTTTAGAATAAAAAATTAAAATAACATTGTGCATTAATTAAGCAGAGTGGATGTATTTTTAAAGAGCTTACACCATATTGAGGGGATCTCGAAGCGGAGAGCCTTTTGGCACTTTGAAGATTGAAACAAAAGTATTACTTTATTATTAACCAATCACAGCTCTAAAAGGGAAGTGCTCATATGTTTTTCACCATCAATTCACAGCAAGAATTGATCACTCCATTCAAGCAGAATTTTATGGAAGACTCGCGGAGTTCATATTCGAAACCGTCAAGCTCTAGTACCGATCAACTTTCTATCTAAAATTAGCTCGCCAGATACGGTTAAGCGTGGTCTGTAATTGTGTTAAATAAATAGAGACGATCCAAGAACTGTTTCATTAGATCTTCCCAGATATTTTGATAATAAGGATATTGTGGGGGGGGAGGATGGTGAGTGAGATTGGTCATGGTCCACTTGATCACGCACCCACGAACGCTAGCTTTTCGAGATATAGAACCTCTTCAAAGAATTCTATTACCATGTATAAGCGCAAGTTACTTGATGTTAATTTCGTATTCCTTTGAATTCAAAGGAACCCAAAATTAACATTAAGTTTTATGGGAGATTGTACGTTTTTGAGATATATCCTCTGCCCTATAGATCAAAATGATCTAAGTCTTATACTTTCCAGGATGAGAGTGATCAACTCACGCGTCAATGAGTGCTATCAGAAGTAAGATAAGGGACTAGAAGTATCGCGGTAACCGAATTCTTCACTTGGCGAAAGTGAATATTCTTGATGACACACCAACGGTTGCCCCTCTGGTAGCGGGTTCTGAATTTTCCCCAAACCCGTGAGACGCTCGTGGCGGTAGACGGCCGAACTAGATTCAAGCAGCCGCGTCCGTGATCCGCTGCTTTTGGTTGAGGCAGAAGTCCATTAAACTAGCCTAGGAAGTAAACAATTACAATAGCTGTTATAGCGTACATCTCTGCTGGGGTAAGAATTCCTTTTAACTCCATGGATGGGGGTATAATTTTCCTGCTTTTTCTTAAGCCTGCTTGAAATCTCGAGCTGGCTTGGTCTCGTCTCCATCTAAGGGATGGGATCACGTGACTAACATAGTTGATTGTAGTGTCATCTGTCGTTGAGCGACGAAAATAAATCTTTAATTTTTCTGTCTGGATTAGAGTCTGCCCCTTGGGGTAAAACGGGTTACGCGCATGGCAAAATCAAGCCAATCAGGTTATGCCTTTCTAGCCTCAAAACCCGAGCACGAGATCTGAGCTGTTATAAAAATTCAAAAGATTTGTTGGTTGGGTCTATGGCGTTGACTGTTCCAAAATTCACAGCCCCCATCCCTTCCCCTTCTATGCTAGAGATGGCACAGTTTTCTTGAGCTCCTCTCTAGGAAGTCTTTCTTGACGTGAGCGGGGCGTGACTTCTTCAGCCCATGAACGCTGGATCTCTTAAAGGTAGATAGTTTGCTTTATAAAAAAATAAAAAAGGAACGGCCACGGTCGTGAAATATTTTTTGGTTCAATAGGTTTATGAAGAGTCATGAAAAACCGAATGGCCTTGACTGTTCCCAAATTCACAGCCCCCATCCCTTCCCCTGATTCTAGGCTAGTGAGGGCTCGGTTTTACAGTGGAAGGGGGCGTTTTCCGGTCCCTTTAGAGATCCAGCGTTCATTTTCAGCCAATAGCCGTGTCTCTCCCAATAGGGCAAATTTTGGCGTACGAGTCGCGCCTAAACCGGAGGTCTGAATAAAGTTATCGCGAGGTGGCGAATGTGTCGCCCTTCTTCAGTATTGCAACACAAGAGAGGCGAGTCCCAACCCCCCCTCTTTTGGTTACTTCCTAGGCTAATTTAATGGACTTCGGGTTGAGGGGAAGGGGGTAGGAAATTTTTTTGGATCTCGACCAATTTTTTTCTCTCTAGTGTAGGCGCGATGGAAGCGGCATAAAATCCTCAAATTTGTTTACTATATAGTGCCAGGATCTATTACCAATGCTAGAGCACTTTATTTCTAGTCCCTTATCTTACTTCTGGTACTATCGCCAATTTCATCTTTACATGGCAGCTTAAATTTAACTACGGTGTATTACCAGAAGGGGTTAATAGAAGAAGAATGACACTCTGTTTCCTCTTAATACTTCAGTTATGTAACGTCATTCTTCTCAGGCTCATGCACCTTTTAGTTTGCTTTACCGCTCATCAAACTTCAGATGGGCATCGCAACTATTCTACAGTGTGGAAAAGACCAGAGTAACACCTACCGTTGTGGAAAACCCCCAAAACCCTTGACGGACTACTTCACTGCAGTACATTTTCGAGCTCGTATACAGGGTGTGACATGTGTCATTGTATGCAAATGAGAACGTGCAACAAGTATCATAGTGAATATCGTTTAATGATACGCACTTTGAAACGTTAAAGACCTACGATTAAGCTTTGGAACTAAGGCATCACACTACAAATTAAAGGGCTGTTTGGTAAACATTGACCGCCCAATGTGGTGGCGCACCATCCTGCTGGAAGCACAGGTCCCGCATCACTGCTAATGGTAATGCGTCTATCGCCTATTGGCCTACTTAGATAAGGAATCCATACGATGTTACGAAGGTCAGACTTATTCAATCAAACGTACGCGTCGTTACTAGCAGCTTAGTTCGTATAAACGTTGTAAGTCCTGTGTCGTAGACGAATGGCAGCCTGCTCCAACCGAGAAAAATTGGACATAATGTTTATTTTGGGTGAATGTTGCGGTAACGTTCAACAAGCGGCATTGCTTTATGCCGAACGCTTCCCACACCGACGAAGGCCGGTTCGAAGAACCTTCACGAACATTAGAGACAACCTACGAGATTTCGGGAGTTTCGTCGTGCAAGACCGTCAACGTAGAAGAGACCGTATAATTGGTAATCATGATAGGGAAGTCGACATTCTAGCACGTTTTGAAGCCAATCCTCATACTAGTAGTAGAGCGGTCGGAGAAGAGGTTGGTCTAAGCCATTCAACCGTTCTTGCCATTTTACATCGGCATCACTACCATCCCTATCATATCCACCTCCATCAAGCCTTAACGGACGACGACTACCTAAGACGTCAATACTTCTGTCTTACCATGCGCGAGCTAATTGAAGCCGAACCATTGTTCTTAAGAAAGGTTATTTTTTCTGATGAGGCGACATTTCACAGGGATGGTACGGTAAACCGACATAACTTACATTACTGGACCCAACGAAATCCATACTGGATACGGCAACATTACCATCGAATTCGATGGAAGATAAATGTTTGGTGTGGCATTCTGGGGAACAGAATCATCGGACCTTTCTTCTTCGAGGTCAACATTACTGGTGACAGGTATTTGCACTTCCTGCGCCACGCGTTTAGTGATGCGATAGACACATTACCATTAGCAGTTATGCGGGACCTGTGGTTCCAGCAGGATGGTGCGCCACCACATTGGGCGGTCAATGTTCGCCAATGGCTAATTGAGCACTTTCCAAACCGTTGGATCGGTAGAGGTGGACCAATTCCGTGGCCAGCAAGATCCCCTGACCTAACCCCACTTGATTTCTTCTTATGGGGATATGTTAAGGGGGAGGTGTATGCAACAGAACCTTTAAATGTAGACGACTTGAAGGCCAGAATTCGAAGCGCAATTGAACAAATCACTCCTCAAATGCTAGAAAACGTAATACAACGCATGGTCAATCGTCTTGAAGAGTGCCTACACCACGACGGTAGGCACATCGAACATTTACGCTGATCGATTTACCAAACAGCCCTTTAATTTGTAGTGTGATGCCTTAGTTCCTAAGCTTAATCGGAGGTCTTTAACGTTTCAAAGTGCGTATCATTAAACAATATTCACTATGATACTTGTTGCACGTTCTCATTTCCATAAAATGACACATGTCACACCCTGTATACGAGCTCGAAAATGTACTGCAGTGAAGTAGTCCGTCAGGGGTATTGGGGGTTTTCCACAAAGGTAGGTGTTACTCTGATCTTTTCCACACTGTATAACTGTTTGGCACTAAATCCCCAGCAAGCAATCAACCCACAAACCTTGATTGTCTTGACGTGGGACAAAAATCCACAAGCGCATGCGTCTGACCGAATAGTTAAAGGCTAATAGAGTAATGATGAGGGAGCTATTTATCGCCTATGTGATTCGGTTTAGTAACCTTGCTCCTAATGTTCCGATGTTGGGATGAATGGCGTTACAATTACCCCGATTTATGGTGCACTTCTCTCGAAGAGAAGTATTATATACTTCTGGTAATACCAGATCCCCAGGATAGACAATATTCTGAAAATTGACAGCGAAGGTACATGTTTGCTTACCAGCGTGTCCCAAAAAAGTGTTAAAGAGTTGGTCACTAAGAAAGTGAAAATTATGTTCTCCCAAGCGAGCGACCGACCCTTGCATGTTCTCTCGGCCCCAACCGTGCAAGACCTTCAAGACACCCGAAGGTACCGATGTCGCCCCGGAACTGATCGGGTCTCGTCTGACTCCGTCGCCCAAATGACCCAAACGGCCGGTACTGATCGCCTACAAGTATACGAAAAGCATTTTAAGCCTGGCGTCGGCTGCTTCCAACAACTCGCAACGGAGTCCAATTTTTTGGTTCAAAGATGTTTTCCGGTTGTCACGTGACGTTTTTAATCGAACCGTCAACGAATCAAATGGCAAGGGAGTACGTTATTTCTTAGTGCATCCGCTTCATAATGGCGACAAAAGCATGGTTTTCACTTGACCGAATAAACAACTTTGCAGCTAGACGTCAAACGTCAGATTGGTTTTTTACGTTGTCGCCCATCGTTAAAGCGTTTTCACTTAGCGTAGTTCTCGCAAATAATGGAACCAAGGTTTACCAGATAAACTGAACATTGCACCAATTGCGGCCCATCTTTCATTTTTGGTCTTTGCAATCTTTGTGGCTAATATCATAAAGATATGGATTTCGTTTAGCCACTCATGACTTAGCGTGGCCAAAATAACCGCAAACGGAGAGTGACCGTATTTTTCCAGATGCAGGTAGTTGAACCTTAAAGCACTAAACATTTCTGGTTATAACCACACTTAAAAGATAGTTTTAGGTGATGTTAAAAATGGGCCCTTTGGTGATACCAAAATTATGCGACGCACGAGAAAGGGAATTAAACTATATCAAGACAATTCTAAACTTCAATTAAATTTTGAAAGCTAGAACTTAAATAAGAGGGGTTATGCATGATTTTTTAGTGTACCACAGTCACTGAAAATATAAAAGCACTTGTCAAAGGTGGGAGCGCTGTATTCACCGAAGCTAAACTACTTTTATCCATTAATGACTGACCTCTAAGGCTTGATGAAAGAAAGTGCTACGCAAACTGCCCGCAACTATCTTCCCTTGATGGACAGCGGCGGCTAATTGGTCAAGAGTGTCGATCGGATCCTCCAAACCCGGAAAGTTCAGAAATGAAACTGCGCAAAAAAGACACCATAATTAACATAAACACAAAGAAATAACAAAAAAAGTGAGGTAGTAAGGAAAGTGGAGGCGACGCGTGATTCTCATTGCCTCTGAGCGAGGGGCTATAGTCATTCGCCAAGATTTTGTACACCTGATTTCTGAATTTTTAGGTGAATTCCGTTGATTTCTGAACGAATTCCTTGATTTCCGTTATTAGGATTAGTTTAGGTGATTTCCATAACCTTTTTAGTGAATGCCGTGATTACCACTGGATTCTTCGTCGATTACGATGAATGCAGTGATTATTTCTATCTGAACTGATTACGATTTTTCTTTTGGATTTTCAAGTTGCTCGAATGATTATGTGTGATTATTTCACGAAATGTGTGATTTCCGAGGTGATTACAAAATATTGCAAGTAAATCATGTGATTATTTCTGATTTTCTCAAGATTTCACGTGATTTCCATTGATTATCGGAGATTTCACGTGATTTCCATTGATTATCGGAGATTTCTGATTACCTTTGATTACATACAAAAATAATTGAGATTACTGATGATTTTCTAAGAGTTCCAGAAATCAAGTAATCGATTTCTGCGGTTGAGTACACCTGATTATTCAAGTGACTAACCCCTCGCCTCTGAGACAACGATTTATTTTCGAACTTCTAGGGGTAAACTCGTCTATGAAAATCGCGAGTACGGGTGCAAACCGAATTACATCTACAAATTAATATAGCGAAATATATGAAAGACATTTTGCTTCTTACTTAATTGACCCGAAAAAGAAGCGTAGGCGATCATCGAAAAGATGAGCCAACCAATCAAGCCGACTTTCATGGAACTGCGATCCAATCGCCTGGGTGGTTCGGCTCCGGTGTCAAGGAGGGCGCCGTATTCGTACCAAAGAGCCTCACCGAACGACCAAAAAAACCTGTTATTATTCGAGGCCTTCAAATCGACAAAGAATCGCACCGCCAAAAACTTCAAGCAAATGGCCATAGCGGGAAACAGGCACAGAATGCAAATCCATACCTAGCAAAGGTACAATAAAGAAATTTGTATAGTCTGGATATTTCAAACGCTATAAGGATAGGAAAACCAAGGATGACGGGGGCTGGATGCGAAATCTGATAGAAATAGGTGCGCTAACTGAGGAACGGCTCAGATTGAGTGGAACACCAAAAAGGATGGGGAATAGTCGGAGTCAATTTTAATTGGTTCGTCTGTAGCCCTTCTCAGCCAATTACCAATGCGTCCGACTATTCCTCTCCCATTTTTGGCGTCCCACCCAAACTGAGTCGTTCCACAGTTAGCGCGCCTATATTTATCTCAGATTTCGAATCCTACCCCCATCATCCTTGGGAAAACTAGACGCTGTGGCGGCAAGCAAGTCACGGCACGAGCAACAGGAGATTAGTAATCTTGGATCGTTCGAATTTCTTAGTACTGCTTAATGTATTTAGTGTAGGAGGTAAATTAGGATCAGTTTATTTTCTGGTACGACAAAGTTACTACAAAATTTCAAATTACTATTTAAAGATGGACTTGGCTAAATTGAGATCTCAGACCATGCACCTAACCCATGGACAGGCAACTGAATAGGGAGCTAGGTTTGCTTAGATCATCGACTGACACTAGTACTGTGGTGTAGGTTGGAAGGTTTTCACCAAACCCTAGTAAAATTCGCGCCATTTTGTTTTTCGAGTAGTAGAGGTCTCTAGTCACCGATATGGGGAGAAAATCTGACTAAATTATAAAATTGAGTTGAATTTAATTATTTATTTATTTTAGCCTCTCTCTCTCATAAGCGATCTATCAAGTTAGTTTTGTAAATATCACTCTGGTTTTGTTTATAAAATCTGTTTAACACCAAGTCTTGGCTAAAATATATCCCGAATCATTACAGACAATTTTTAGCCACATCGTATGATGAACATCTACGATGTGGGTCTTAGTTTGACCCGGCCTGTTGGTGGCGGTGGTGGTGGTGGTGGCGGCGTCGTGAAAGAGAACTGCCTTAGACAGTATAAAATTTTTCGATCGCCATTGAAGGGAGAGTGAATGGGAGAGAATTGTGGTGAGGTGATATTTTTCGTTCGTGTATTTTAAAAGGAAGGAAATTATGATAGTTAGGTTAAGCCATATACCCTCCCTTAAAAATTCCTCTTACCCGTCGACAATAAGAGTTTCACGCTCCCCTATTTTAACATTCAAAGAAGTCGAGTAGTCTAGAGGATTCGTGCTGCTTTTTAGTAAAATCGTGCACTTTGTGACAAAAGAACGAAACTTTGCACAAAGTATCTATGTGTCTTAAGTAGTCGATTAAAGATTGGAGGCATTCTGTATCTGTCCTGTGACATTTGTGACAGGCGTATAAATACGACATAGTTTTGCAGAAGTGCACTCTGAACGCCCCCTCATTTCTCTCATACCGTCTCCTTTCTTGGGGGCGGGCGCCTCTACTCGAGATAGTATAAAGTCTCGAAGGGGTCGTTCATCATACAACTTTACCATTTTTTTTGCACTGGCAAATTTATTGGGAAGGGTCTTACACGTTAACTATTTATACTATAAGTTTTAAGGTATTTAAATGGAAATGTAGTGTTATACTTAAAGAAATATAGTTGCGTATAAACCAACCATTAGGGGAAATTAGTAAGTTACGTGTCATCTTTGGGTAAATTAATAAACAAAACAACGGGCCGACATGAGTCTAAAAGTAATCATTAAATTTAATCCGAATTCAAAATAGAGCTAATTATTAAAGGTAAACACAATACATGGTAACATGAAACAGTAATTAATAACAGGTTAATGAAATTACTTAATACTAAGGGGGATTTGGCTGGACACCCTTATAAATTAAGTTCGTAACGTTTTCACTTATCTTAGTGACCAGGTCCACGAGGTACGGGAACGGAACGTTGTTGAGGAAGGTGCGCACATATTCCTTTGTTTCAAACAGTCATGAACACGCGCACGTTAGTGGGGATCAACTTTAGTTTCTCCTGACGAGGGTTATCCCTTAGTTCTTAAGTAGAGTTTTTAACATGGGCAGAGATTTGCCATCTCTATCAAAACTTAGCGAGCGCGAACTGGTAAGCACGCGTCAGCTTCGGACTAGTCCTGGTCTCGATCTACTCATATTTTTCTTTTACAAAGATGTCCTCTGATATTCTTTTTGAAAAGAAAACGAACCCTTGACCCGAGGTAGTTTACCTTTAGGTCGTTTCGGATCAACCTTAATGTTTTTGGGCCTGGCAACATTTGTACGGGGCCAACAAGCCCCCCCCCCCTGAAATCTTCTTAAGAATTCGTTACGGGTCGCATCTACGCGAGGGTACCCAGCTTAAGGGAAATCCAGCCATTGAAATTGTAAAGGGGGTGTTGAATAGATATTCAACTATCTTTAAACCATGACAGTTTAAATGCTGAGTCGTGTCGCGAAATATTAAAATGTGGTTGTACTAAAGGTTGCCGTGGACAGTGCTCTTGTGTTAAAGCACAACTACCTTGCAAATGTGGTGGTTGCGATAGAGCTATGACATAATTAGTTATTCGGTACATTTAAGTTTTATATGTATTTATGTATTAATTGTCAATTTTGATATCTGTATGTTTTATAACAATTTTTACATGTATCGAAATAACTATTGTACCTGTCAATGACTTTTACACTAAAATGTTTTTCATTTCTATATAGTTTGCCAAAGTTAAAATTAAACATAATCGTTAGTACTTCAATATTTACATTTAAAAATTATTTCCTATAAAAATACTGAATTGAAGCACCTTGTATTGATGTTATAAAGAGATTTAAGCTTTTTTTGTTGAAAGGTATTATAGTGAACGACCCCTTCGAGACATTATACTATCTCGAGTAGAGGCGCCCGCCCCCAAGAAAGGAGACGGTATGAGAGAAATGAGGGGGCGTTCAGAGTGCACTTCTGCAAAACCTATGTCGCACTTATACGCCTGTCACAAATGTCACAGGACAGATACAGAATGCCTCCAATCTTTAATCGACTACTAAAGACACATAGATATTTTGTGCAAAGTTTCGTTCTTTTGTCACAAAGTGCACGATCAAAACCCCAATCCTCTAGACTAGAGGGAAATTTTGAAAGCAAAAGCAAGAATGGTCTCAAGGCACCGGGATTTACGATTATTGGGTGTTTTACCGAATTCTTTCTCTTTCAAACTCTTCTGACCATAAGTTCATGTTAGAAATTTATAAGAAGCAATAAGTGTGCATAAGTCTATGTTGTAAACTCATCGAGGGGATAATCACTAAAACTATCTGTTCTTCGATTCGCCGGAATATTACAATTACGGCATAAGTAAATTTATTCGGGTAATAATTTTATCACCGTTTAGGGTAGGGCATCGAGGGGCTATTCACTCTGATTTTATGCACGGTAAATTATTTAAACATTGTAAAATATAGCGCTATTCACTCATTAGGGTAAGGTATAGAGGGGCTATTCACTCGTACGATGTGGCTACTATTACGAGCCCTTGGGTCGCCTTGTTTCTTTACGGGACATTTGGCGATAAATTGCGGTCGGTAGACGCGTGAGGGCGCGTGCTACGCATTGCCATTTGTTAAGGTGGGTTTAACATGGTTTTCCTGTCCATGGGTTAAGTGGTCTGAGATGAGACGTACTCTTTTAAGCTCACCTTTAATTTTCCAGCGGAAAAAGTAACTCTTTATTAGGTCTCTTTAGGACTAAATTATCTTTTGGATCACTAAAGCTTACCACGCACTAGTCCCTTTTGCCAGCGTCCGTCCTATGATATTTTGAGCGCCTTTACTGGTGTACTTACTTCCAAGCTAAATGGTTTAATTAGTGCCAAGGCTCTTGGCAATTCAAGCGGAGCGCGCAAAACGAAGGTGGCTTTCTCGTTGACATCTGGATGGACAAAATCCACTACCAGACTTCTTGGGAAGCTGTTCTGAAGCGTCATGCTGAAGTTAACTTCCTAAATCATTGAAGTAGAAGGTAATTTTCTCTTTAAATTAAGACAAGTTTCGTTAAAATCGGATAAGATTTCACCAGGGGTCACGTCAGTGGCGCCGCCAGGGGGCAGGCTGGGTAGGCTCCAGCCTACCCGTAAATTTCAGAGGGGCCCCGATATGAGGTAACCATAATACTACAATACCATGTATACAATATTTTGACCTACCAGGCAATTTACGTTAGACAAAGTTTCATAAGTATGATGACCCTTTTAGCGAAAAATCCGATATTCCTTTTTACCTCTGTTGCTATGACCCGCCTCTTCTTTCATACTCCCCCTTCCCGGGAAGGGGGTCCGGGACTTTGACGCGCGCCCAGATTACTCTGTTCTCCATTCCTACTTCTAAATCTGATATAATAATATAAATTGTCTATTGTCTGATAATACTGAACTTTAATACATTATGATACAATATGATAAAAATAGTTGTAAATTTAATATTATCGACGCTGTGGAACTAAATTTTTCTCTTGAAATTATATAAGGGCCCCCCAAATCTTCCTTAGCCTATCTGCAAAAAAATCCTGGCGGCGCCACTGGGTCACGTTTAAGCCAACCAGGTCTGAGCTCGTCTCTTTTATGATGACACAAAGGCACGAAATAAGGCAATCGTTAAAATGTGTTGTCAACCCAAAGCCACTTTTAATTAACAATAAAGGTTCTTAATTTGTCAAGTTTTTAAAACTATTTTTCTTTGAACTAAATGCCAATAACCTTTGAGAATTTGGAATAACTATACAGGATGGTTAAATCATTTTAAGAAAATGTGTGGTGAAATATAACTTTCCATAAATAATGTAAAATGTGAGAGACAGTGACAACTTGTACATAATAAAAAAAAGGTTTGGGCAAGAAGTGATATCTAGTTTATTAGGGAGAAGATATAAATTCGCCACATTTCCAGCTTTATCTCCATTCTAAATGTAGATACGGAGTTAATCCCCGCCTCTAAATTACAACCAGCATCTCATTGGTTCTTGAAAACTCACGTCAGCGCGACGCGAATGACGAAAATTACGTATTTTCCGACTGCGGAGAGGCGAAATATCCCGGCCTCCTTTAACGTCCCCCCTTGTATTTTGAAAGGGGGACTGAGACTATGGTGCGCGAATTCTTTGGTATCTCCCTAGTAAACTAGATATCGCTTCTTGGTTTGGGGTTTGTGTGTAAGTGAGATGTGTAAAATACTTTTCTTTGAAGCATTCCTATGACTCCGAACCATTTGCCGCGTTTCTTGAATCCGAAACTTCGTTCTTTCGACAATACCAATTCGTAACTGTATCCATTAAAAAGACTAGTAAGAAACTTAGAGCTCTTTAAAGGGAGGGTGAGAGGAAAATCGAGTGACTTTTTATCGATTCTTCTACTAATTATAAGACCATTCTGCGTAGCAAAACATCCAGGTAATATCTCCGAATGATTTTAAAATTCAAATTGTATGGATAATTTGAAATAAGGACCTCTGACCAATCGCATAACGCCCTGCCTTTCTCTTAATAAAATTTCCGTTGCACGCTCTACATCTCGCGCCACGATTGCCACATCTCGAGCAACATCAATCAAATTTCACGCTAAATTTCATTCAGCATGGATGGTACCACGAGAATTTTATTAACAAGAAGGCAGGGCGTTACGCTATTGGTAAGAAGTCCTTACTTAAAATTATCAATAAAACCTGAGCCTAATTTGAATTTTAAAATCATTCGGAGTAATTTATCTGTATGTTTCACTACGCAGACTGGTCTTATGATTGGTAGAAGAATCGTTAAAAAAACCATTTATTTTCCCCTCCATTTAACAGGATTATTATTTAAGGCAAACAGAATTAACAATAAAGTGAAACACTAATAAGAGTGAACACTAATATTTTCAGTTAACTTTCCGTCGTATACATGCGCGATTTATAGGACAAATCGAATTATATTTAACAGGGTTTCACTGTGAAATCTGTTATTTCTATAAGGCAAAATATATTATATTCTACCTGGGATAGATTTAATTTTAGAAGTAGGAATGGAGAGCAAAGTAATCTGGCGCGCGTCCAAGTCCCGGACCCACTTCCACGGGACGGGGGGGGGGTATGAAAGAAGAGGCGGGTCATAGCGACAGAGGTAAAAAGGAATTACGTATTTTCCGCCGTCCCCGTCAGCAACGTCATCAAAACGTAGTTTAAGTGAGCCCATAAGATAATTTAAACTTTTCGTTATACGTGTTGGAGGGAGGGGCTCTCTACTGGGCTATGAGACGGACTGAAGTAAATACTAACCATTCTCCATTCCTACTTCTAAAATTAAATCTATCCCTGATTCTACTCTTGCCTTTGTTTCAGTAAGAGTATTGCTTTTTGAAGTAACCTAAATTTTTAAGTCGTAAATGCATAGTTTCAACCCATCAATTATTTTGTACATTATCAAAACGATATCCTCCCGTTGAAACGAATTACCCATGGAAATCTCTCATTTAACCGAATTACCCATGGAAATCTCTCATTTAACCGAATTACCCATGGAAATCTCTCATTTAACCGAATTACCCATGGAAATCTCTCATTTAACCGAATTACCCATGGAAATCTCTCATTTAACCGAATTACCCATGGAAATCTCTCATTTAACCGAATTACCCATGGAAATCTCTCATTTAACCGAATTACCCATGGAAATCTCTCATTTAACCGAATTACCATTGGGCATAATCCAATTTAACACAATTCCCATTGGACATAATCCAATTTAACACAATTCCCATTGGATAGAAATCCCATTCAGCCGAACTCCCATTTGATGGAAATCCCATTAAGCGGCCGGACCCTTATAGGATTGAAATCCCATTCAGCCGGACTCCTATTGGATGGAAATACTATTCAGCCGAACTCCCATTGGACAGTAGCCTATTTAGAAGAATTCCCATTGGACGACAATCCCATACAGCCGAACTCCCATTGGATGGATATCCCATTCGGCCGGATTCCCATTGGACATAATCCTATTTAGGAGAATTCCCATTGGACGGCAATCCAATTCAGCCGAACTCTCATTATTTTGATTTCCCGTTCAGCCGAAAATGTGCCAAAGTATTTTCGAAATTTGCGGAGTGACGGATTTCAAATCAGTGGGTTTTATGTACTACTCTCTTTACTTCGATATGATAAGAATTTTAGCGCTGTTCACCGGATTATGACATCTTGTATGATGTTCTGCCCGTTGAACGTTATCAATGTTTAGTGTGAGACCAGGAATGGAAGTAATCGAAATAATGATGTTCGAAGGTAACTTATTCCATATTTGAGTTGGGTTAGAGTAATCTAGGTTAGGTTCGGCTAGACCAGGCTAGGGTAATCTTGTTTAGGTTAGGCTAGACCAGGCTAGGGTAATCTTGCTTAGGTTACGCTAGACCAGGCTAGGGTAATCTTGCTTAGGTTAGGCTAGATCAGGCTAGAGTAATCTAGCTTAGGATAGTCCAGGATAAAGTTTTTAAAGAATCCATTTTGAACCTCTATATAGCATCAATTTTTGAATCAAAACTTGATCACCCACCTTTCCCGTTAAGTCTTAAACTTAAAGCTAGGTTCCCACTTGACCGAAAATGACGACCAAAAACTTTAGCGCTGCGGCAAAAAAATTGAGTTTCACGCAGTCCTTCGACGGCAAGATTTTGTTCGGTTCACACATACGACCGAATTCCGACAGAAAAGGGCGGCCGACACGTGGCATGAGTTGGAATTGGGACTCGGAGCCATAAGAATTTAAGCCTTGGCCTTTGATTTTCCCTTGATGGTATCATAATTAATGAGCTTACTTCTACCAAATTAAGTTCAGAGATTCAAATCAAAGGTTTATTACATACAAACACGGCAATAGCGACTCGCGATCTAATCCGATTAGAGAATTCAGACTCAAAAGTTTATAACATGCAAATGTGGCAATGACGACTGGCGAGTTTAAAAAAAACCTCAACGCGGCGATAAAAAACTCCCCTATTATGACGTCAACAGTAGCTTCATTCCGAAACGAATTTTGATTGGTTATGAAAATAATTTTACGTCGTCCTCTGCGTCAAAAATAGAACACCAATTCTGTCCGACCGAAAGCTGTTTCGGTCGCGTTCGGCGGAAGATGTTTTGCCGCAGAGGTACTTACGCAGTGTTTCCGTCGGGTTTTCGGTCAAGTGGGAACTAAGCTTAAAAGGAAAGCGCGGCTCCGTTGAATGAATGAATGAATGAATATTTTATTGACCTTTTTGAAAACAATCCCTTTTAAATCAGGGAGGAACACTCTTGGTGTTCACAGGTCCGGAACAATAAACAATAAAATACAATACAGGAATCGATATAATATTTACAGTTAAACATTGACTATGTACATCTACGAATTGCAGAACAGGCTAAGGTGGGCTTTGTTGGCGCAAAGTGGCCCATTTTTGGAGAATTGATGCCCTTATAGATGGCTTTTCTCCTACACAGTGGCTAAGCTTGCTAAAGGCTAGTTAAGCCAAAGGCAGGAACCAATTGGAACTAGTGCAATAGGTCTGACTGGTTCCTGCCTTTGTCAAGGTAAAATTCTTGTCCAGAAGATTAGCCAGAAAGCTAGAGATGGAGCTGCGCTTTCCTTTAACTCGCAACAACTGACTGCAGTCAACCATCTAATCTAGCGGTTGCGAGGTTGAATCAGTAGTGAAAATGTTAGTTTCGGTCTTCCACCCCTTACCTCGAAGTCAGACGATAAACAGCCCACCCCATATGCAGAACAACCAAAAAGATTCATTTTGTTAAATGAAATTTGAGTATTACTTCTACTTTCAAAGTATTATACTAGCAACAAGTATGGCATTCTTCTTTCCACGATGCAAAATTTCTCAAGGAAAATTTGTTTCCATTTTATAGATAAAACTTTTGCTTGAAAAGCCTTGCTGTTCATACTTGCTGGCTCTGCCTCATGAGGGATCGCTTCAACGAATGTTTTGACAATTCTGAGTTGGCGCGCTTTAATCATGTGTAACTCGGAAACACACCTCTATTAAAGGATTTTATTGCCAAACTTATGGTTATTACGTTACTTATCGCACCTGAAATTGAAGTAATTTGATATGGTTCTGACACAATCCATAGAATATCCAAACGCGCTAAGGACTTTTCCATTCTTAACTTCCATTTGCATTTGAGGGAAGATTTCTTCAACTCCGACTTTAACTCTATGACCAACGCTTCTGAATTTCGAAATATCGTACATTTCTTAGCTAATAGACACGCGCTATTGTTAAAGATTACTTAGTACCGTTGCGGAAAATTTTCGAAAATAAGTATGCAAAGTCGCTAAACGGAGTTTTATATGGGTTCCAGAATTGTCGGTCTATGAATAATTAAATAGGAAAAAATTGGAATGATATCCTAACAAACTGGTCGAAGCAATAAAAGAACTTCATGAATATATATTAAAGATATAGTTGCGTGTCAATTGATTTTTAACTTTTGAATAGAAAAATTTTGCTCGCATTGAATATAATTAAAGCTTTTCATCTATTAATCTTATTCCGTATGTTGATAAATATAAACTTTGCTTAAAATAATATTTCATGACACCAAGAAGCAAAAACTACACCTTCAGGAGGTCGCCCTGTTGCTCTATTATTGGTGTCACCATAGGTTTATAAGATAGGTCCCATAAGTATGACACAACCTATACTTCGTAATGCTACAGACTTATAGCTCGAGCTAGTTCGGGAGCGACAAGCGAAGAATGATTACACTCGGTTTTGCAGTCCTATTTAGTCTGTACTAAGCCTTTGACAACGCCTCACTAGGCGTTGCTTTACGAGAATCTATGACGCTTCACCTACGTCACTTCATGACAAGCTCTCAGTAACCAGTGACAAACTTATGGGACATATAATATGAAAAATTGCTTTCTTTGAACACGTTCGATCCGATTGGCCAATTACGAACGCGGTGACACATAGACACGTCCAGCGTAATACCTCTCCGTGACGTCATCGTCACCCGGAGAGGTAAAAATCACATGTTTTCACTAAATTTCCTATAGAAATAATATGGGGCTTTTCGTTATGGTTCCCCTCCAATAACTTAAAAAGTACAGTGAAGTTAATTAATCGAGGTGGCTCGAGCTCGTGAACAGTTCTAATCAGAGTAGGGCAAAATTAACCGCAAAACTAATAGATAAATTATTTACTAATAATATTACTATAAATTTTCAAGATTTTGATAAAACTAACCCATTCATATCCATAACATTTTTAGTTTTTAATCAATGATAACGTATTACTTTTTTATTTTGTAATTCTCGTATACTGTCATTCATCGTTCTTTACTGAAATTTAGGCCTTTATTTCTAATATCCGTTGAATTAACTTATTTGGCTTGGGAATATCATGTTTTATCCTTTATTTCATCGCTAATTTTATAAAGATTTCGAAATATTAAAAGGCTATTATTATTATTATTACTGACGTACGATATTAACTTTTATTCTTTATTCAATGACAATATTGTTAAGAAGGCAACAGTGAAGAGTTCTCTTGATATAAATAACAAAAATACTTGTCTAGGGTGAAATATAGAACACGGTTATAGTAAGGCCAATACTATACATGTATATCCAAAATATCTAATGTGCGTTACGTAGAATTACAGATAGTCGAGGTATTGATCATATTTGATTTTAAAATAACCTTCATCTCGAACATTTTATCAGAAAGTTGCCTACTTTTTGGCAAGTTGGTCATTGTTGCATAGGAAAATAATCTTTCCACGGGCGCTGATGAAGGCAAGGGAGTATTGTAGAAGAGAAAAATGTCCTTTATTATCGAATAGTCATTAAGCATTGATAGGTCTGATCGAGAATCCTTAAAAAACTGAAGTAAGTAAAGTTCAGCTGAAGATGAAAAGTTCTCTGGTGTCCGAGGTATTGGATCAAATTCAAAGAAACCATCATTTTCAAACATTGTCGGTTCTGGTTCCCTCGTGGTGGAAGCGTTTAGTTTGTCGTTAATTAAACCTTTCATCTTATTGAGCACTTTCTCTCGTGCATGCGGCTCAAGGCAAGTTAGCCACCTATCTTTAAAACGCGGGTATGAAAGAGCCGCTAAAGCTGCAAATATAGCCTTCTCTGTACTGAAGTCCCAAAACTCTTGAAATCTGAAAAAAACCGTGTATAGTAATTGTATCAATTAATGCACCCAAAGCAAAGGTAAATATAACAAATTAGATAGCCGGTACGACTCAATTCTCAACCCCTGGGGTTTTATAATGATTTACTCTGTTGTCGTGGTGTTTCCCGTTTGATCGCAAACAGGGTCTACTTTGAGCGTCGTACGAATCAAGACCAGATAAGCTTAATAAATAACAAGACCTCTCAATACAAAGATAGATCCGGTTTTACACGAAAACAACGTTTTGTCTATCAAGGTAGTCTTTGAGTAAGTTTCCCCTGTTATAACTAAACCAACTAAACAAATCAAGGATGATTCGAGAGGATGTGAAATATGAGTGAAATAGAAGTACTAACTGTGGAACAGTTCAGGTCCAGTGGGACGCTAGAAAATGCGGGAGGAATAGTCGTGGAAAATGGTCGACGGTCTACTTATTCGTCTGAAGTAGCCCGACCGCCATTGTTCCCAGTATTCCTCCCCATTTCTAGCGTCCCACCGGACCTGAACTGTTCCACAGTTAGCACGCCTATTATACTCATATTTCGCATCCTCTCCAATCATCCTTGAACAGATAAAGACGTATACAGGGTGTTTCTGATAAGCATGTCATAAATTAAAGGGTGTGTTCTTTGGGTCAAACTGAGTGTTAAAGAGAATGGGGTCTACATAGCTTAGTTTCGGAGGTACGGGCCCCCAAACACTGACCCCCAAAACGAGAAAAATGTCACAAATGTGGAGTAAGACATATAAGCTTGCTCATCTTGTTTAGGCAATTCCAATACCCTCCCATCCTAGATTTCTAATGAGCCAATTTCTAGCAGAAGCGTATTATTAAAGGTAGAAGTGTGCAAGGACTGGTCAATAAACGTTGGTTCAAAGTGACAAACAAAGAATAGTTCCCAGTTAACGTATCATTTATTCGTACATGTACAAAGTTAGCAGCAGTTTTAGAGGTATTGTTCAAAATGCCCACCATTAGCATTAACGCAAACATGTGCCCGTCTAACGAACGATTCTTGGACATGTTGAAAGATGCCTGGTGTGTTTCGGATTGTTTCACACCCTTCGAGTATTCGTTGTCGCAAATCGTCCACATCACGGACTTCACTCTTGTACACCAAGTCCTTGAGATGACCCCAAAGGTAGAAATCACACGGATTCAAATCGGGAGATCTCGCCGGCCACGCAACTGGTCCTCCTCGTCCAATCCACCTCAAAGGAAATGTAGCGTCGAGATGTTCTCGAACCATACGGCTGAAGTGTGGTGGTGCCCCGTCGTGCATAAACCACACGTCACGTAGCAATGCTAACGGTATGTCCTCAAGTAGTTGCGGTAAAGTCTCTCTTAAAAACTCGAGATATGCCTCGCCATTAAGTCTGGGTAATAAATGTGAGCCGAAAATTCCGCACCACACATTTAAACTAAATTGAACTTGGTGACTTCGAAACAGTTGTTGCATGTGGGTTTATCTGACGCCATTCATGGTCGTTGTGATAGTTCAAAATACCATCACGGGTGAAAGATGCTTCATCGGTAACTACTAGAAGAGCGCGTGGGAATAGATGATCTTCAACTCTAGCCCCAAACCACCGGCAAAAGTCTAGGCGTCTAGGATAACCATACGAATCAACTGTCTGCAGGGTTAAGAGCTTGCACCTGAATGTGATACGGGTGAAACTGATGCCCTTTTAGAATTCTCCATACTAAGACGTGATTGACGCCTAACTGTCGTCCAACTCGTCTGGTACTAGTTGATGGGTCATCCTCGAACATGGTCTTGTTCGATGTCCTCGGTGCCTTCTTGAAGATCTCGTTCCCGATCATTTCGTGGTTGTAGTTGACCCGTGTCTCTCAAGCACCGGTCAACAGCCTCGAATGTTCGTCTATCCGGTACGCGACGTTGCGGAAATTGTTCGTGATATTGTCTCCGTGCCTCCATAGAATTACCCCGCGCAAGTCCATAAATAAGATGCATATCCGCATGTTCTGCATTAGTGTACGCCATTATGTCACTACCGGAGGTTGAAGCGACTCTGTGACTTTGTGAACAACAGCATCGTACTTTATACCAACCGACCCCAATTTTTACGATCTAAGTAAAATCTTTTTGTTTCTGGTTGTTTTACGTTCACGTAAAAATGTTATCTGGCCTATGCTACATTTTCGTGGAGGTGGTTTGCACAAGCAGGAATATTCAGAAAGTGCAAACTCTTAACCATGCAGATTATCTTAGACGCCTATTGTTTGGGGCTAGAATTCACAATGACCTTGAATGGCGTCAGATAAACCCACATGTAACAACTTTTAGGAGTCACCAAGTTCAATTTAGTTTAAATGTGTGGTGCGGAATTGTCGGCTCACATTTATTAGGGCCTCATTTTCTACCACCCAGACTAAATGGCGAGGCATATCTCGAGTTTTTAAGAGAGACTTTACCGCAACTAGTTGAGGACATACCGTTAGCATTGCTACGTGACATGTGGTTTATGCACGACGGGGCACCACCACACTTCAGCCGTATGGTTCGAGAACATCTCGACGCTACATTTCCTTTGAGGTGGATTGGACGAGGAGGACCATTTGCGTGGCCGGCGAGATCTCCCGATTTGAATCCGTATGATTTCTACCTTTGGGGTCATCTCAAGGGCTTGGTGTACAAGAGTGAAGTCCGTGATGTGGACGATTTGCGACAACGAATACTTGAAGGGTGTGAAACAATCCGAAACACACCAGGCATCTTTCAACTGTCCAAGAATCGTTCGTTAGACGGGCACATGTTTGCATTAATGCTAATGATGGGCATTTTGAGCAATACCTCTAAAACTGCTGCTAACTTTGTACATGTACGAATAAATGATACATTAATTGGAAACTCTTCTTTGTTTGTCACTTTGAACCAACTTTTATTGACCAGTCCTTGCACACTTCTACCTTTAATAATACGCTTCTGCTAGGGCTCATTAGAATTCTAAGATGGGAGGGTATTGGAATTGTCTAAACAAGATGAGCAAGCTGACATGTCTTACTCCACATTTGTGACATTTTTCACGTTTTGGGGTCAATGTTTGGGGGCCCGTACTTCCGAAACTAAGCGTTGTAGACCCCATGTTCTTTGACACTTTCCACTCAGTTTGACCCAAAGAACACACCCTTTAATTTATGGCATGCTTATCAGAAACACCATGTATAGCTAGGTGTAAGAGGCAAGACCTTGAAATTCTTGCCAGACTTATAACAAATTAATTTCCTTGTATGTTCTTACCTTTCCATGATGCTTTTTAATAGCGACTCGACCAATGGTTGACAGCGTTGAGGGTGTAAGTTTTCTAATTTGCGGCGTAAGGATACCAGGCAAGGAAACAATATACCGTAATAAGTATTTTTGTCCCCTTGGAGAATGTCCAACGCATCAGCTAAAGGTGCAACAGATGTCAAATAGTCTTCAATATACGTGAATTCAACGTCATTCAAAATAGCGGCCTTCAATCCCAAAGCTTTACAGAGGTCGGCGTGCTTTAGTTTTATGCAAAGTATTTGCTTAAATGAATCATACA
The DNA here is from genome assembly GCA_019434445.1 of Phalangium opilio. NCBI lineage: Eukaryota > Metazoa > Arthropoda > Arachnida > Opiliones > Phalangiidae > Phalangium > Phalangium opilio. The sequence goes on from JAEQBA010001151.1 coordinate 45,105, forward strand.
AAGAATTCCACCTTGTCGGTACCGGTCTTATCAATGCGTGACCTAAATTTGCTTGTATAATTTCGGCTGATTTAGGACGACCAGAGGCGTTCCACAATAGTGAACACTTCTTTGTTACTTGTTTGTTTAAAGCTAACAATTCCTCTGAACCCGAAATGGTTCTGTTCAAGTCGGTAGTGGTACAAAGGTTTAAGGTATGAGAGCAACACCGCAGATGCTTAGGTAGGGAATTTATCGTCTCTTCTGAGCAATTAGCAAAATTCTCAAGTGAAATTGAAACGCAGTCATCGTCGTCAGACACTTCTCCTTCGATCTTCTCGCAATCATCGATGGTAACACCAAACACTTTAAAAGCTTTGACGAAATTGCTGGCGTTGTCTGTAACCGTTGCTATTATTTTGGTAGGATCCATTCCAAAGTCACTGTGAATATCGCTTAAGATCTCATTAATTCTCTCGTAGTTATGAACTCCTCTAAACCGTTTACATGCTAGAGCAGCTGACTTTCGTTCACATGTATTTGCATCTATCCAATGCGCAGTTACTCCAAAAAAGCTCCGTTTTGGTGACGACCAAATGTCTGCAGTGGTACAAACGTATTGTACGTTACGGAATACGCCTGTCAACTTCTCGCACTCATTTTCGAATTTGGTTTCCATATGGCGTCCAAGTGACCGTCGACTAATTACATTCGAAATCCCTACGTATTCAAATAAAAGTTTGAAAAACTGATCTTCCACTATGCGTAATGGCACCATCGCGTGTATAACGAAATCGAGAACTTTCGAGTCGAAGTCTTCTTGGGAGAAAATATTTGGTCGTCTTTTAGGTGTATTGTTACTAGTTACTTGACTTGAAGCACGTTTGCGATCGCGTTCTTCAGTTAAATGGCGGAGAAAAGCTTGAAGGGACTCGTCACCATGTTTCCGTCTTACATGGGATTTGAAATTTGAGTATGATTTTATTTGACCTTTTATAGCAATGTCTTTTGGGTTGCAAAGGATACATTTGGCTACTACGGTGTTTGGACTATTTGGGTCATGCTTCAAAACTCGAAAATATTTACCATCAAATACTGAAGATCCAGATATATTGATTAAACCCTCTGCCATGAGGGAGTAGTTGTTAACGGTGGCCGAGCGAAACAAATCGGAAAAGCTACTAATCGCTCTCAACGAAACTTAACACCAGGTGGCAAGAGAATAAACCAACATTAATTTTTATCATAATTTGGCATGTTTTACTGATTAATGAAAGTAAAAACTAGCGTGTTTGTCTCATCTACCGTTGAAAATATTTTTTTATCTCCAGGGGAAATCCTAATTAAAAATAGAAACAATGTTTTTATTTTTCGTAAGCGATCGAATTAAAATATTTCTTGTGAACAATTTAAGTACGATAAAAAACTAATCACAATATCATTAAGGTTATCAGCTATTGGAAAATAATAAGTATATTAGTTGTACAGCACTGCAACAAATAAATATATAAATAAAAAATGTATTATGGGAAGTTTATTGATAGGTCATTTTAATATTATTTTTATTTTTATCGAAAGGCTAAAATTATGCCCAACTCTGGTTCTAATTGAAATTAAGACTGAAGTGACAGATATTATAAAAAAGTCTTGGTTTGGACAGAGAGAATTTATAATATAATAAATTCTCTCTGGTTTGGACCAAGGTCTAAAAAATAGAGCTATCTTAGTTGTGACGTCAGTGCCTAGGTAAAACGTCACGGGCTTAGGTTTGGCAGTGGGCGGCCATGTTTGGTACCACTTTGGTTCTATGGGTAAATAGCATGGGTGACGTCACACTAAAGCTTCTGAGATAAATCTATAAACGATATGAGTGATGTTTATCAATTGACTGAATTTCAGGTATTGCATTTTTTCTTTAATTATTTTTATTAGTTTAATCCTTAATCACTATTTAATTCAATCAACTAATTTTACTGTTAATCGATCTATTCCCTCTAAATCAATTGAAAAAATTACATATCTACGCTTTTTTAAGAACAATTACATTTTCCGAAAACATTTTATCACGAAATTAATTATTTTGAAGGGACACTGTAAAACACATTAGCGTACATTAAGGAGAATGATTTTGACTTGACACCTGCTAGCGCCGAGGGGCCGGTCACTCAATGTAATCGGTGTACATTTGAAAGTGACTACGCCTAATCTTTAAATGCTAAAATGATTACGCGTAATCCGTAACCGGTGTACAAGTAGCACCTATAAAGTGGTCAGGTGTGGTGACGTTTCAAATGTAGGATTAGTTACGACCAAGAAACTCTGCAGAAGTACAACCTTTCCTTGATATTGGCGACAAATGAACTGTAGCATTTCGATACTCGAGGTTAAATGTCTAAATTCGCGTCCACTATTAAATTTTTACATTTTCCATTCGAATTATCTCAAAGATCGCTTGCTTTTTTAGACAGTCAGTAGAATATTCCAAATATTCAATATTGATCCCTCAACACGTACTCATTTCAAATAATTTATTTCATTATAAAATGTTTTCGGAAAATGGAATTGTTTCTGATATAGCGTAGATATGTAATTTTTTTCAATTTATCAATAACAGTAAAATCAGTTGATTGAATAAAATAGTGACTAAAAGGCTCGTTTTCATAGAAGCTAGAAAATTCGAAAACGCTCACGCTTCACGAGTTTGAATACGCGCGGTAACGTACTTTTTTCGAACGTTTCCGCTTTCGCTCGAAATTTTCACGCAACTCGCGCCTATGAAAACGAGCCCTAAGGATTAAATGAATAAAAATAATAGAAGAAAAAATGCAAAATCTGAACTGATAAACCTCACTCGTATCGTTTTTTTTTTTGGCCTTTGGTCCAAACCAAGTTCTTTTTCTTATCATTACTGTATGTCTTTTTTAACCTTTCTGGTACCACTGTTCCGGTAAAGTGACTAGTCACATCGATACAATGTAGCTAAAAAGATACCAATAGACCTATGGACATAGTCGTCATAGAACGGGTCAAAACAATCCTCACCCGCTCGGAGTCTCAAATAATCTAGAGCCCACTCAGCTCAACATGAACCGCTCCTATATTGTTACACTCTTTCTTGGAATCAGCGGGCTCGCATCGCTCCTATCATCTTTGCAACACTCTCGCAACAAGTGTCTGTAGGCGAGTTAGTGTAGTATCGCGCTGTCATTTTGAATGTCCGTGGTTTGAATCTCGGTTGAGGAAACAAAATTAAAATTAGCAAAATAATTGCTGCCACTACAGCTAGGAGTCAGATCTGAGCAATACTATTAAAATCACAAACGAAACATTTTTTAGCCACATCGTATGATGAACATCTACGATGCCATGTGGTTGTTGTTGTTGTTGTTGGCGGCGGCGTCCTCCTCGGGTAGCGTCCTAGTAGTGAAAAAGCACCGCATTTAGCAGTATAAAATTTTTCGTTTGTCATTGAAGGGAGAGTGAATGGGAGAAAATTGTGGTGAGATGATATTTTTCTTTCGTTTATTTTAAAAGGATGGGGATTTTAGCATTGCATTAAATTGCACTAGTAAGGTTAAGAATTATGACTTGTGTTTTACGTTTTCTCGATACATTTAAAGCGAGAGAGTGGATTATGTTATTGCCTTAGTTTAAATGGAGGGTTTAATAGTCCCTTTAAGACTCCTGTCACCCGTCGACAGTAAATAAGGGTTTCACGCTTTCAATCCCACTCCCCTATATCTAAATTCAAAGAAATCGAGGGTAATTTTAACAAGATGGTCCCGGCCAGATTAGAGCCCCATCGTTTGTAAGGCTCCATCTATCGAGAACATTCTATCTTTGGAATAGTTATTAGTTACCCTTAATCCCCATCCATTTTAAATCATCAATAAATCCCTATCACATTTAAAAGCATCAATAAAAATCACCAATGAAAGAAAATCTTCATTAGTGAATAGCCCCTCGACGCGTTGCTTTTAACAGTGCTAAAATGATTGCTTGGAACCACTAAATAATCCCTATCCCTTTTAAAATCGGCAATGACTTTTTAGTGAGTAGCCCCTCGACGCGCTACATTTAGCGTTTCTAAAATAATTACACATAAGTAACCTTAAACAAATTCCCTTATAAAATCACTAATAAAAATCCCTAATGAGTGAAAATTACCATTAGTGAATAGCTCCTCGACTCGTTGTCTTTAACAGTGCTAAGATGATTATCCGTAACATCTAAGTATACCTTAATCCCAATTCCGTTTAAAATCGACGAGTGAGTAGCACCTCGATGATTAACCGTAATCCAGACATAACCCCAATCCTTATCCAATTTAAATAACCAATGAATCCCTATCCCTTATAAAGCATTAATGAAAATCACCAATAAATCCCTAATACTTTTGAAAGCATCAATGGAAATCAGCAATGAACGAAGATTTTCATTAGTTCATAGCCCCTCGACACCTTTAACAGTGCTAAAATGATTACTCGTAACATCTAAGTGGACCTTAATAGAAGAACAAAGTTTTAGTGATTATCTCCTCGATGAGTTACCTTTTAACAGTGCTAAAATTATTAAACACATAACGCTCAATTAATACACGCACTGAAAGTTTTAGTTTACAACATAGACTTATACCCACGCATATTTATAAATGTTTAACATTGACTTATGTCCGGGAGTGTTTGAAAGAGAAAGAATTCGGTAGAACACCCAACTTGAGTTCTTGCTTTGTGTAAATTCCTAATTTTTTATTTTATAGAAAGTTGTTCGGGTTCTTAGAATATTTATGGCTTGAAAGGTGAGAAATTTTGAAGAGAGTATGAAATCAGAAATTTTATGTAGGACAATATTACAAATTTGTGTGTTCACAAAAGACATACAGATACTAGTGTTTGTTCATTAATATTCTTACAGAGCATCCGCATTGTACTGTCATAGGTAAATCATAATCCTCTCTCCTTTAAAATCACCAATGAATGAAAAATATCACCTTAACACAATTAATCCCTTTTCACTCTAAGTGTGTTAATTTATATGTGCAGAGTACATTCCCAATGCACAGTTATAGACAAATCATAATGCTCTCACTTTGAAAATCATCAATCACTCTTTTCACTCTCCCTTTAAAAAGACGAACGACACTTCTTCATCTACACCTGCATCTTCAGACCAAGTCAAACTAATACCCCCATCGTTAGATGTGCATCAATCGATGTGGCTAAAAAGCAAAAAGTATATAGTGACGTTATATTTTGAATGGTCTTAACGAGGTGGTTATTATTAGAAGTTACCTGTATTTCTCCACAAAATCGAGAAGAATTTTAAAATCAATAGAAAGTACTAGCTTGTGGCCCCGTGGATATCGTAAGTAAATTTATTGAAGTAAGGATTTTGGGCTTTATTTTTTTTAATTTTGTTAGGCATTTTCTCTACAAGGGGTATTTACGTGTATTTCGTTTCACCGCACTGTTAAAGGAGTGGGGCTTCTCACTCACGTTTTCCGTAAAAAGTGCTTTTAGAAAAGTTAAAGTTAGCGCATCTAGGGGCTATTCACTCTAATTTTCTCTACGCCTGTTTAGTACGGTACGATGTGGCTACTATTACTAGCCCAGCCCTTGGGTCGTCTTGATCTTCTTCTACACACCAGGTTAAACAATATGGCGAAATATATTAGAGTATGCACGTTGGCTGCAGTCGACAATAAAAGCAAATGGTCAATTCCCACTGCGAAAAAAAAATTATGGTCCAACTGAAATTTACTAGAAATAATAGCAGCGAAAGTCAATACGTGAATAATTAACTACCCAATTACATATCCGAGAAAAATACACCGATATCAATAAAATCGATGAAATTGAACATATTTTCGCATTTAGCTTGTACTGTTAAGAGCTTCGAGGCAAATTGGGACCCAGTATTAAGATAAGTAATCAAGGTTGGAGCGCGTCCTCTATCATAAAATCGAAATTAAATCAAAGGCAAAATAAAATTTAAATAATAATACAGTATACATACAAGAAATCATTTCCTCTAACCATAAGTTCAAAAGATGTGTTCCGTAAGTTTGCCACTGGTTACTGAGAACTTATTACGAAGATGAAACGTCATGGATTCTTGTAAAGCGACGCCTGGTGAGACGCTGTCAAAGGCTTAGTACATAGTAAATAAGAAGATGAACTGCAAAACCGAGTGTAGTCAATTCTCGCTCTTCGTTCCCGAACTAGCTCGAGCTGTAAGTCTCTAGCATTACGAAGCATAGGTATAGTGTCATACTTCTGGAAAATATCTAATAAACTTACGCTCTAACCAAAAGCAATGCTTTGGCCATTTCTAAATTAAAGGGGAACTCTGCTCGGTTGGCGCCCCTTTAGTGAAACTTTCCTGTGTAGCTCCAAACGCCGAGAAAATGTGCTGCCGCCTAGGCGAAAAAGCTTGCAACTCAGTTAATTTCTAACGAATTTTCTACTCCCCCCCTTTCTCCCATCCGTTACCGCTCCAACGACGAAGCCACGCTTCCTTTAGGTTCCCCTCCCCCATGGATGATGCTCGTGCCACGTGACCGTTGATGGTAGGGATAGCTTAAGAATGTTAAACGGGGGGACGAAAAACGCCAGACTGGGTTTTCTTTATGCCCCTATATAGAGTAGTGGCACTCCATGTTAATTTCACATAGAGCGTAACGTAGCCAAAGGCAGGGAGGTACCATTACTGTATAGTCTTACTGCCATGATTTTCCTGGGGACTGCGGTACCAAGAAGGGATTCGGAGTTTTTAGAGGGCATAGGTTTGAACTGAAACCCCCCTAACATTGCAATACTATTAAGTTTTTTCTCTGTAAGAAGGAGGTACCTCCCCCCCCTTTTTTTAAATAAGGGCAGGGTAGCTTCGACCACCTGAATATTTTGACAACCAAACACCTATAGTTGATTCCTTTATTCCCTTTTCCCAATGCCATACACATGCCTTTCAATCCATTTTCTCACTCTCTATGTGCTAATGGCTAGTAGCAAAAGGAGATGATCTAAAAGGACATAGCTTTCCAGCCTAGGAATGAGGGTAATGTGTGTCAGGTTATCTCTAACGAACGTCTCATCTCGAATGTTCCTAAAATCTGGTATCCCAAGGCTAGGCCGAATGTATTTACTGTAGAGCAAATGGTAGTTGAACACCCAAAGTTTTTCTCTACTAACATTTTTTCTCGGCGCCAACTAACATCAGCCGCGGAAAGCTGGGTCTCACTAAAAAAATTTCACCCCCCTTAAAAAAGGTACGAATTTTTACGAAACTTGTGTTGAGCTTTTCGGCCAATAGAGACGTAGATCCGCTCGCGTATATCTTAGGCGATCGGAGTTTACGTTATGGCGAAGCAAGTTAGGTTTAAATGTATTAATTTAGAAATGGATAAAGGGCTCTCAAAACAAACTCAGAGTATTTCCGTGCCAGAAAAATATAATTCCGTCGGCTTCTAATTATGTCGAATTAATCACCCTCTTTAAAAACGTTTGCACTCCACACGATACACCGTTGCTATAAAAAACCCAAACACCGTGCATTTGGATGAACCCTCCATGCTTGAACTTACTCGGATAAAAAAATTAACCCCGCCTGTTTAACTTCACTCTCCACCGCTGTGGAGCGCTGCTTCAAAAGCTCGTTCTCGGTCGTGGCCGATATTTTAGAGATTTTATCTCTTCATTCACGCGAGCTCCGTTGGGAACTTTAAAAAGCTTAACGTCAGAACTTTCAGACACAGAGGCTACGGCAAAAAATCTTACATAGGAACTTGGTGTAAGATTATTCTACTTGTGCTAGTAGCTATGAATAGAAAGGTCTTTTATAAAGATTCACTATTTTTTTCGATTCGATATTTTCAACTTAAAATGAAACTATGGAGACAAATATATATACTCCTGTTTACCCGCACTTGAGAAACCGTACTTGCCATTATCAAGAAGTTATATCTAGTATCTCAGAGAGAAGTTATAAATTCGCATTCATTGGTTCTTGAAAACTCACGTCAGCGCGACGACGCGAGTGACGAAAATTACAGTCACATTTTCCGACTGAGGAGAGGCGAAATAGCCCGGCGCCTCTTTTTACGTCCCCCTTGTTTTTTGAAAGGGGAACTGGGACTAAGGCGCGCGAATACAAAGGCATCTTATACCTTCTCTCTGAGATACTGATATAACTTCTTGCCATTATATATTGGCTAATGCTCCTCAACTTTTACAATACCGTCAAGTGAGGTTGAACAAGAGTATATAATGAGCATTTTTATTTATTTCTTGGAAAAACTGAAAAAGTACATTGGTTTGAACGTTCTTCAAACGAAAGGGACGTGATCCTTCTTTATATCCTGTGAACACCTGACGTGAAATGATTTGGTTATCCCGATCTAATTCCTTATATCGTGTGATAATTGCGAAGTGTTTCGAACATACTTCTTTCTGAAATGAAATGACTCGTTAATCGCTTTACAATTACCTTTGCCATGTGTAATTGGCGAGTTGTTCTGGGTACACGTGGCGATTAAATAATGTTATAATCACTGCAGTAACCATAATAGTGAGTAGCCCCTCAACGAGACTGAATTCTATCTCCATTTCTTCGGTGACCACATTCCAATGCACCTAAACATTTCTTTTATCTCCTTTTAAAATAATGAACGAATTCAAGGTAGAAATGTCAGAACCGGCCGATATTATGGGTGTGTTTGGGAAGCACTAGCCACCCGGAATTTCGCTTTAGAGGAGAGTTGATACTAAGAAAAGGGTAGGAAAACCTCAATTACCCTCCCGAAATTAACACCATCCGCCAAGACTGAGAAATGGTATACATTCATGGATCTGGAGGGAATTCTTAGAACCCAAACAAAAATAAAATCACATTTCTGGTTTACAGACCCCCTTTACCTACTAACTATGGAAAATTTCGGAATATAAATACTGATTAACCAATCCACAAGGGCGAGGCGGCCATTGGGGTATTCTCCATCGCGCCAAGAAGACGCCAGAATGACCCCGAGTTCACTGCTCGCGGGAGGCTAGCCAACTCGCACTGAATCTAGCGGGGTTTCTTGGCGCCAAGGAGGATACCGCAATGGTATCGTATTTAATTTCCGAAATGGTCTATACGGTAGATGCCGTAGCATTCTCGTAGCAAGGAGGATTTATAAGAGAGGAGGTTCAGAGTCAGACAAAATGCACGTAGTCCGCAGTTCATAAAATTACACTGTGGCGTTCCCCAGTTACCATGATTAGCACTACCCCCTCACGGCAAGAGAGCGTACGTTCTCGCCCATGCGTTCAAGCCCCCTTCTTCTAGCCTCATCAGCTTGTTTATAATTTTGAATATTCCTCGTTTGCAAGAACGATCACGTGACGTGCGCCTTTACCAACGGCTTACGCGCCGATGCATGTTTTTTATTTCCACATTTCCAAAACGAGTCTTCTCTCTTATTCATCCTCCTTGCTTTTAGCGAGCCGGCACAAAAATTTTCCAACACCATCACACCCTTACCCCACTCAAAGTAACGAAACAAGTACCAGTCTATACTACCCCTTAATGCCAATAAGGATGAATACATACATCTCCTTTGCTAATTACTACCTGGTATTATCTATCATTCGATGTTGCTAACAAAGAACAAAGTTATTTTGCAATGTGCTAAGGTTGTACAATACCCAACAATGGTCTAAGGCTGTGCAGTGCATGACGCGTAAGTTTTTTTCTCCTTTCCTAAATCGTAGAAAATGTCTTTAGCCTACCTATTCTCTCCCAAACCTGTCGCGATTTATAGATACAATAGTTTGAAGCGCTACACCCTTTCCCTCTTGAAGCAGGCAGTTTAACAGCTCTATGATTAGACACGGTTATACGAGAAAGAATCACAACATTGTATAGAAAACCCTGGTTGTAAAGGCTTGTCTATATACATGTACAGGTACACAAACTGGTTCTGATGTTGTAAGACTGAAATCAGGCCCGATATAGAGTAATGGCAGTACTACCTATGCAAACGGCATACCTTCTATCTCTTAGCTCAGTGTCATGCCCCTACTGGGCGCTTACAGTATCCTCTCTTACAAAAGCGCGCCCAGAGGGAGGGATACACGGTTTTCACCCCTCTCTACCACCATTAGTCTATACACTCTATCCTCAAAAAGTTTTTATAAATACGAAGTTTGAAAAAATATTCTAACTATTGCGACTGTCCACTTAAAATATTGCGAGTGTCCACTTAAAAATTAAAATAACGCGAGTGTTCATTTAAATATCGCAAACGTCCATTTAAAATATCGCGAGCGTCCATTTAAAATATCGTGAGCGTCCATTTAAAATATCGCGAGTGTTCATTTAAAATATCGCGAGTGTCCACTTAAAATATCGCGAGTGTCCACTTAAAATATCGCGAGTGTCCACTTAAAATATCGCGAGCGTCCATTTAAATTTTGTCAAGCGTCCAGTAACCCAGTTCAATTTAATTTTGTTTCTCCCAGTGTTACTAAGCCAAGAGGCTGCAGGGAGAAAGGCTAGCAGTTCAGTTTGAATTAGTACTTGACCATCTTGGCTGACGTAGAATGCCTCACAATCACAACATGGCACTGAAGATAAAGCTGAGAGAGGGAGCAACTTCTCCCACCCCAATAATTTCAAACATTATTCACACGTCCTGTTAAATTATCAGTAACGTCCTGGTGTATACCATGGATTAAATATACCTTACAGGGATAGTCATCTTGGGTAAAATATTTGTTCCAGGCGCCCCTGTCGGTAATTATTGTCAAAGACCGGAAGTTTCAAAAATACTGATGCACGGGGTTAAAAGGGAGCTGGGTTTCGCCTGCTATTTGTGTGAACATTATGGGTCCATAGGCCCGTGGAATAAATATTTCGGAGCTCGAAACTAAGTTGTAAAACCTCAATTATTTTGTAATTTAAAATTCTTTGCAACATGTCTGAAAACGCCCGATTTTTTCGAAAACGCGCGATTTAACGGTTTTATCATTTCACGCGGTCGACGCGAGATGGCGTTATATCAAGAATCTACTTCCGGATGAATCAGTAAATTTGGGGAACGGCGAAAATATCCGGCTGCCTTGTTTGAAACAAACGTGTTCAACTCGTGATATACTAAAATGTAGGGGGAGATAACTATCCCTGTAAGGTATATTTAATCCATGTGTATACGCACTAAATAAAAGTCACAAAATGTTTAGTCACTAATCTTTTAGATTGGTCAAACTTAACATTCGATTTTTACCTCATTTTATTTTTGATGTTCATTACCAAACACCACTAAAATAATTTTCCTGATAAAACAAAGCATGAATTAAAACCAGGCATGGATATAGTTTTGATGCTTTTATTAATAGTTACCTATCATCTTCATATAAAACAGTTCCGAACACAATTGACTTCATGCGATATGAAGAAAGCACAATTCGTTTCTTACTAACCGTCTTTCTGAAATCCCGTCCCTAAGAAAGATACCTAACCGATCGCTAAACGCGCCCGGCCCCAAGCCCCCAACCAAACCAAGTCGAATGATTTCTCAATTCCGCGAATTTCCCCTCTCCTATGACTATATAACAGCATAGTACAAAAAAAGAAAAATTCCAAGAATAAAAGAAGTTCCCAGGTGCAAAAAAGAACAAGATGACCCAGTCATATTACTTTTTAACGCCTTCTAGTGACAAGAATTAGTATTACTTAATACATTATAAGATGACCCCAGCTAATTTAGAATTTCGGGTTTTTTTTTTCATTGTTTATAAAATAGCATTCCTATTATGAATAAAATCAGTCTAGTGATAAACTACAGTAACTTACTCATTAGGTTCATTTTAAACTTAACCTACAGAACTTTATCTTAATTAAATTACAGAATAATATTTATTAAACTAGGGTTGGTACTGGTAAATGTGAACGATTCTATTTTTTCTTTAAAATTGTGTAGCTAATTTTTGGACGGCTTAAATTCCTTTTAAAAGGGCTCTATTTGTAGATATAAGCTTTAGCGAGAGTTAAAATAATCCCACGATAACAAACCTTTAATCGTTAGATAGATCACGTTTTTCGCTATAAAATTGATATTAATATCTGTGGTTTCGATTCGGAATTCGATTTTTTAAATAGAGTTGGAAAAAACCAAGTAAAAATTGCAAATTTTTCAAGGTTAATTAGAATCCTTTTTAAGCTATTTCACTAAAAAATAAAAAGTAAAAGTGGTGTATGGATTATTGTCAAAGTTGCAGCTGAAGAGGGACCGCGGTCCGAAAGCTCCTGCGTATATTTAAATTAATAAATAATTTTAAAAATCTCCATGAAGTATCAGACTCATTTTATTTAAATTTATATAATTAATAGAACCATGGATCAGAAGTTTAACATTTATGATGGTGTATGGAATCTACGTTCGGATAATATTAACTTTAAAATACATCATTGACCCAAAAAAGACTCAAATTTCGCGCCAATAGTAAATTTATCAATTTAGCGGTAAGAGGGCGGTAGCTACCACTACTTATTGGGCGGGAAAGCGAGAAAACAAGACAGCTGTTATGCGAGGTATCGAAATAAATAAGACTTCTCAATAAATTATTGAACATTTTGACTCGGGTATTGTTTTAAATATATAATCCTATTATCACGTTTTTAGTGCTTATAATTAAATAAACTCTCTACAATAAGTTTTCCCATGTATTTGTTGCACCAAAACAAATAAGAAACATTTTAACTATAAATAACAGTCTAAGAGAGCATTTACTTTACAAGAACAATTCTAGACATTTTGAAGGATTAATCTAGAGTTTTCTGTGTTGAGAGAGCATGAGGAGAAACTTTCATTACTCTTTCAATAAAGACTTATTCCCAGAAAATTTATCCACTAAAATCAAATTCCCTGACTTTTCCCTGACCTTTTCGGCCCATTTTTAAATTCCCTGACTTTTCCAGATTTTACAGGATTTCCAGGTACTGTGGCAACCCTGTCCTTTCCTAGGGCCTTTTTTATTCCTCCCATTTGATTATCATTGTTGTTCACATTTGGGTCCAGTGGTCAGTCACTACCTCCTTCAGTATTTAGGGTCAGGGTGTTTACATTTACCAGCGATTGTTCACATATGGGGTCCTCTAAGGGGATTGGGAAATAGGATATTGTGCAAAATTTAAGAGAGTTAAAAAGCTGAAAACATAGCGAATTTTGTCTAAAGAATCATATTTCATATCCTGAAAGTTTCTGGTGTCTAACGTTAGCTCCACGGAAGTTATTCAAAGATTTGCAAAAAGTGCTCACAATTACCCTTACCAACCCTATAGTAACTTCCTCAATCGGTTAGTTTTAAACTTATCTAAACTACATCATTATTTGTAAAGTTATCATAAACTATAGTATCATGATAATATTAATTAAATTAAAGTATAATATTAATTAAATTAAAGTGTAATATTAATTAAATTAAAGTATAATATTAATTAAATTAAAGTATAATATTAATTAAATTAAAGTATAATATTAATTAAATTAAAGTATAATATTAATTAAATTAAAGTATAATATTAATTAAATTAAAGTATAATATTAATTAAATTAAAGTATAATATTAATTTAATTAAAGTATAATATTGAAATGAAATGAAATGAAATACATTTTTATTGTGCATAAAAAAAGCTACATGAAGCTCACGAGATTATACACATTTGTCACAAATCCATAATAACTCATATTTTATAATCGTTACGAAGTGGTTGGTGTTATCGTTCTAAAAAACACAGCTTAATTATGTAGAGAAATTGTAAAATCCAATTAATTATTTAAATATTAAAGTTTGATTGCTTTTAAGAGTTTTAAATCTGTACAGTATATGTCACTGGCCTTTGCTGAATTTCTCCTGAAATTGATTACATGTCCTTTGCATACGTAAGATAGGGTTGAGCCGAAACTTCGAGGGATAAAACGTAGTAGACGTACGTAGATTGGAAGGGACATGGAAAGCCAGTTTCGATAGTAAAATGGGTGAATAGTAATCTCCACGTACTAATTTAGCCACAAATTTCACATCGGATATCTTCCAGATGCTTTCTAATTTTTTCAAACGTAAAGTGTCTAATATGGAATCATAGCTATAGGCATGATCCTTCAGGAAAAATAAATGACAATACTGCGCAAACTTCCTCTGTACACCCTCCATTTTATCACGTAAGTAGGAGCTACAACCGCTCCAGACCAAACAACCATATAGCACACGTGAGCGAACTAGGCTCAAATACAGGATCCGAAAATGTTTTAGTGAACGAAGTTTGCGAGTAAGTTTTAATATCACAGCTAATGTGCGACGATTTCGACTCACTGTGGTAGCAATGTGTTCTCTAAAATAAAGCTGCCTATCAAAAGTCACTCCAAGATCTTTCATGACATTAATTTAATTAAAGTATAATATTAATTTAATTAAAGTATAATATTAATTTAATTAAAGTATAATATTAATTTAATTAAAGTATAATATTAATTTAATTAAAGTATAATATTAATCTAATTAAAGTATAATATTAATTTAATTAAAGTATAATATTAATTTAATTAAAGTATAATATTAATTTAATTAAAGTATAATATTAATTTAATTAAAGTATAATATTAATTTAATTAAAGTATAATATTAATTTAATTAAAGTATAATATTAATTTAATTAAATTATAATATTAATTAATATTAAGTAAATTCCTCAATTAACTTACTTGAAACATCATTATTTATAATTATCATCAATCTCACTCGTGAATATATATTTATTTTAATCTTAATTAAAATACAGAATAATATATATTGAACTATTGTAACTTCCTCAATCGGTTAGTTTTAAACTTAATTAAACTACATCATTATTTATAAAGTTATCATTAATCTCACTTGTAAACGTGGACTGCTCGCTCAACTAAGCAGAGTAGCAGACGAGTTTTCAAGAGACGAGTCGATATCATTGGTTAACTCATGGTGAACTTTGCCTGCTAAATCGTTTCTCTCTACATTCAAGACTGATAAGGTTTTAGGAAAAGAACTCTAAGCTTCAGACGTGACTTTGAGGCCGACTTAACGTCATATTAACGTGATAGTGGGCGATTATTTAATTTCTCTCTCTTAGCGCGAAACGCCGCAAACGCGCCTAGACTCGAGATGGATTTGTCTATCCTAAAGCAATGCGCTCCGTAAGAATTCGGTGGCGCAGTTCTAGCGTGCCGGGTTTCCAAACCGTAGCGTTAACGTTGGTACGTTCGAGTCCACTTGGGGATTTGGAAATTTTCGAAATAAAATAATATAAAGTTTAGCTACACTAGGTCCATCTGTTCGTGTTTTAGAGCATTACATGAATAAATTTAAATAAATTAACGCTAAAATGGGCGGGGATAGCACGCGAAAATGGGCGGGGATAGGGTGGGGTTAAGGCTATAATGGGGGAAAAAAGGGGATAATATAGGGGGAAAGGCACTAAAAAAGGGGTAAAAGTGGGGGGTAGTAAATCTTCGGTATAAATGCATTACGTTTTAACGCCATCTATCGATGGCGGTAAAAAGTAAAAAGCCAAAGAAAAGAGTATATAAGGGAGACGCAGAAAATGCTAGGGCTAAGAATGTAGAAGGTTTAAAAACGGGAAGTCCTCAGATGAGCGGATTCCATAATAGCGGCCCTCATATCAGCAGTTCCCTAAATAGCGGTTTCCCGAAATGGCAGTTTACCCGTTACAACAGTTACCGATACAGCGGTTCTCGTAAACGCGGCGTACCATTACAGCGGTTCTCGCAAACGCGGCGTACCATTACAGCGGTTCTCGTAAACGCGGCGTACCATTACAGCGGTTCTCGTAAACGCGGCGTACCATTACAGCAGTTCTCGTAAACGCGGCGTACCATTACAGCAGTTCACTAAAGAGCAGAAAAACAGGAATTTGCGAAAAACGACTGTTGTTTGTTATGGTGTACGCTGTGTTATATGAACTTAAATAGAACTAGATCAGATATGGTTAGCTTCAAGTTGATTATTTGAACCCCCAATAGTGTTAGGTTAGGTTTGGTTAGGTTGGGTTAGGTTAGGCAATTTTAGGCTAGGTTAGGTTAGGTTGGGTTTGGTTTCGTTAGGTTAAAGTTGATTATTTCTATTAAATATTATTAGGCCAGGTCAGGTTAGATTAGGTTGGGTTACGTTTGGTTTGGTAAGGTTAGGTTAGGTTAGATGGGTTTGGTCAGGTTAGAGATGATTATTTCAATTAAATAGTATTAGGTCAGGTCAGGTTGGGTTGGGTTCGGTTGGGTTTTTTAGGTTTTGTTTTGATTGGTTAGACTTAGGTTAGAAATATTTTGGAAATGGTGTAACAATGTTACCCCTTTTCCAAAATATTGTTGTATATCTTCATTCTCTTCCCAAATAATAATATGCCTTTTCCAAAAAAATACTGTTTACAATTATCTACTTCCGAAATAAAATAAGCTTTTTTGAAATATTTTCTATCCCGTTATTAGAATTGTAAACTGATACAGCCTGAAGAATAGTGCAATATTTAAGTAGAGCTCGTCCTTTTCGATCAATTATCCACTTTATTTTATCTTTATCCATACCCGAAAATTATCCACAGAACTTACATGTTAAATCCTATTATAATCCACAAACTTGTTTATAAATAATCGGTTATCCACCAATTTGTGGATAATTGATCGAAAATGCCGAGCTCTAAATTCTTCCCAACTAATGAGAAGTATTTTAACATAAAATGCTTTTAAACAAAACAGTGTGAAAATAAAAAGTTGCTACTACTGAAATGTTTTCTAATTACTTACTGTCAATTTAAATTGCTAATTAGTCAAATTTATATGTTATTTAGTCACATTTAAATTGTTAATTAGTCACAAATGTTTTAGCCGTTTTACAGGATTTTATGGTTAATTCACCTCATAATGTAAAAGTAAAACGTCGGCGGACCGTTGAAGTTTTTTTAAAGTCGTTATTGACGTCACAACACCTCCCCCCCAAGGGATTGCAAAACAAAAATATTTTGTGTTACTCAACATTATCGTGCAAGTGATAAAACAGGGCCAATCACAGCACCTTTGTAAAAAAAATTCTCAAGGGTCCGCCTATTCTTCATAGTCCCTTTAAGTCCGCTCCTCGTTTTTACCGTAACGGCTCTACAAAGACAACAAGCCTCGAGTCTACTATCAAAGTCGGCAAGGTCCTTAACAGTGCCATTATAAGTCAGTTAGTTAAAAATCAAAAAATTCTTTAATAGGTTTTTTCACGTTACCCAGGGCTGATACTCACTGATACGCTCAATTTCAATTGAATAAGTGACAAATTAGTTTAAAAATAGTAAACAAAAAGTGACTGAATAGGGATAGGGCAAACTAAGCTATTTAAAGGGCCACTTGAAATGATGTTTTCAGAGATGACTGATTTTCGCAATTAAAGATATTTTAAAGGTCGGTGTCGTAATTACGCCCAATCTATGGGCTTAGATATTTCACGCAGTCAACGGAAAGGCACCCCATAAAAGGTCTACGGCGAAATTCAATTAAAACATTTTGAAGCACAGCTCAGAATGCAAAGTAATTGTGGTCATTTTAATCAAAACCAAAATATTCATTTGAATTGGATTGATTTTAAGTATTAAGTTAACATTCGCTGAGCGAGCTTCACGATTTTGGGGTTTGATCAAGTGTGATCCCGCTATTTTTTGTTTACACCGCCTTACAGCTGGACAATTGAAATATATAACGTTAAATGTTGTGGTCGAGAAGATAAATAACACCGAAAGACACAAAAATCCAAAAAAAAGTGACTTTTAGCAACCGAATTTGAAAAAAGTGACTTAGTGTCAGCCCTGCGTTACCACATACCCTATGCGCACATTATTTAGAACAATACGTACCTGTCTGTGGCACTCGAGAATATTTCCGCAGAATTGAAATCTATCTGGGAACCTTTGAGACCGCGAACACTCTCTAACACTTATCACCCGATGATCACTGGGGTGTAGTATGCAACCCTGATAGAATAAAGATTGAAATTAGAGGCGCAACTATGACCAACTAGCTTTTACCCGCGGCGTCGCTCGCGTGTAATAAGAACTTCCATCAAAATGATATAAAGAATGGGTGGATTTTACTGATGACTGATTTTTTGTAGCACCCTAGGAGCGAGGGCACTCGGCGTTGCCCGTCAGCCCGTCGGGACATTTTTTATTACTTTTCACGCGGACATTATTCCATAAAGAAGGGTTTTTGAATTTCTGGCCGTCATTTAAAAAGATGGCAACAAATCGAACCCAAAAGACCATTCAGCCCGTCTATAGGTTAAAGGAAACCAGTGTACTAAATATTTGTGAAATCGGTTGAAACGCGCGGACTTTGTTGCATAGAGAATATTTTTTACATTTCTGGGCGCCATTTACCAAGATGGCGGAGGATTGGAAAATATTTCTTAGTACGCGCTTATGAGTAACGTTCCTGCTAATTTTCAGCCGTCTAGGGCAAGCGGTTTGGGCTGGGCGTTGATTATCAGTCAGTCTGTCAGGATTTTGATCTATACAGATTAAACTCGGGGTCATTCGTAACCATGACAAAGTAAAATTCTCCATTGTATAAAAGGTTTCTATTGGGGGCAAATAATTGTATTTAAGGTTGTGTCACGTGTGGTTCTACAAGATAAACGTGAGGCTTTTGGTGTGATATTGTGATAAGGTCAGCTGCTATCATTGGTAAGAGAATGAAAATCATACATTCATTCACCGTCAAAATTAAAGATACAATTATAGAAGCCTACATGCCGGTACTAGTCCTACTCCTTTAATAGAATATGTTAGACCCCGTTTTCCTTGGTTCGTACGAAATTTTTACATTGAAAATCCCTGACTTTTCCAGGTTATCCCTGACCAAATTTTAGCAATATCCCTGACCATTTAAAGGAGTTTACCAGAGCCCACTTCATCACACCTGTC
The DNA here is from genome assembly GCA_019434445.1 of Phalangium opilio. Lineage (NCBI taxonomy): Eukaryota > Metazoa > Arthropoda > Arachnida > Opiliones > Phalangiidae > Phalangium > Phalangium opilio. The sequence goes on from JAEQBA010001151.1 coordinate 64,072, forward strand.
TCATATTTAGCATTGCTCGAAGCACGGTTTGATATACCAAACGAAATCCCTGACATATCCCTGACTTTTTAGGAAAAACTTTTAAATCCCTGACTTATCCAGGTTCCGTACGAACCCTGTTGTGCCATCCCAGGGCCCCCGGCCGAATTGGGAAAATATTTACTTCTCGTCTTCTTTGATCTAGTAAATGACAACAAATAGACTCCCTTTTAGCTGCCCACACGCAAAACTCACCATGGTGGTGCTCACTGAACGATCAGAACCATAAAACACCGAGGTATTTTTAACTAGTTAAGCTAATATACTAGGGAAAACTCCCCATTTTATGATATTTTTTAGGCCCGATTAAATTCGCTCAAATTTCAAAATTACAGGATTTTTGGCGATTTTAGCCAAAATTATAGGATTTTATAGGACAGATTTAAAAATATAGGATTTTGTAAGAATTATAGGACTTCTGGGGGGCCCTGTCATCCGCTTAATAATTGGGCTTCTGCGGCATAACTTAAATACTTATCGTGCCAGAAAAATGTTCCAGCAAAGATGGAAGGCTTTCTTCAATCTCGTGTCCACCATTGGTAAAACATCATTTCTAACATCGCTTATTACGTACCTGTTTGCCAATGGGCTCTGGATTGGTAACGGTGGTTCCGAAGTAGCCATCCCAGTCTAATCTCCCATAGAGTCCAGCCCAGTGGTTGTGTTTGATACCGGTGTGTGGCAAGCACCATGGAATGAGTGTATTATCCTGTCTATCAGAGGGGTTACAAGGGTTGTTTTCGGCGCATGGGCAAACACCTCGTTTTCTCTCAGATTTAATACGACCTTTTCTGTCCTTGTAGTTGTAAATCCTTGGATAAGAAGTGAAAAATGTTATAAAAACCACGTACGCTCTCGTAGCGCGGCTCTGTTGACGCTTTTTATACCGAATTTTACGCTATACTTTGACACTAGATGAAAAATTACTAAGAAGCAATGTCTAAACCCCCGTAACTTGTCTCGTCCATCTAACCCTCCCATTCAAGATTTAACCCTCTTCTAAGTTAGTTCCAGCCTGTTCCCTGGTAAAATTAATACGTAGAGCATTTATGTACGCCAATAGAGCCGCCCGCTTTGATATGATGGAAAAGCCCATTTCGAGGGTACGCTTACAATGCCTTGGTCATTTTGCCATTTGACAATTGCACTTCAATATTAGGCAGGTCACGCCAGTCAGCGCCACGGATCGTTGGAATGTGTCGAATTCGGGCTTCGACTAATGTATTCATTTCCTTGCAAACATGATCCCGTAGCAAGGTTTCGTTTCCACGCATCTTAATGTGAAAAAGTAGAGAGCGATTGTAATTAACAAAATATGAGTTCTTATTTCAGCGTTTATAATGGGACAAATTTCGAGGGAATAGGATTCTATAGGATACATTTCGAAGGAATAGGATTCGATAGGATACATTTCGAAGGAATAGGATTCTATAGGATACATTTCGAAGGAATAGGATTCTATAGGATACATTTCGAAGGAATAGGATTCTATAGGACACATTTCGAAGGAATAGGATTCTATAGGACACATTTCGAAGGAATAGGATTCTATAGGATACATTTCGAAGGAATAGGATCGATAGGATACATTTCGAAGGAATAGGATTCGATAGGATACATTTCGAAGGAATAGGATTCGATAGGATACATTTCGAAGGAATAGGATTCGATAGGATACATTTCGAAGGAATAGGATTCGATAGGATACATTTCGAAGGAATAGGATTCGATAGGATACATTTCGAAGGAATAGGATTCGATAGGATACATTTCGAAGGAATAGGATTCTATAGGATACATTTCGAAGGAATAGGATTCTATAGGATACATTTCGAAGGAATAGGATTCGATAGGATACATTTCGAAGGAATAGGATTCTATAGGATACATTTCGAAGGAATAGGATTCTATAGGATTCATTTCGAAGGAATAGGATTCTATATAACACATTTCGAAGGAATAGGATTCTATAGGACACATTTCGAAGGAATAGGATTCTATAGGATACATTTCGAAGGAATAGGATCGATAGGATACATTTCGAAGGAATAGGATCGATAGGATACATTTCGAAGGAATAGGATTCGATAGGATACATTTCGAAGGAATAGGATTCGATAGGATACATTTCGAAGGAATAGGATTCGATAGGATACATTTCGAAGGAATAGGATTCGATAGGATACATTTCGAAGGAATAGGATTCGATAGGATACATTTCGAAGGAATAGGATTCGATAGGATACATTTCGAAGGAATAGGATTCGATAGGATACATTTCGAAGGAATAGGATTCTATAGGATACATTTCGAAGGAATAGGATTCTATAGGATACATTTCGAAGGAATAGGATTCGATAGGATACATTTCTAAGGAATAGGATTCTATAGGATACATTTCGAAGGAATAGGATTCTATAGGATACATTTCGAAGGAATAGGATTCTATAGGACACATTTCGAAGGAATAGGATTCTATAGGACACATTTCGAAGGAATAGGATTCTATAGGATACATTTCGAAGGAATAGGATCGATAGGATACATTTCGAAGGAATAGGATTCGATAGGATACATTTCGAAGGAATAGGATTCGATAGGATACATTTCGAAGGAATAAGATTCTATAGGATACATTTCGAAGGAATAGGATTCTATAGGATACATTTCGAAGGAATAGGATTCTATAGGACACATTTCGAAGGAATAGGATTCTATAGGACACATTTCGAAGGAATAGGATTCTATAGGATACATTTCGAAGGAATAGGATCGATAGGATACATTTCGAAGGAATAGGATCGATAGGATACATTTCGAAGGAATAGGATTCGATAGGATACATTTCGAAGGAATAGGATTCGATAGGATACATTTCGAAGGAATAGGATTCGATAGGATACATTTCGAAGGAATAGGATTCGATAGGATACATTTCGAAGGAATAGGATTCGATAGGATACATTTCGAAGGAATAGGATTCGATAGGATACATTTCGAAGGAATAGGATTCGATAGGATACATTTCGAAGGAATAGGATTATATAGGATACATTTCGAAGGAATAGGATTCTATAGGATACATTTCGAAGGAATAGGATTCGATAGGATACATTTCGAAGGAATAGGATTCTATAGGATACATTTCGAAGGAATAGGATTCTATAGGATACATTTCGAAGGAATAGGATTCTATAGGACACATTTCGAAGGAATAGGATTCTATAGGACACATTTCGAAGGAATAGGATTCTATAGGATACATTTCGAAGGAATAGGATCGATAGGATACATTTCGAAGGAATAGGATCGATAGAATACATTTCGAAGGAATAGGATTCGATAGGATACATTTCGAAGGAATAGGATTCGATAGGATACATTTCGAAGGAATAGGATTCGATAGGAGACATTTCGAAGGAATAGGATTCGATAGGATACATTTCGAAGGAATAGGATTCTATAGGATACATTTCGAAGGAATAGGATTCGATAGGATACATTTCGAAGGAATAGGATTCTATAGGATACATTTCGAAGGAATAGGATTCTATAGGATACATTTCGAAGGAATAGGATTCTATAGGACACATTTCGAAGGAATAGGATTCTATAGGACACATTTCGAAGGAATAGGATTCTATAGGACACATTTCGAAGGAATAGGATTCTATAGGACACATTTCGAAGGAATAGGATTCTATAGGATACATTTCGAAGGAATAGGATTCGATAGGATACATTTCGAAGGAATAGGATTCGATAGGATACATTTCGAAGGAATAGGATTCGATATGATACATTTCGAAGGAATAGGATTTGATAGGATACATTTCGAAGGAATAGGATTCGATAGGATACATTTCGAAGGATTAGGATTCGATAGGATACATTTCGAAGGAATAGGATTCTATAGGATACATTTCGAAGGAATATGATTCGATAGGATACATTTCGAAGGAATAGGATTCTATAGGATACATTTCGAAGGAATAGGATTCGATAGGATACATTTCGAAGGAATAGGATTCGATAGGATACATTTCGAAGGAGTAGGATTCTATAGGATACATTTCGAAGGAATAGGATTCGATAGGATACATTTCGAAGGAGTAGGATTCTATAGGATACATTTCGAAGGAATAGGATTCTATAGGATACATTTCGAAGGAATAGGATTCTATAGGACACATTTCGAAGGAATAGGATTCTATAGGACACATTTCGAAGGAATAGGATTCGATAGGATACATTTCGAAGGAATAGGATTCGATAGGATACATTTCGAAGGAATAGGATTCGATAGGATACATTTCGAAGGAATAGGATTCGATAGGATACATTTCGAAGGAATAGGATTCGATAGGATACATTTCGAAGGAATAGGATTCAATAGGATACATTTCGAAGGAATAGGATTCTATAGGATACATTTCGAAGGAATAGGATTCTATAGGATACATTTCGAAGGAATAGGATTCTATAGGACACATTTCGAAGGAATTGGATTCTATATGACACATTTCGAAGGAATAGGATTCGATAGGATACATTTCGAAGGAATAGGATTCGATAGGATACATTTCGAAGGAATAGGATTCGATAGGATACATTTCGAAGGAATAGGATTCGATAGGATACATTTCGAAGGAATAGGATTCGATAGGATACATTTCGAAGGAATAGGATTCGATAGGATACATTTCGAAGGAATAGGATTCGATAGGATACATTTCGAAGGAATAGGATTCGATAGGATACATTTCGAAGGAATAGGATTCGATAGGATACATTTCGAAGGAATAGGATTCGATAGGATACATTTCGAAGGAATAGGATTCGATAGGATACATTTCGAAGGAATAGGATTCGATAGGATACATTTCGAAGGAATAGGATTCGATAGGATACATTTCGAAGGAATAGGATTCTATAGGATACATTTCGAAGGAATAGGATTCTATAGGATACATTTCGAAGGAATAGGATTCTATAGGATACATTTCGAAGGAATAGGATTCGATAGGATACATTTCGAAGGAATAGGATTCGATAGGATACATTTCGAAGGAATAGGATTCGATAGGATACATTTCGAAGGAATAGGATTCTATAGGATACATTTCGAAGGAATAGGATTCTATAGGACACATTTCGAAGGAATAGGATTCTATAGGACACATTTCGAAGGAATAGGATTCTATAGGATACATTTCGAAGGAATAGGATTCGATAGGATACATTTCGAAGGAATAGGATTCGGTAGGATACATTTCGAAGGAATAGGATTCGATAGGATACATTTCGAAGGAATAGGATTCGATAGGATTCATTTCGAAGGAATAGGATTCGATAGGATACATTTCGAAGGAATAGGATTCGATAGGATACATTTCGAAGGAATAGGATTCGATAGGATACATTTCGAAGGAATAGGATTCGATAGGATACATTTCGAAGGAATAGGATTCGATAGGATACATTTCGAAGGAATAGGATTCGATAGGATACATTTCGAAGGAATAGGATTCGATAGGATACATTTCGAAGGAATAGGATTCGATAGGATACATTTCGAAGGAATAGGATTCGATAGGATACATTTCGAAGGAATAGGACTCTATAGGATACATTTCGAAGGAATAGGATTCGATAGGATACATTTCGAAGGAATAGGATTCGATAGGATACATTTCGAAGGAATAGGATTCGATAGGATACATTTCGAAGGAATAGGATTCTATAGGATACATTTCGAAGGAATAGGATTCGATAGGATACATTTCGAAGGAATAGGATTCTATAGGATACATTTCGAAGGAATAGGATTCTATAGGATACATTTCGAAGGAATAGGATTCGATAGGATACATTTCGAAGGAATAGGATTCTATAGGATACATTTCGAAGGAATAGGATTCGATAGGATACATTTCGAAGGAATAGGATTCGATAGGATACATTTCGAAGGAATAGGATTCGATAGGATACATTTCGAAGGAATAGGATTCGATAGGATACATTTCGAAGGAATAGGATTCGATAGGATACATTTCGAAGGAATAGGACTCTATAGGATACATTTCGAAGGAATAGGATTCTATGGGATACATTTCAAAGGAATAGGATTCGTTAGGATACATTTCGAAGGAATAGGATTCTATAGGATACATTTCGAAGGAATAGGATTCTATAGGATACATTTCGAAGGAATAGGATTCTATAGGATACATTTCGAAGGAATAGGATGACAGGGAGCGATGCAGTTTCGTCTTCACAAGCAAAAAGAAAAAAAAAGCGGGTTTCACGCAGCATGATACAGGATGGAAGCATTCGCAGGCGTCCAGTCAAGATGCTGCTCCAAAAGCATTGGTGTAATGCAGGAAAACGTTGTTAGGGATTTACAGGCGCTATTACAGAAATTAAATGAGTAGTTGTAAAACCTCAAATTAGGGGATTCATTCAATTCAGTTCTGTTAAATATCGCTAAAAATGTTAGAAAACAATGCAAGTATGCCAGCGATCGAATCCAACAAGCTGCTGCCCTTGTTTCGCCCGACATGCTAGCTCGCACAAAGAAAACTGGGCAATACGCTGTCGCCAATGTGTGAATATTGACGGACGGAATTTCGAACATTTACGTTATAAAGACAATTCTAGACATTTTTAAGGATTGCTCTAGAGTTTTCTGTGTTAAGAGATTAGGATGAGGAGAAACTTTCATTACTCTTTCAATAAAGACTTACCTCCAGAAATTTTACCCATTAAAATAAAATTCCCTGACTTTGCTGAAATTTTTAAAATTCCCAGACTTTTCCAGGTTTTCCCTGACCCGTGGCAACCCTGACTGCTATCTCATTATTGGTACTCGTTTAACATTTGAAAATGAAACAATATTTTTATATTGAAAAGAAAAATTACAATGAATGCCTATACGAGGTTTTTCTGTTTAAATTTGTTAATAAACCACTGCCTCCTTTACTAAAGGCCCGTGTATGGTGCCTATCCAGGGGGGTACATTAGCTGTATAGGATTGCATTTTTTTCCCGTAAGCTGGCGCTCGTTTGCGGAAAAATGAGGCTAGTTCGCATTCACTGCTTTTGGGTCAACATTGGCCGATTGGCCATTTGGGGTTAACAGTCTTATTCAGTTGTTGAATTTGCATTCAAGGTAATTTAAGTAATTAAAATTCAAATATAAATAATTTCAATTAATATTAAAAAATCAGGTTTTAGAAATAAAGACCGTATAAAATATAAATTATAGGCAATTTTGAAAGTTAAAATCTGTATTTAATATTTCTTAAGTTTTTACATTCAAAATTCAAAACAAATCTCACCTGCTTAACCACGTCCAAGGCTTCGAAAAATATGAAAGTGCGACTGCTTAAAAACCGTAAAAAACGTCACAGTCACGTGAAAAATGACGTAATTTGGATAGAAACGAGCGCCACGGTGCGACTTAACGAGGCGAACTAAAATGTCACTTTTCGAAGTTTTGAAAAATTCTATACTCGGGCCTTTAGTAAAGGAGGCAGTGAATAAACAATTCTAAATCTATATTTCTAGTCAGATCTTTTTCGTAGGCTTGCAAAGTTAAGTTTCACGTGAGCACGATATGACGTAGCTAGTCGTTGAAGTGAAACACGCGAGTAAAGTGGGAAGAGCTAGCCTCGCGAGTCGCTCTTGAGGCTCCAAATGTTACCCTGACAATAAAATATTTTGGAAGACAAAACCAGGAACTTGACGATGAAGACGTAAAGCTAAAAATTCTAATATACCAGGGATTCAAATAAAGGGTGAAGAAAAAACATTTAAGTGAATCAAAGATATATCCCAAGGATAAAGACCTCGAGTTAAAAAAATCATATAAATACTAAATAGTTTTAATATTTGCGTATACCAAAATAGAAGTATTCGTGAAATTGATAAGGGGCATTTTGAAAATTTTAAGGGCGCATTTAGGGGCAAAGTTAAATATTATTTGAGGGGGCAGGATATTTTTTTGAGGGGTGCGTTTCCCCCCTGGTGCCCCCCCCGTGGCCACGGGCCTGTGAGGATTACTAAAAGTTAATTACCTCCGCATCCAGAGAAAATGTCAAGCGTAACTAACTTCTCCGCAATAGTAGGATATGCCTTCTCTTCATAGAAATTAATGGATTTCTGTGAAGTCTTCCCCAATTCAAGCGCACCATTTTGGTTACTATCGACTGATCTATTTATAGATATAGATAGATTGCTCTCAGATTTAAAACGTGATTGGCATGATATCCGCTCGCAACTGACGCGTATAGAAAGATAGATCAGAATGCATCACACACTAAACGCTGCCATATTGTCCGAAGGGTCCGACATTCCCAAAAAAGCGTACGGGATTTCGCGATTTCACCAAAGATTTTGGAATTTCCTCTTTGATTTCGTAATCTCGACAAAGATATCAGGATTTCTTCTTTAATTTCGCCAAGATTTCGTGATTTCTTCCTCGATTTCGCCATTTCACGAAGATTTCGTAATTTCGACAAAGATTTCGTGATTTTGCGTGAAAGATTTCGCTAGAAGCGTACGCGATTTCGTGTAAATGTCGGACCCCTCGGTATTGGCAGAATGAAAAACTACTCCAGAAATCAAGAGTATAGTATTTCCGAAGCAATCTACGAACAACTTTGCCACTTTCTGTCGGATTATATAACGTGGCCTCGGGGACAATCGTAAGACAGATTTGTTTAACATTATTGTTGAATCGCTCGTGAGATTGTAATCGCGCTCAATGCAAGAGGAATAACTGTTGCTAGACATGCATGTAGAAATACAGGGATTCTAGATGTTAAGCGAGATGAGGAAAATGTAGAAGCAGGGTTCGTAAGAAATTTTTACATTGAAAATCCCTGACTTTTCCAGGTTATCCCTGACCAAATTTTCGCAATATCCCTGACCATTTTAAGGTATTTACCAGAACCCACTTCATCACACCTGTCTCATATTTAGCATTGCTCGAAGCATGGATTGATATACCAAACTAAATCCCTGACATATCCCTGACTTTTTAGGATGTTTAAATCCCTGACTTTTTAGGATGTTTAAATCCCTGACTTATCCCTGACTTTTTCCCCTATTTTCCATATCCCTGACTTATCCAGGTTTTCCAAGTTCGGTACGAACCCTGAGAAGCGTTATCGGCGTGTCACGCACAGTAGGGTCTAACGGATTTCTAGTTTTTAGTACCATTCAAGCTCAAATCAAGGATGATGGAGGGGGGGAATAGGCGCGCTAACTGTGGAACGGCTTAGGTCCGGCGGGACACAAAAAATGGGGAGGAATACTCCGAATACGACTTCAATTTGTCCTTGAAAGGGGGAAAACAAGACGGCGCTCGTTAAAATAACCCCTGCCACAGGCGCGAAGGAAAATAGGTGAAAACTGAAAAGGCTCGAGCTGCTCATCCCCCTTAAAACATCTAGTATCCCTGACCTTACCCTTAGAAACCAGAAGAGAAGATGTCAGACAGATCAGAAATTTGGGTACAAAAAACGTAGACAGGATAGATAAAAATAGACTAGACAGAAACAGAGATAAAGCCAGGAAAGTGTCAACACTCTGTCTAATAAAAGGTATAGCGCACGTCTCCATAAAAATGATAAGCGAAATATTTTTCTTACATTTTTTCTGGAACCCATCTTTTTGGCTTTACTGGGTGGTTCGCTGAATTGTTGACTCTTCGAGTCATACTGCTGTTCAAAGTAGAACCTGTCAGGGCCACCATTCGTATAGCTTTCAATAGACTCGTTTAAATTATCGACGAAGACAACGTAACATTTTCCTTCGACTAAATTGAAATCTACCGTCGTCTCTGCAAAATATTATTGATAACATTGCATTCAATCGTGATAATTAAAGGGACTGTAAAGAAAGCATCGGCGGCTGGGTAAAAATGATTTGAAATACGTCAGAGTCACGTGACCGAGGAGAGGCGTGGTTCAAAGAAGCTTAGTTCGTTTTATTTCGGAAACAAGCACTTCGGGGAATTTGCGCTGTAATCTCGCGAAAAACAAGGACTCGGTGTCCAGTCCCACCCTATGTGGAGTCTATGTATCTTGTTGTCACGTGATGCCTGTGACGTATTTCAAATAGTTTTTACCCGCCCGCCGATAGCTTCTTCGCAGTCCCTTTAATGTTGAAGATAATAGGTTAAAATAGCTTACCTTCGTCACTCCAATAAAGGAGATTGTTATCGCTCTCGTATGCACCCATCATCCCCTTATGAGTGTCTTCAGGTCTAAATGACAAATACAATGGTTACTACGAGGATAGTGGGGGATTTCTATCACTTTTCAGTCAAGTTAGAGCGAGCCAAGACGCAATTCTACGCAAAAAACAGCGGTATTCTAGCGATTCCGCTCCAGGGTTGCCATGGAATTTTCAGAACCAAATTCCTTGACTTTTCCAGGTTTTCCCTGAGCTTTTTCTAAGATCTTCCCTGACCTTTTTCTAAAATCTTCCCTGACCTTTTTCTAAGATTTTCCCTGACCTTTATCTAAGATCTTCCCTGACCTTTTTCTAAGATTTTTCCTGACCTTTTTCTAAGATCTTCCCTGACCTTTTTCTAAGATTTTTCCTGACCTTTTTCTAAGATTTTTCCTGACCTTTTTCTAAGATCTTCCCTGACCTTTTTCAGGGTTCGTACAAAAATTTTGGAATGAAATTCCCTGACTTTTCCAGGTTTTCCCTGACTAAATTCCATAAGTTTCCCTGACCGTATGCAATAACTTACAAGGCGTAAATATATGAAAACCAATCTAAAATGCACTCGAATCATTTTTGCACGAGCTGCCATTGTTAAAAATAAGCCAACTAATTCATTGAAATTTAACCATAAGTAAATCATAAATGACCGGAGCGAGCGAAGCGAGCTCCGCGAATTTGGGGTTCTGCTCAAGTCAGACAACACTTTTTTGGTCACCCTTATACTGTTTTCCAGACTATCAATTTCCCACCAATATATTTTTCCCTGACATTTCCCTGACTTTTTAGGCCCATTTTCAATTTCCCTGACTTTTCTCTGACCTTTTAGGCCCATTTTCAATTTCCCTGACTTTTCCAGGTTTTCCAGGTCGTGTACGAACCCTGTTTTTCTGAGATCTTCCCTGACCTTTTTCTGAGATTTTCCCTGACCTTTTTCTAAGATCTTCCCTGACCTTTTTCTGAGATTTTCCCTGACCTTTTTCTGAGATTTTCCCTGACCTTTTTCTGAGATTTTCCATGACCTTTTTCTGAGATTTTCCCAGACCTTTTTCTGAGATTTTCCCTGCTCTTTTAGGGCGAAAGTGTGAATGTTTACAGCACGTTTTAAGTGCTTATAATTAAATAAACTCGATCTACATTAAGTTTTCCAATGTATTTGTTGCACCAAAATGAATAAGAAACATTTTAACTATAAATAACAAGAGATTTTTTAAAGACATTTACTTTATAAAAACAATTTTCAGTGTTAAGAGAGGATGAGGAGAAACTTTCATTACTCTTTCAATAAAGACTTATCACCCAAAAACTTTACCTACTAAAATAAAACTCCCTGACTTTTCCAGGTTTTCCCTGACCCGTGGCAACCCTGCGCTCACGCTAAGGGGTAAACTTGCAATTTTGCTATTCTTAATTATCATTCGCGTGATAACTCGTACACAATAATATTTAAAATATATCGACAATCCGGACGCTTCTGTTAATCTATCACATGATCAATTTCGAATCTTGACATTCTTAAAGCGGGACTCGGCTGTGGTTTATTTTAAACAAATGATACTAGACGCTACCATAGTCGAGGGACGGAGTTGACTGTCTCGCTAAGGCAGTTTTAGCTACCTCCTCGAGGGAGAGTTCCGATTGGTTCCCGCCTATGGCGAGGCTAAATTGGTGTGTAGAAGATAGCCAGCCTGTTGTGGGTACTACAAGCAGCGATGTTCTCGGAATTTCGCTCGCGCTGAGGGATCAAATGATAATTTTGACGTTCATAATTAAAATTCCCGTTACAACTCGAGAAAATATATAAAAATAATATTGACAAGTTCGACACTTTTATCAAGTTGTCACGCGAGTTAATTACAATTAAAAATTGAAAAATTCTTATTTGAAAACCTAATTACTTTATCAGCACTCGCACAGAATTACGTTGACACTAACCCTTTATCACACGCAATAACTCGATAGAAAATGTAGAGAACTGTCCCCAATATTACCTTATTAATATTAGTTTCAACGAGGCTATTAAGAAAATTGTTCATAAAAATAAATTTCCACTGATAGGCCTTTCTGAAGAAAACGAAAACAACTCGGGCTAAAAAGTGCAATGGTGTTCCTTACAGCAAATGTCGGCTCCTGTTTCTAACATTCTGACTGATCTTCAACACACAATTCTTACCTTGCCTAAGGCAGGAGCCATTCAGAACTAGTCCATGAGGGCGGAGCTTAGAGGGCCTGTCAACTTCACCCCTCGATTATGGGAGCATCTAGTGGCATTTTTAAAAATCAAACCACAGCTTTAACACAAATTTTCAGATTCCCTGACTTTTCCAGGTTTTCCCTGACCTTTTACTACAAGTTTCCCTGTAATTGTTTATTGTTCTAAATTTAAGAAGGGCTTAACAGTTTCGTTTAAACCCGTGGCAACACTGCTTGAGTCAGTTTATTAACAAAATTCTCGTGGAAGGTTCCATGCCTCGCGCTGCTTGAGTCAGTTTATTAACAAAATTCTCGTGGAAGGTTCCATGCCTCGCGCTACGATTATCACGTCGCGCGCGAATTTTATCAAATCTCGCGCTAAATTTCATTCGGCATGGAAATTCCCACGAGAATTTTGTTAATAAAAAGGCAGGGCGTTACGCCATTGGTCGGAGGACCTTCTTTAAAATTATTCTTAAAATCTGAACCTAATTTGAATTTTAAAATTATTCGGAAATATTTCCTGAATGTTTCACTATGCAGACTGGTCTTATAATTAGTAGAAGAATCAATAAAAAATCACTTGATTTTCTACTTCACCCTCCCTTTAACTGCTTTCTTAAAGGCCGGATTTTCTGCTAGAGGGTTCTCCTGGTACAGAAAATGACTCGCGACCGAGTAACAATAGAGAAGCGAGTCGTCTAAAAAATACGGTTCTCCTGGTACAGAAAATCGAGGGATAGGGGTTCGGCTATAGATTTGGATTCAGCGGAGTATTTTCTTTCAAAATCATATTTTTCCATCTCAGTTTTAAAATAAAGGGAAAGAGTTTCAGTAACATCCGAACTAGCACATTCGTGCAAGTAGTTTTTTTCTGAACCATCTAGCGTTAGTTGGTTTCATGAACATTCCATGGCAAAGTCTTATACGAAACAGTTTCTAATGAAACGATGGAGCACTACTAATATATTTCGAACCAATATCGTTAAAGCCGTACATTTGGGTAAAACTTCTAGTTTTACTGTTAAAAGTCTCCCTCTCCCAGAGAGCTATATGGTTCCTAGAAACGTTTGGACATCCCAAAGAAATACTCTATTATGTGACCTTAAGGGTAAGCAAATTTTGTAGTGTCTACATTCTCTTAAAACTCCCCAACCCCTGAGGGGGTTGTACTAGTAAAGGTGAAAATCATCACTATACTCCCGAGAATATAGAAAAACTATCCAACTTCTTCAAGTCACGAGGTTTCACTTCTGTTAAAACTCTACCTTCCAAATATCCAGTTCGAAGAAGTAGTAAAATCAATGTTGTAAATTTTAAGAATATAACGGGACTTTAGAGGTTACCGCCCCCTTTTCGGAGAGTTGTTCTGCCAAGGCTACGGAGCGCGTTCGACGACAGGGATTGTCAGCCACTAACTAAAGGCCGCCGACAGGTTATGGCAGCGCTCACAGAAATACCTCTCGTAAATCCCGTATATATAACAAGGACTGCGCCAAGCTCGGGACCCATTTAGTGGTATTTCTAGAAGATTTTTGTCATTGCACTGAAAGAGCATCTCCCAAAATTTCTGGGGTCCCCGCTACGAACAATTGTAGAAACCCATTAGCGACCGTGCCATATAACTTTAAACCCCCGCGGGCGGTACCGATACTGTTTTGACCCATTAATGTCACCCTCCTTTTTTACCTCGACAACTTTTCCCCGTATATCTTTTGTAATGAACGTATAGACTATAGGGAGCTACAGTGCGAGAGAAAAGCCATGTGACGTGACGTCATTTCTGGGGCCTTAAATTGTATTGCCAAAGCTGATGACTTCCAATATGGTTGCCAAAGCCAAGGTAAGAGATAAGAGGGTGTGACGTCACGACAATATTCCTAGTAGCACTCTACTGGTTTTCTGTTCTTAGACCTTTGGCACGGGTAAAATTTCAACTGACTTTCTTGTTCTTCGCGAAGTGGTCTCACAAAACTTAGGACTGCTGAACAGATTACTTTGAAAATGAATTCCAATGTACGTATATGTTTATTGCTCGGGTTTCTGTACCCGTCCCGAAGAACCGTACTTTAGGAAATATTGGGCGCCCAAGTTTAGGGGCGAAAAAGGGGGTCCAAAATTTTAACGTGACTATACCATATCTCAATTTTCTGCACCGGTAGAACCCCTATCCATCGATTAAAACAAATTCTACTTGCTTGAGATTAATATGCTTTAAGTCCCATTTTAAATTTCACACGGAATTTTATTTCCGGTAAAATTTAAGAAAGGGCCCAAGCCCCAAGCGCCTGTCCCTGTGCCGGACGCGTACACGATTTGGAGAGAGCTCGGAGAGAAACGAAGCAAAAGCACCGCGTAGAGAGGAAACTGCCTGCCTCGTATATAAGTGAGAGGGGGAAAAGAGAAAAGGGGCAATTTGGAGAGGGAGAGAGAGAATGAGAGAGAGAAAGAGAGTGGAAGAGAGAGAGAGAGAGATTGATTAACTCTTATTTTTGAAGTTGAACTGCCAATGTTTACAATTACATGGGTTGCTTTCGCACAGTTTACCGATCAGTTAATTGATAACAATTTTTGTCATTATATTTTAAATATTGGTAAAGCTATAATTTAAAATAGATGTATAATGTATATAAATATAAAACAGTGACTTAGTTTGTATTCGAAGCGAATAGGTGAAAGTTCAGTATGTTTACAGAGTCACGCACAACTGATGTGGCTACTTCGTTAGTTAATGTCCTATGCAGGTTGAATTTTCGCACGAAATCAACAAAAAATTAATAAAATCTGTCATTGTAGACAAAGACTGGAAAGTGTAAAAGATAAGGTTTGAAAATGAACTGCCTGAAGTAACAGATATTAAAATTTTCACTTTTGAAGACATCATTATAAAACATCAATTATTTTAAAAAATTCTTATCTTACTTTTTTTCACCAAAATTACTTCGGGAAAGTATTTTAAAAAGGAACATGCGCGTTATTTTAAAAATACTACGGCTTTCCATTTTATTTTTTATCAAAAATTTAAAATTAGGTAGAAAATTGACCCTATAACGTGAGAAAATCGTTGAGAGCTTACAAAATATAAACCGTATTAAAACTTTACAAAACATATTCTTAAATTGTAAAGCTTTCAAAGTATTAAATATTAACGTGCTGTGTTGCTCTCAAAGATCACGATCAATCTACAGATCTTTTCGACACTAATAACTAAATCACAAAGAAAAGGCCTATAGTATTTTCCGCTACGCAATATTTTCAATTTCAAAATATAAAAATTTAAACTCTTCAAGAGAAATCTTTTCAGATATCCAAGCATTTGAATCTCCTAGAATCAAATGTTAGTTGAAAGTAAAACCAGTACCAAGCTAGTATCCCTTAAACCCTTCTAGGTGACAACTACTATTGAGGACAAAATACTTGGTAAATATTGCTGAAAAATATTTTGGGAAAATGAAATTTTGGTGAAAAAAAGTAAGATAAGAATTTTTTAAAATAATTGATGTTTTATAATGATGTCTTCAAAAGTGAAAATTTTAATATCTGTTACTTCAGGCAGTTCATTTTCAAACCTTATCTTTTACACTTTCCAGTCTTTGTCTACAATGACAGATTTTATTAATATCTGTCACTTCAGTCTTCATATTAATTAAAATTCTTTAGAAAATATGGGAGAAAAAGTCCTAGGCCGTTGCGCGTCCATCGGTAATCTAGCTTAAATACCAGCCGTCGGTAATACGGCTAAATTACCAGTCGTCGGTAATACGGCTAAATTACCAGTCGTCGGTAATACGGCTAAATTACCAGTCGTCGGTAATCTAGCTTAATTACCGGTCGTCGGTAATCTAGCTTAATTACCGGTCGTCGGTAATCTAGCTTAATTACCGGTCGTCGGTAATCTAGCTTAATTACCGGTCGTCGGTAATCTAGCTTAATTACCGGTCGTCGGTAATCTAGCTTAATTACCGGTCGTCGGTAATCTAGCTTAATTACCGGTCGTCGGTAATCTAGCTTAATTACCGGTCGTCGGTAATCTAGCTTAATTACCGGTCGTCGGTAATCTAGCTTAATTACCGGTCGTCGGTAATCTAGCTTAATTACCGGTCGTCGGTAATCTAGCTTAATTACCGGTCGTCGGTAATCTAGCTTAATTACCGGTCGTCGGTAATCTAGCTTAATTACCGGTCGTCGGTAATCTAGCTTAATTACCGGTCGTCGGTAATCTAGCTTAATTACCGGTCGTCGGTAATCTAGCTTAATTACCGGTCGTCGGTAATCTAGCTTAATTACCGGTCGTCGGTAATCTAGCTTAATTACCGGTCGTCGGTAATCTAGCTTAATTACCGGTCGTCGGTAATCTAGCTTAATTACCGGTCGTCGGTAATCTAGCTTAATTACCGGTCGTCGGTAATCTAGCTTAATTACCGGTAGTCGGTAATCTAGCTTAATTACCGGTCGTCGGTAATCTAGCTTAATTACCGGTCGTCGGTAATCTAGCTTAATTACCGGTCGTCGGTAATCTAGCTTAATTACCGGTCGTCCGTAATCTAGCTTAATTACCGGTCGTCGGTAATCTAGCTTAATTACCGGTCGTCGGTAATCTAGCTTAATTACCGGTCGTCGGTAATCTAGCTTAATTACCGGTCGTCGGTAATCTAGCTTAATTACCGGTCGTCGGTAATCTAGCTTAATTACCGGTCGTCGGTAATCTAGCTTAATTACCAGTCGTCGGTAATCTAGCTTAATTACCGGTCGTCGGTAATCTAGCTTAATTACCGGTCGTCGGTAATCTAGCTTAATTACCGGTCGTCGGTAATCTAGCTTAATTACCGGTCGTCGGTAATCTAGCTTAATTACCGGTCGTCGGTAATCTAGCTTAATTACCGGTCGTCGGTAATCTAGCTTAATTACCGGTCGTCGGTAATCTAGCTTAATTACCGGTCGTCGGTAATCTAGCTTAATTACCGGTCGTCGGTAATCTAGCTTAATTACCGGTCGTCGGTAATCTAGCTTAATTACCGGTCGTCGGTAATCTAGCTTAATTACCGGTCGTCGGTAATCTAGCTTAATTACCGGTCGTCGGTAATCTAGCTTAATTACCGGTCGTCGTTAATCTAGCTTAATTACCGGTCGTCGGTAATCTAGCTTAATTACCGGTCGTCGGTAATCTAGCTTAATTACCGGTCGTCGGTAATCTAGCTTAATTACCGGTCGTCGGTAATCTAGCTTAATTACCGGTCGTCGGTAATCTAGCTTAATTACCGGTCGTCGGTAATCTAGCTTAATTACCGGTCGTCGGTAATCTAGCTTAATTACCGGTCGTCGGTAATCTAGCTTAATTACCGGTCGTCGGTAATCTAGCTTAATTACCGGTCGTCGGTAATCTAGCTTAATTACCGGTCGTCGGTAATCTAGCTTAATTACCGGTCGTCGGTAATCTAGCGTAATTACCGGTCGTCGGTAATCTAGCGTAATTACCGGTCGTCGGTAATCTAGCCTAATTACCGGTCGTCGGTAATCTAGCTTAATTACCGGTCGTCGGTATTACCAGTCGTCGGTAATGTAGCTTAATTACCATTCGTCGGTAATCTAGCTTAATTACCGGCAGTCGGTAATCTAGCTTAATTACCGGCCGTCGGTAATCTAGCTTAATTACCGGCCGTCGGTAATCTAGCTTAATTACCAGTCGTCGGTAATCTAGCTTAATTACCAGTCGTCGGTAATCTAGCTTAATTACCAGTCGTCGGTAATCTAGCTTAATTACCAGTCGTCGGTAATCTAGCTTAATTACCAGTCGTCGGTAATCTAGCTTAATTACCATTCGTCGGTAATCTAGCTTAATTACCATTCGTCGGTAATCTAGCTTAATTACCAGTCGTCGGTGATCTAGCTTAATTACCAGTCGTCGGTAATCTAGCTTAATTACCAGTCGTCGGTAATCTAGCTTAATTACCAGTCGTCGGTAATCTGGTTTAATTACCAGTCGTCGGTAATCTAGTTTAATTACCCTTAATTGGTAATCTAGATTAATTACCCTTAATTGGTAATCTAGATTAGTTACCCTTAATTGGTAATTTAATTTTTAACCCTTAATTGGTAATTTAATTAGTAACCCTTAATTGGTAATTTAATTAGTAACCCTTAATTGGTAATTTAATTAGTAACCCGTAATTGGTAATTTAATTAGTAACCATTAATTCGTAATTTAATTAGTAACCATTAATTGGTAGTCTAGTTTAATTAACTCTAATTGATAATTTATTTTAAGAACGTTTAATTGGTAAACTACTTTAATTATTTAAATTCGTAATCTAGTTTTTTATCTTTAATTGGGAGTCTAGTTTAATTATCTTTTATTGGTAATCCAGAATAATTAGCAGGGAAAAGTTAAAATGTCCATTAAGCTAGTTTGAATTTGACTATATCCGCGACAATTTAGACCCGTGTGTTTTGATGGCGTCGCTGTAGCGGCCGCGTCAACGTCACTGCAGCAATATTAAAGCCGTCTTATCTCACTATCGATAGGCCATTCCAACCAAAAGGCATTAAGAAGAAACAATCGGATTATTATGAGGCAACTATACGTTAAAAAATGCCAACATTGGTCTCGCTGATATTTCCTAATAAAACAGTGTATAAATGCTAAAATATCGCAGATTGGGGTAGTTTTTAAAATTTAAGTTAAACATACTTAAAATTAATTTTTCTTAATAACAAGAAAAATGATCCTAGACTATAGTTTAAAGTTTAATTTAAGACCGTTCCCAAAACTAACCAACGTATAGTTTTCCTAAATCACGAATAACCGATTTGTTTTTTTCGAAAAATTCCCCATGTTATTTCTATGGGAAAAATTTCTGTTTTGCATCAAAAGGTGTGATTAATTTTATGGAAATGAAAACCACCCTTAGCAACTTTATTTTTTATAAAATAAACTAATTTATGGATCTCTTTGAAATTTTAATTACATATTAAGGGCCCGAATTGTAGTTCTGTGGAATTTTTTCGAATGAATTAATACAATACAAAAAAAACTACATCCAAACAAAAAACCCTCCTTATACATTAAAAGCAGTATGAAGTCTTATCTAAGAGAGCTACCGCTCTCTCAGAATACCATCCGGATCTCCCAAGCGAAATATGCAGAAACGGTCCTGGAACGTTTAAACATGCAAGATTCCAAAACAATAGCGACTCCAATAGATGCCAACAACAAGTTGCAAAATCCAGAACACCCAGTAGCAGAAGACATCAGTCGTATTCCGTATCAATCTCTGGTCGGCTCTCTCATGTACCTGGTAGTATCATCACGACCGGATATGGCGTATTCAGTCAGCGCATTGAGCCAGTTCAACACAAGTTATGACGAAACTCATTGGATTGCCGGGAAAAGAGTTCTGAGATACCTGAAGGGAACTCTTCATCATGGGTTGCTTTATCGGAAGAAAGGATTGCCAATCCAGGGTTTCGTTGATGCAGACTATGGAGGCTGTCCGAAAGGTAGGAAGTAATATACTAGATATGTCTTCATACAAGCCGGCGCTGCAGTATCCTGGGAAGCCCGGAAACAGCGAACTGTTGCTTTGTCCAGTACAGAAGCAGAATATATGGCAATGTCCGACGCAACCAAAGAAGCCATATATCTCAAGGGACTTCTCAACGAACTTGGAGTGTCAGTTCAGGCGATCGAGCTGTACAACGACAACCAGGGTGCCCAGAAACTCGTTCAGAATCCTGTTTTCCATGCCAGAACGAAGCACATTGATATCCGGCACCACTTCATTCGAGACACCTACGACCAGGGACATATAGCCTTGCGGTATCTACCAACAGAGGAAATGCCAGCTGACATCTGTACAAAGAGCCTGTTCCGTCCGAAGCACCTCTTCTGCGTCAAAGCCCTTGGACTCGAAATAATTGAATGACCACCCCCTGGATAGAAGATTGAAACGACCGATATTAAGAGGGACTGTTGTAAATTAGAGATAATACCGGTTGTGTTTTTTATCTATATCCAGATTCTATTTTCTATACTTGTGTTTTTTATGCATCGCGGTCATTCTTGTAATCTTTATTTTTTATCGCGATGCCTTAACTATATAACCGGATAACATTCCGATAACGTTTGTCAGTTCCCAGTTATCTGTTCTCAGATATCAGTTGTCAGTAGCGTTCCCGGAAATTAACTTAAATGTTTCAATTAAATTAATAAAGAGTTTATAACCAGTTAAACCCAGAGTCGTTCTTGCGTCAAACAACAACAAATCTGGAATACATTTATGCTGGCATTCCCGGCGGCCATTTTCCAAGATGGCGGCGAAAGCTCGCGCTCTACAGTAGGGGACTTTTAGTATATTTTTTGTTGGGTCAAAAACAACACATGTACCAATTTTCATCTTTATGTTCAAATGTTCTAGGTCAAGCCCTTTTATAGCCTATCTGTCCTGGCCATACTTGCAGCAGTTCTGCGAAAAACGATAGTTATTATGGTGTAAGCTGGCCCAGCTGGGTTATATGAACTCAAAAAGAACTAGGTCAGATATGGATAGTTTGGTTAGGCTAAAGTTGATTATCTTAAAATAAATTGTATTAGGTCAGGTCAGGTTAGGTTTTGTTTCGTTTGGTTTGACTTAGGTTAGAATTATTTTGGAAATAGTGTAACGCCTTTCCTAAAATATTGTTGTTTATCTTCATTGACTTAATAAATAAAAATATAGTTTTTCCAAAAAAAATACTGTTTACAATTATCTACTTCCGAAATAAAATAACCTTTCTCGAATTATAATTTGCCTTTTCCAAAATAATTCCTGTTTACAATTATATACTTCCGAAATAAAATAACCTTTCTCGAATTATAATGTACCTTTTCCAAAAAGTTACTGTTTACAATTATCTACTTCTGAAATAAAATAACCTTTCTCGAATTATTTGTCTATCCTAGTATGAGAATTGTAAACTGATACAGCCGGAAGAATAGTACAATATTTAAGTGTACTTTTAAAAAAATTCATAAACACGATCCATTAATAGGTCACATTACTGATTAAATTATCACAGAAAAAGGTAGTTTTTGAAAACAACGAATAAAACTGTATTGTTAAGAAATGCGCAAAACTCAACACAAACACTGCTATTTCCCAGAATAGCAGCCGCTATTTCTAAAACAGCAGTTTTTTTGGAATCGCGGGTGCTATTTCGAGAACTGATCTACCTGGAACTGCTCTTACGAGGTACAGCTGGAGAAACTCATGCCAAAAAAATTTTTAAGTGCGGATTCTGTATTTCAATTTTTTTAAACACTGGTAAACGTTACCTAATGTTTATTACGTCTTTCACAAACGTTGATGCGTTATTCGACATTAAAAAACCACTAAACATCGGTGAAAAAGGGTCTTTTCCGTAATGCAATGCCTTTTTCGAAGAGTAGCCAACACGACAAAAATATTCCAAATGAGTGAGGTGGCCGAAATAGACCGCATTTCCTTCGTTGAAAACGTCATCTCTCTCATACCCCTCTTTTAGCTTCAAAATTTCAGCCTTCTCTCGTTCTCTTTGAAGAGATCTGGACGTGTGTCCTGTTGAAAGAGACAATAATATGAATTCAAGTCAAATCAATGGGTTGACATGGAGATTTTTTATCGACTCCGTCTTTGCTTCCTCCTGAACATCAACAAACAAGTACATTTATATCTCAGAAGCCTTACTAACAATAACGAGCTACACAGACAGTCTTTCTTACAAGTTTTAGATTTTGATAAGACGCATCAATGAAAGTAAGATTAGAACGTAGGAGTGATCTAAAAGCTACTTATTACCTTAATAAAGTTCTGCATTTCTTTACTATGCATGAAAAGAATGCGCAAGTTAGGGTACTTGAAGATGTCATCGAAATGATTGATGTTGCGATCAATGTCTACCGTCAGTTTGGTCGATAAGTTGGCTTTGAAGATTTCTACCAATAAGAAACCACCGATGAAATAGTTGGACAATAAAACATTCTTGGCAGTTTCGAATTTGTTTGCCAAAATATCGTAGACACCAATAGAAACCAGGCGAAGTCGCGGCAAGAATCGACTTGCCATCGCGAACAAAGGCTTCAAATTGAAGAAGATTCGGAACAGAATTACAAAAAACCATACCTAAAAAGTCGAAATATGCAATTAAATTATAGAAATGATTAGCTTAATATAGTTAAAATATGAATTTCTGAAAAGTGAAGTTAAGTTATATTCGTTCACTTGATGAAATATAAATAAAAAATAGGAGAAGTGACATGCCTTTGGACGAAAGACTTCAAGGACACCGGTGAACGATATTTGGTACTCGGCTTCGCGGAAATAAGAGAGCATGTTGTATTCGTCAAACCAATATGGGTGACTACAGGTTCGGTTGTAATTCGTAATATTTCGCCAGTTCTCAGAAGTAATAAATTTTTTAGTTATGGCTACATCGCCGTGCTAAAACAAATTATACACCGTTATATTTTTCCATAAGTGTGTCATACAGAAAGAAATACTTGCCTTGGAGTAAACGTTGTCGACAGGAATGTACGTAACATTAACACTGAAAAACCAACAAATTTAATTTTATCTCATATAGTAAAATGGTTTTTGAAAACGCAGGAAACATTTACCGGCCAAAGGGATACAAGAGAAATTCAAGGTAAAGTTGAACCCCAGGAAGGAACTTTCGAATATTAAATTTTCCTGTAGAAAAGCCATCCTTCTGTATAGGGAAATGAAAATGTTATAAACCAGACGACACGTATTAATATGATTTAGCTACAGCTTGGTCATTCGTGGTAGAAAATTGTCGCGTGTAAAATCTAATGGGGCCGTAATGAACTTGAGACTAATTGAGCATTACTTTTTCTCGCGGAGAAGTAGTAAATTATCTATTTATTATCTTAAATTCCATATTTTACTAATTATCAATAAAATACAGCGTAACTCTTTTGCGATGGACAAACTATACAACTTAGTAGGTTAGTATAAAACACTCACCGCTAGAAATAAGACTGTCATTACAAGTCTAGCATCAATGATGTACACTGATATAAGTTAATATATCTCAAAGACGTCTTGGATTCACCAACAAGCAACCAATCTTATGCGGAAAGCAAAATGTTGAAGAGAAAAACACTCTTAGCATGAATTATTCGTTAACAGTGGCCTATTTAGTAATTCCAAAAGTAATATAAGAAACCTCCCTTCGGGAGGAAAGTATACAAAGGCGAATTTTTCCCGATACATCCTCGTACCGCGAATGTCCCCGCGCACTTATACAGCCGTAAACAAAGTTTAAAAAATAGGGCCGCGCCGCGTAGAGCGTAGGAATACATTCCCGGATCTCGCGATTGCGTCGGCTGCTTAAGTTAAGTCAATTTCACAGACTCATTGTAATTTTAAACTTTTCCAATGAAATAATGCATGCAGCATTTTTAGATTTTGATGATAATGAATCATTGATAAACAGGCAGTGACTAGATTATAGGATTTTCATAAGTCTTTGCATAAAATATGAAATAAACCCTAACCTTGCCAAGGTATATGACTAACACTATACATAGATAGATTTTAAAATGGTGTTATTATCTATCTTGAAATTTTGTTCTTGTATTCATAATTTTCATCTTTTTCTTAATTGGCTTCACAACAAACTAGATTTTCGTTTCGAAAGAACCGTATGAGAATATTTATTAGCAAAATCAGGAATCTTCTATTTCTTTACGACAGACGGCTAAGCGGACTACACTAGTTTAAAGCGCTTTTTCCTCTTTCCCTTTCCAACGACCATATCAAAGGACTAAGATTTACCGTACCTTGTCCATGAGAAATAGTGTCTGAATATGGTATTTGGCGGTTCGAGGATGTGTCGCGTGTTTTAACGTTATGCCTATGGCGTCTTGTATACTTCCCTCCCGTAGGGAGGTTTCTTATATTACTTCTTGTAATTCTGAAAGCTTTGAGAATCTAACATACTATTTTGCAATCTTGTAACCATTTAAAGTAGTAAATTTATGACAATCGAAAGTATTTCCGCTGAATATAGTTAAAATGTAAATGTATATATTTGAGATATGTGACGAGGTTTAGTGATTTTGATCCTAAACTCTATCACGACTAAATTAATCGCGACTCGGTTAAGTTTGTAGTAAAGCAAAGTTGAATCACAAGGTTCTTTATTCTTTTCTTATGCTACCTTTACATCGTCCTAAACCCAACTGACTCTCTCTTTCCCTGCCCGGGGTCCCGTGACCGTCGATATCGGCCACCTACATCAGTGTTAATACCCGGGCGGAGAAGGGATTAAATAAACATCTTGTTAGGAAAAATATGGAGCCTCCGTATGTTTTCATACTTCAATATCCTTGCTACACATAACATTTTGATTATCTCTTGAACAAGTCCTATTATTGATACTCAGTAGCGACAAAAAATTTACTTTGCTACAATAATAAACGGAGCGTAAATACTATTTTATTGAATTTACAAGAATCAACGTTTTGTTTGACCTCTATGGACTAGTAGGCCAGGACAGATAGGCTAAAAAAGGGCTTGACCTAGAACATTTGAACATAAAGATGAAAATTGGTACATGTGTTGTTTTTGACCCAACAAAAAATATACTAAAAGTCCCCTGCTGTAGAGCGCGAGCTTTCGCCGCCATCTTGGAAAATGGCCGCCGGGAATGCCAGCATAAATGCATTCCAGATTCTTCTTCAAAAATTACGAAAATTGGTGCATGTTATTAAAGTAACCACATAAACATCATAGTAAAATTTCACAGCTCTGTATTTGATAGTTTGGTAGCCATATTGGAAAATGGCCGCCGTGAATGCAAGGTACACTTTATTTCACCATGTTGTTGGAATTTATTGATATTATAATGAAAGCTGTGTGAACCTCATAGTAAAATATTGAAGCCATTCATGAGATAGTTTGGCCGCCATGTTGTAAACTGGCCGCCGGGAATGTCATTTAGATACAGTATACTTTTCAAAAGTTATGAAAATTCGTATATTAAATTGTTGAAGACCGTCTAAACATCATACTTGAATATTGACGACGTGCTGCTGATAGTTTGGGCGCCATCTTGGAAAATGACTGCGAGAAATGCCAATTATATTACCGCTATCTAAATTTTTTCGTTATTTCTTTACTGAGTAGATGATTTTCATGAACGTATTAAACACCATAAAAAAAACTATTTCCAAGTCTAAGTTATCGACCCCATCTTTAAAAATGGTTACTGAAAGATTACTATCCTAAATCTGAAACAAAGAAAAACAAAGCTATTTCTGATGCAGGAATCAGAGTTGTGTGAATAAGTCTTTGACTTTAGCAATAGCGAACCCATCCCACTGATCGGGATTAAATCGTTTCCTAGCTATTGTTGACTTATTATTTTCATTAAAAACTCTCAACGTATTTGTAAGAAGTTGCTTATCTGTTATTATTTTAAACCCCGCCTTACCATAACCATATCCAGTTACAGCATGTAAATGAAAGAAGTGTTTTCTGAACCTTTTTTCTCAAATGCCTTCATTTGAGATTCTCTTCTTGTCATTTTGGTTTCAGATTTAAGAATGAAGACGTTCCAATTCGGGTGTGATAGTCTAGCAAAAGAACCAAGCTATTCCGCTTCTACAATAGATAGGAAACCATTTAAACCGCGAAGAATGGGGATTGGTTCGCGATCCCGAATCCTAAGTCCCATTCACGCCACTCAATACCAACGATTAATACTCATTATCTATTACTGCGGAACCTCTTGTGTAAAGAACTGTGGATGTAGACGATCCGAATTAGTTTGCTCAGCATTGCGTGGACATTGTCTTTTTTGAGGGGTAACGAGAGGGTAGTTTTTACAAGCCTATCGAGTTGTCAATGAAACTTTTCATAACGCTTGAATATTTCTTTATTTAAAATCTAACGCCAGTAGTTGCTTATCAATAAATAGCGATAGTTTCACATACAGAAAATGAAATGGGTAGATTACCCTCGTCTCGACTCGGAGAGGTTTGTTTTGGTTCCACAACTTGTTTAGTTTCTACTTTAACATAGACACTATCTGGGATCAATAGCTACACATGTTCTGAATTAGCAAAGCACGAAACATAGGCCGTAATTTAAATTTCAATATCGACCCAGAATAAGAGTTTCCTTGCTTTGAATAATTTAGTATTATTTTTACGGTAAAACTAAACATTTAAAAGTTCACTTAAGGCTCGCTTACAGGCCTATCGGGTTGTCAAAGAAGCTCTTTAAAACGCTTGAATATTTATTTATTTAAAACCCAACGCCTGTAGTTTATTATCAATAAATAGCGAAAATTTCACATTCAAAAAAATTAGTGGGCAGATTGCCCTCGTCTCGAGTCGGAGAGGTTTATTATGGTTTCTCAACTTGTTTAGCTTCTACTTTGACATTGACGCTTTCTGGGATCAATAGTGACACATTTTCTAGATTAGCATAGCACGAAACAAAGGCCGTAATTTAAATTTCAATGTCGACCCAGTGTAAGAGTTTCCTTGCTTTGAATAATTTAGTATTATTTTTACGGTAAAACTATACATTTAAAAGTTCACTTAAGGCTCGTTTGCACAAGCGCGAGATTCCCGAGCCCATTAAATACAGGTGTCTAATAAGCCGACAGTGTCCAGTAAGGAGACTGTTATCGAGACTGGTTTGGCGTTTGGTGAGGCAAGCAGTACTTTTGCCCTAGTATTGGATGGACATGAGATAAACTCCTTGGTTTGATTCTGCACATCTATGTCGAGCCAGAGCTGCAGTTGAAGTGCAGATATCTATCATTGAATCTGATGACGAGTGTTGCTGTGGGGATGTGATCTGCCTCAGCACCCCTTTTGGCTTACATATCAGACCTCTCTTTGCCCAGATAAGCGCTTGTTAAAGGGCTTCTTGTGGCGGAGGGGGCCCGAGTTCGGGAGTTGCTTGGGTTCTCCCTTGGTTCAGACCGTTCCTTGTCCCGTTCGCAGGTGTTGCCTTAATTGGCTCAACCCTCTATTGGCAACCCTCTGAGGGTCGCGCATACATTGTTTCGGTCGCGTGGTACTGATGTGCTTGAAGGCAAATCCTCCGTCCCCCCGAGCCTCCTGTTACCTTAATCCTTCCCTGTCACCGACCACCTTCTGGCTGGGCTAGCCGCTGACGGTGTCCAGCTTCTGTCACCTGCTCAACGGGCTATGTCGGGGCCGCATGCCGATCCCGTGTGCCTTGTCGGCGTTTCCGCAGGTTCAATTTGGAATATGATGAGCCCAAAGCTAGGTGCTGCGCCTAATCAAGGCCTCTGGCATGCAGTTATTGTGAAAAAATCTTCAGGCTGACGAAATTAATATGAACGAACTATTAAGGATTTGTCTTAAATCTAATCTTTAACAACACGAGAATGTAAAAACCCCCATATTAAATTATATACACTAATCAACATATTGAGAATTATAGCTTTGAATAACTTTTCTTTCTTTCAGAATTTAGGGTAATAATTTTCGAGTGGCCATTTTTAAAGATGGCGTCGATAATATCGACTTGGAGATGGCTATTTTTTGTGTTTATTACGTTAATGAAAATCATCCACTCAATATAGGAATTTCGAGGAGATTTATATGTTTGAAATACATTTGGTATTTCCAGCATTCATTTTCCAAGATGGCGCCCAAACTATCAGTAGCAGGTCTTCAATATTCAATAATGAAGTTTAGACGGTCTTCAACATAATTAATACTAATTTTCATAATTTATGAATAATATACTGTATCTAAATGACATTCCCGGCGGCCATTTTCCAACATGGCGGCCAAACTATCTGATGAATGGCATCAATATTCTACCTTGAGGTTTACACAGCTCTGATTATAATATCTATCAATTTTCATAATTTTTCAACAACATGGTGAAATATACTGTACCTAACATTCACGGCGGCCATTTTCCAATATGGCGACCAAACTATCAAAGACAGAGCTGTAAAATTTTTCTATGATGCTCATGTGGTCCCAGTCATAATGTGTACCATTTATCATAGTTTTTGAAGAAGAATGTGGAATACATTGTAGCTGGCATTCCAGGCGGCCATTTTCCAAGATGGCGGAGAAAGCTCGCGCCCTACAGCAGGGGACTTTTAGTATAGTTTTTGTTGGGTCGAAAACAACACATGTACCAATTTTCATCTTTATGTTCAAATGTTCTAGGTCAAGCCCTGAAAGTCCTGGGCTATAGAATTAGCATTATTAAACTTATTATCATGTGGCCCCGCTTAATTTTACTTTAGGGGTTTTCTTCTTTTAAATTCAAAATATCACTCAGACTATGAATAAAATTAACCTCGTATGATTTGGTCTTTAAAAATAAAACAAGTTGGTTAAATGTGAAAAAGAATAATTTTCTCCATATTTCCATTTGGAACCTACTATTTGTAGGATAATATATGTTCGGATAGTTCAAATTCTAAGCTCCCTTATATAAAACTGGACACTGCCTCTAATATATATGGAATCTTTTTGATTGATTGTAACTTTTTCGTATTGCGTTTACTAGTTTGAAAAAATTTCACTGAACTAAAACTCGAGCCTTTAATCTGTGGATGTAATTTCAAGAAGATCCATTTAATAGTTTATTTTATAAAAAATAAAGCTGCTAAGGGTAGAACTTCGGAGTTATCAACCTTTAAGTTCAAATATTAGTTTTTTAGTTTTAAATCCATGTTTCAACTCTCGGAAGGCGGTTATTAAGTTAATCTACCATTGTAGGGCGGTT
Organism: Phalangium opilio; assembly: GCA_019434445.1. NCBI lineage: Eukaryota > Metazoa > Arthropoda > Arachnida > Opiliones > Phalangiidae > Phalangium > Phalangium opilio. Next base: position 93,317 of record JAEQBA010001151.1, read on the forward strand.
GGTAACTTAATCTACTATTGAAAGGCTGTGGTTAACTAAATTTACAATTTGAAAGCGGTTGGTAACTTAATCTACTATTGGAAGGCGGTTGGTAACCTAATCTACTATTGGAAGGCGGTTGGTAACTTAATCTAATATTGGAAGGTGATTCGTACCTTATCTACTATTTTAAGGTAGTTGGTTTGTAACTAAATACAAAAGAAGTCGACCCCAGAAATACAGAGGTGTCCAGCTACCCAAATACAGTATAAACCGAGCCCTAATAATACAAATTAAGAAGTATCCGACTCCAAAGATAAAAATTAGGAAGTATCCGACCCCACAGATACAAATTTCGAAGTATAAAACCCCACAGATACAAATTTCGAAGTATAAAACCCCACAGATACAAATTTAAGTATCCAACCCAAAAGATATAAATACAGAAGTATCTAACTCCGTAAGATACGAAAACAGAAGTACCTGTCCCTAAAATATACAAATAAAAAAGTAACAGTCCGCAAAGTTACAATTTCAGTAGTATCCGACCCCGAAGATAAATGTTCAGAAGTTTCCGACCCCAAAGATGAATGTTTAGAAGTATCCGACCCCAAAGATAAAAGTTAGAATTATCCGACCCTAAATATACAAATTCAGAAGAATCCGACCCTAAATATACAAATTCAGAAGAATCCGACCCTAAATATACAAATTCAGAAGAATCCGACCCCAAATATACAAATACAGAGATATCCGACCGCACAAATACAGATACAGATACAAATTCATAACTAAGCGACTCCAATGATAAAAATTCAGAAGCATCCAACCTCAAATATTTTAAAATTCAGAGGTATCCGACCCCATTGGTTCAAATAAAGAAATAGTCGAACCCAGAAATTCAGAAGTATAGTAGTATCCGACCCCCATAGATACAGAAGTATCCGATTCCGGAAATACAGACGTATCTGACCCCACAAATAGCACGCACAAAATTGTTCCCCTTGGTTTTCATGGAGAAAATAGCTTTAAAAGTGGTAACATTTTAAACTGACATGGTACAGGGAAAACTGTTTTTGCCATATTTTAGAAATTAATTGAAATAACATACTTAGACTTAATTGTCTTTGATAAATTTTTGAAAAGGCACACCTTGAATAGTTACTTGTTAATTTGAAAGTATTGTGAAATGTAACTTCGCTGTAGTTTTTAAACGATTCGATGTGCTGGAGCACCAAAAACTCCATTTTATTCCTATGGGAAAATTAGTGAAAAACTGAATGTTCTTATCTGTAAGGGCCTACCGGCCCCCTCGAATATATATCTGGGGTCATAAAGGTTTAGATTTTCATTGAATAGCTTCCCTTGTCACAGATGTTCAAGTTTAGTGGGAATTCACCGAAAAGGACTCTTTAAATGATCTCTCCGAGCCGTTTAGCAATTTAAAGCATCCGAAGCGATTCTGCCACTAGTAGAAACCCTCAATTTTTCCACGAGAAAATGGACCATTATAATAAGCGACACGTTAGGAATATGTAAGAGAAGAGTTAAACGTGAAAGTCCAACAAGACTTCAGTTTCAGAATTTGGCGTTTTTGGCAAAGAACATAGAAAGTCACCTTGTTCTCGTACGAAGTACAGGGCCTCGACCCCAGGGGAGACCATACGTTCAGACCTATAGGGACCACTTGAAGTTTCAATTGAAGGAATACGATTGTTAATTTTGCTCTCGTTTCCGGGATATATTCCTAAGAACCACCAAATTCTTATTTCATTCGCCTAGAAAATGGTCTAAAAGCTCCTTGTTTTAAATGGTCTACCCAAGCTCGCGTACTTATTCGAAAAAGAAAATATAATTCTATAAAAATTGGCATTTTTCATTATTTAGCTTAAAAACTATCAATATAATTTAATTTTGAATTTTTGGTAAATTACCTTGAATGGAAATTTACGCTTTAAATTACAGCGTAATTTACCATTTTCCAAAACTAGCGCAATTTTCGAACCCTAGGTGTGACAAAATAAAACTTTTCGTTCGTCACTTTAGGGAGAGCGAATGGTAGAGGGTGGAGTTGAGGTTATATTTTTCGTTCTGGGATTTTAAAAGGATGGGGATTACAATAGTAAGTTTAAGCATTACAAAACATTTAATCGTGCTAGTAAGATTAAACTGTGTCAATTGTGTTTTCTGTTGCTCGATATATTTGAAGCGAACAGAGGATTATGGTATTGCCTTAATTAAAATGAAAGTGTAATGCTCCCTATAAAATTTCGCTCACCCGTCGACAAGATGGATTTCACTATTTCAATCCTGGTCCCCTATTTCAAGATTCAAATAAATCGAGGGGCAATTTAAAAGCAAAAGGTAGTAAGTGATTTTTAGAATGGTCTTAACTATTAAGGTGGTGTTTATTGCGATCCCAGAAGTTAAAGCATAGCGCGGCTCCTGTGCATCTCCTACAAGTTGACTTTCCTTACGAGCTTCAGTTTTGGCTTGGCAAAGCTAGAGGCATTTGTGGGCGGGATTTAGGAGTCTACCCATTCAACCGAATACCATTGGGACGAATCCCATTTTTCCGAAAATTTCTAGCCAGTATTTTAAAATCTAGCCCAATGACGGTTTTCTATTAAAAGGGAATATTTTCCCATACAATCGAATCCCATTGGAACGAATTCCCTTCAACCGAAAGTTCCAAGCTAGTATATTAGTTTATTTGATTTCGAAGTGGTCTGCGTCCCACCGTGGTCTAGTGGTAAACCGTCGGATCGTCACGCAGAAAATGTTCGTTCAAATCTCCATCAGGAAGGTGAGTTTACTAAAATCGAATTATATGTATAATTCTGAATAATCGATAATAATCGAATTTAATATCCATTCAGGTGCTGAATTTAGAAGGCGAATTCTAGGAGAGCGGTCGCTCTCTTAGATAAGACTTGATACTCCCTCTAATGCTAAAGGAGGGTTCTTTGATTGGCCGTAACTTTTTTCGTATTGTGTTTGCCGCTTTGAAATTTTCCCAGTGAACTAAAATTTGGGCCCTACTTTTGTGGTTAAAATTTCAAAGAGATCCAATTAATAGTTAATTCTATAATGATAAAAGTTGCTAAGGGTGGTTTCAGAATCCATAAAATGAATCCGACATTTGGTGAAAGATGCAATAATCTTCCATAGACATAACATGGGAATTTTACAAAAAAGAGCATTTTCTCAGAAGGCATATAAGGAAAACTATTCATTCGTTACGTTTGGCAACAATCTTAAATGAAAGATAACACTTCATTCTAACGACTTTTCAAGTTTCATAAAGATCAATTAAGTTTAAGTATTGATTTTTATCATTATTAACACATACTTTGACTTACGTTGTTTTGGGTGTTGGAATTACGGCGTTTTACCACTGTTAGAGACACGCATTTTAGCCCTAATTTTTTATATTGGACTTATGGCGTTTTTGTCGTGATTCACGCCGTTAGAGGGATATTAAGAAAGAGCTCTTGTAGGTGCTTTGCCGGGTGCTTGTAGGTGCTTGTGAGTACTTGTAGGTGCTTGTGGGTACTTGTAGGTGCTTGTGGGTACTTGTAGGTGCTTGTGGGTACTTGTAGGTGCTATTGGGTACTTGTAGGTGCTTGTGGGTACTTATAGGTGCTTGTGGGTACTTGTGGGTTCTTGTAGGTGCTTGTGGGTACTTGTAGGTACTCCTGGGTGCTTGTAGGTACTTGTGGGTTCTTGTGGGTACTTGTGGGTGCTTGTAGGTGCTTGTAGGTACTTGTGGGTACTTGTAGGTACTTGAGGGTACTTGTAGGTACTTTTGCTTACTTAAAGGTACTTGTGGGTGCTTGTAGGTACTTGTGGGTGCTTTTAGGTACTTGTGGGTGCTTGTAGGTACTTGTAGGTGCTTTTGGATGGTTGTGGGTACTTGTAGGTGCTTGTGGGTACATGTGGGTGCTTTTATGTACTTGTGGGTGCTTGTGGGTGTTTGACGGTACTTGTGGGTGTTTGAAGGTACTTGTGGGTGTTTGAAGGTACTAGTGGGTACTTGTGGGTGCTTGTGGGTGTTTGAAGGTACTTGTGGGTGCTTGTAGGTACTTGTGGGTGCTTGTGGGTACTTGTGGGTGCTTGTAGGTACTTGTGGGTACTTGTGGGTGCTTGTGGGTACTTGTGGGTGCTTGTGGGTACTTGTGGGTGCTTGTGGGTACTTGTGGGTGCTTGTGGGTACTTGTGGATGCTTGTAGGTACTTGTGGGTTGTTGTGGATGCTTGTAGGTACTTGTGGGTTGTTGTGGATGCTTGTAGGTACTTGTGGGTTGTTGTGGATGCTTGTAGGTACTTGTGGGTTCTTGTGGGTACTTGTAGGTACTTATGGGTACTTGTGGGTGCTTGTAGGTACTTGTGGGTGCTTGTAGGTTCTTGTAGGTACTTGTGGGTACTTGTGGGTTCTTGCAGGTACTTGTGGTTACTTGTAGGTACTTGTGGGTACTTGTGGGTGCTTGTAGGTACTTGTGGGTACTTGTGGGTGCTTGTAGGTACTTGTGGGTACTTGTAGGTACTTGTGGGTACTTGTAGGTACTTGTGGGTACTTGTAGGTACTTGTGGGTACTTGTAGGTACTTGTGCTTACTTGTAGGTACTTGTGGGTGCTTGTAGGTACTTGTGCTTACTTGTAGGTACTTGTGGGTGCTTGTAGGTACTTGGTGGTGCTTGTAGGTACTTGTAGGTACTTGTGGGTGCTTGTAGGTACTTGTGGGTGCTTGTAGGTACTTGTGGGTGCTTGTAGGTACTTGTAGGTACTTGTGGGTACTTGTGGGTGCTTGTAGGTACTTTTGGGTGCTTGTAGGTACTTGTGGGTGCTTGTAGGTACTTGTGGGTGCTTGTAGGTACTTGTGGGTGCTTGTAGGTACTTGTGGGTGCTTGTAGGTACTTGTGGGTGCTTGTAGGTACTTGTGGGTGCTTGTAGGTACATGTGGGTGCTTGTAGGTACATGTGGGTGCTTGTAGGTACATGTGGGTGCTTGTAGGTACTTGTGGGTGCTTGTAGGTACTTGTGGGTGCTTGTAGGTACTTGTGGGTGCTTGTAGGTACATGTGGGTGCTTGTAGGTACTTGTGGGTGTTTAAAGGTACTTGTGGGTGCTTGTAGGTACTTGTGGGTGCTTGTGGGTGTTTGAAGGTACTTGTGGGTGCTTGTAGGTATTAGTGGGTACTTGTGGGTGCTTGTGGGTGCTTGTAGGTACTTGTAGGTACTTGTAGGTGCTTGTGGGTACATGTGGGTGCTTTTATGTACTTGTGGGTGCTTGTGGGTGTTTGAAGGTACTTGTGGGTGTTTGAAGGTACTTGTGGGTGTTTGAAGGTACTAGTGGGTACTTGTGGGTGCTTGTAGGTACTTGTGGGTGCTTGTGGGTGTTTGAAGGTACTTGTGGGTGCTTGTAGGTACTTGTGGGTGCTTGTGGGTACTTGTGGGTACTTGTGGGTGCTTGTGGGTACTTGTGGGTACTTGTGGGTGCTTGTGGGTACTTGTGGGTGCTTGTGGGTACTTGTGGGTGCTTGTGGGTACTTGTGGGTGCTTGTGGGTACTTGTGGATGCTTGTAGGTACTTGTGGGTTGTTGTGGATGCTTGTAGGTACTTGTGGGTTGTTGTGGATGCTTGTAGGTACTTGTGGGTTGTTGTGGATGCTTGTAGGTACTTGTGGGTTCTTGTGGGTACTTGTAGGTACTTATGGGTACTTGTGGGTGCTTGTAGGTACTTGTGGGTGCTTGTAGGTTCTTGTAGGTACTTGTGGGTACTTGTGGGTTCTTGCAGGTACTTGTGGTTACTTGTAGGTACTTGTGGGTACTTGTGGGTGCTTGTAGGTACTTGTGGGTACTTGTGGGTGCTTGTAGGTACTTGTGGGTACTTGTAGGTACTTGTGGGTACTTGTAGGTACTTGTGGGTACTTGTAGGTACTTGTGGGTACTTGTAGGTACTTGTGCTTACTTGTAGGTACTTGTGGGTGCTTGTAGGTACTTGTGCTTACTTGTAGGTACTTGTGGGTGCTTGTAGGTACTTGGTGGTGCTTGTAGGTACTTGTAGGTACTTGTGGGTGCTTGTAGGTACTTGTGGGTGCTTGTAGGTACTTGTAGGTACTTGTGGGTACTTGTGGGTGCTTGTAGGTACTTTTGGGTGCTTGTAGGTACTTGTGGGTGCTTGTAGGTACTTGTGGGTGCTTGTAGGTACTTGTGGGTGCTTGTAGGTACTTGTGGGTGCTTGTAGGTACTTGTGGGTGCTTGTAGGTACTTGTGGGTGCTTGTAGGTACATGTGGGTGCTTGTAGGTACATGTGGGTGCTTGTAGGTACATGTGGGTGCTTGTAGGTACTTGTGGGTGCTTGTAGGTACTTGTGGGTGCTTGTAGGTACTTGTGGGTGCTTGTAGGTACATGTGGGTGCTTGTAGGTACTTGTGGGTGTTTAAAGGTACTTGTGGGTGCTTGTAGGTACTTGTGGGTGCTTGTGGGTGTTTGAAGGTACTTGTGGGTGCTTGTAGGTATTAGTGGGTACTTGTGGGTGCTTGTGGGTGCTTGTAGGTACTTGTAGGTACTTGTAGGTGCTTGTGGGTACATGTGGGTGCTTTTATGTACTTGTGGGTGCTTGTGGGTGTTTGAAGGTACTTGTGGGTGTTTGAAGGTACTTGTGGGTGTTTGAAGGTACTAGTGGGTACTTGTGGGTGCTTGTAGGTACTTGTGGGTGCTTGTGGGTGTTTGAAGGTACTTGTGGGTGCTTGTAGGTACTTGTGGGTGCTTGTGGGTACTTGTGGGTACTTGTGGGTGCTTGTGGGTACTTGTGGGTGCTTGTTCGTACTTGTGGGTGCTTGTGGGTACTTGTGGGTGCTTGTGGGTACTTGTGGGTGCTTGTGGGTGCTTGTGGGTACTTGTGGATGCTTGTAGGTACTTGTGGATGCTTGTAGGTACTTGTGGGTTGTTGTGGATGCTTGTAGGTACTTGTGGGTTGTTGTGGATGCTTGTAGGTACTTGTGGGTTGTTGTGGATGCTTGTAGGTACTTGTGGGTTGTTGTGGATGCTTGTAGGTACTTGTGGGTTCTTGTGGGTACTTGTGGGTTCTTGTGGGTACTTGTAGGTACCTGTGGGTTGTTGTGGATGCTTGTAGGTACTTGTGGGTTCTTGTGGGTACTTGTGGGTTCTTGTGGGTACTTGTAGGTACTTATGGGTACTTGTGGGTGCTTGTAGGTACTTGTGGGTACTTGTGGGTTCTTGTAGGTACTTGTGGGTACTTGTGGGTTCTTGCAGGTACTTGTGGGTACTTGTGGGTTCTTGTAGGTACTTGTGGGTACTTGTGGGTTCTTGCAGGTACTTGTGGTTACTTGTAGGTACTTGTGGGTACTTGTGGGTACTTGTGGGTACTTGTGGGTGCTTGTGGGTACTTGTAGGTACTTGTGGGTACTTGTAGGTACTTGTGGGTACTTGTAGGTACTTGTGGGTGCTTGTAGGTACTTGTGGGTGCTTGTAGGTACTTTTGGGTGCTTGTAGGTACTTGTAGGTACTTGTGGGTACTTGTGGGTGCTTGTAGGTACTTGTGGGTGCTTGTAGGTACTTGTGGGTGCTTGTAGGTACTTGTGGGTGCTTGTAGGTACTTGTGGGTGCTTGTAGGTACATGTGGGTGCTTGTAGGTACATGTGGGTGCTTGTAGGTACATGTGGGTGCTTGTAGGTACATGTGGGTGCTTGTAGGTACTTGTGGGTGCTTGTAGGTACTTGTGGGTGCTTGTAGGTACTTGTGGGTGCTTGTAGGTACTTGTGGGTGCTTGTAGGTACTTGTGGGTGCTTGTAGGTACTTGTGGGTGCTTGTAGGTACTTGTGGGTGTTTGTAGGTACTTGTAGGTACTTGTGGGTACTTGTGGGTGCTTGTAGGTACTTGTAGTTACTTGTGGGTGCTTGTAGGTACTTGTGGGTGCTTTTAGGTACTTGTGGGTGCTTGCTCCGCGAATCAGCATTTTTAAAAAATTTCTAAAATTGTCAATTTGGTCCTATTTCTGGAATTTTTAAGGGGGGCGCCTCGCGTTTCAATAAATGATTGCAAAAAATTGTATTATGTTAATTACAATAAGAATACAAACTTTTATTGATTTACGTTTTTTTTGAAGTATCACTATAAATAAATGTCTGATTGAGCTAAATTTATGGTCCTTTTATATATGTTTCTGCTTAGTGCAGATTTTCAAATGTAAAACAGTTTCTTAACCTTCTTAATTAAAATGAAGACTGAAGGAACAGATATTAATCAAAAATGTCTTGATTAGAATCAAGACCTAAAAAGTATCGATAAGACTGAGGTTATCACTCTTCTGAAGGATCAGATATTAATTTTTCTTTTTAATTGAAACATAAATGCATGCTTAAGGAAAAACAACGTTCCATTACCGTTTTCCGTTTAAATAAATTATTTTACTGGTAATCAATTTCAAAAATTTACTTATCACGGCTTTTTGACCACAATTCCATTCCCCGAAAACATTTTATCATTACATTAATTACTTTTGGGAGATATCGTGTCAAAATATCCTATAACACAATAAAAAACTGTAATAGCGGTCTGTTTAGCCATGACAACAACCTTTTAAAAGTTACAAGGACTATATAACCCTTTCGAGACTAACAGGACCTGAGCAAACTATAGCTTAACCTGCTACTAGTACGACCAGGGAGAATTGATGTAAACTGGACTTGAAATTTCATCATGTGCGACCTGCGGCCCTGAAACTCTCCCATAGTCTCAGTGTGTGTAGAACATAATTTGTTCGCTGTTATCTGCCAAAATCAATCAGAATCTTTCTTGGTAGTGCCGCCTCCCCACTTGAATTTTCATGATATATTAAGGTTTGAACGAACAAAATTCTAGATTACTATTCTCACTAAAATGTCCCTCTGCTAACTTGAAGGAAATTTTCCTCTTTTTTGCTGCTCATTATCGGTGCTATTCCCTTGACTTTCTGTTCGTTATAACTACTATCATGAGTTTATTTATTTCAAACCAAAATATAAAAAAATGGATTCTTTTTCATTTTGTGCTACTTAGAATTTACAAATGTTTATCAAATAGTCTCTAACCATTGTTAGAAACTAGAAATTGGGCAGTAACACTGATCATGCCCTGAACTATGAGAAAGAACAATACGACGGTTGACTAAAGTACACTTGATATTACATCATTTTGCAAAACCGCGAGTAGAAATCTTACTGTCCCTATTGAATTTGACACCATTGGTTTTAGAATAATTAAAACGTTCCCCTGCGAAGCGTGCCGGTCTCGAAGTAACGTCTTTAGGAACCTTATAAAACGCAATACCATACACGTACTGTCCGAAAAGTAATTAATGTAAGGATAAAATGTTTTCGGGGAATAAAATTGTGGTCGAAAAGCCGAGATAAGTAAATCTTTGAAATTGATTACCAGTAAAATAATTTATTTCAACGGAAAACGGTAATGGAACGTTGTTTTTTCTTAAGCATGCATTTAAGTTTCAATTAAAAAGAAAAATTTAATATCTGATCCTTCAGACAAGTGATAGCCTCAGTCTTATCGATACTTTTTAGGTCTTGATTCTAATCAAGACATTTTTGATTAATACAATAAGTTCTGGCCCTTTGTGGGTTTGAAAAAATGTCGCCAAGGATTGTGTATAAATGCAGTTTTTTAAGGACTGCGAAGAAAAACTCGTTTTTGTATAATTATGTAATATTTAAATTTAAATCAATAGTGATTAAGAACTAAATTAATAAAAATAATTAAAGAAATATTGCAATATTTAAAATTTCAGCCTACTGAGTCATCGTTTTTGCCTTGCATTGGTAAAGAACAAGACTTTTTATAATTTTGGAAAAAGGTAATGCCTCAAAACTACTCAATGTTAACTTCTAAACGGTGGGCTTTAAGGGGACCCTACATGCTCAATAACTTCCTTCAAAAACATGAGGCCCTTTGTTTAAGTTACAAAGTATAAATAAAACGTTATGCAGACTAACATTGCGTGTAAAGGCCGCATTAAACGTCATATAACAATTTCGTCTACAAATCGCACAATTAATATGCCCTTTAATTTGGGGCAGACGTGCGTGACACTTTACCTTTAATTTCAAAATTGTCTAGACTATAAAAAACCCGCTTCTTAGCCACATCGTAGTATACGATGAGGCTCTTAGTTTGACCCGAGCCGTCGTAGTAGTAGTAGTAGTGGCCGGGGTTGTCGCTTCGTTATCGTTATGCTTTAGCTTAAAAGGAACTTTACATAGCCACAACCCACCCATAGGGGTAACTGAGATCGGTTAGAGATTTAATATTAATAAAACTTTTTTTGGATCGCAGCCGTGAATCGAACCCGCGTCGCTCACGCAGTAGACAGACATTCTACCACTGAGCCATAGAGACTTGATAGAATACCAGAGTTTTTATTATTTAGCTCGATCTCTAAAATGTCGGGGTGATGTGGGGTGGTGTCGGATACTTTGAATTTTTATCTGTGGGATCGGATACTTATGAATTTGTATGTTTGGGGTTTTTATATTTATTTTCTTTTTATTTATGTGCTAATTAAATAGATAACGATTTTCCCCGTTTCCTATTGAGCTCCTCGTGTGATTCGTTCTCGTTTGGTAGCTATCGCCATCTATGCTATGTTTGGCTGGAGCGTTTTGGAGGTTAATTCAAATGTGGGTTTAGATAGAGCTATCATAGAGTTAAATGAGCATTATGCGTTTGATTATTTTAGCATTGCTAAAGGTAATTCGAGGAGATAATCACTATAATTAAACTTTCTCTTTCATAAGTATCTGGGCATAAGTCCTTGTTAGAAATTTATAAGAAGCGATAAGTGTGCATCGGCATAAGTATATCGAGGGGATTATCACTAAAACTATCTGTTCTTCTATTAGCCAGAATATTAGAATTACAGCATAAGTAAATTTATACGGTTATAATTTTATCACTGTATAGAGTAGGGCATCGAGGGGCTATTAACTCTGATTCTATGCACGCTGAATCATTTAAGCATTGTAAAAGATATCGCTATTCACTCTTTAGGGTAAGGTATAGAGGGGTTATCCACTCATTAGGGTAGGGTATAGAGGGGCTATTCACTCATACGATGTGGCTACTATTACGAGCCCTTGGGTCGTCCTGTTTCACGACTATTTTGGTTTTTGGTTGATGCTCCTAGAAACGAACAAAAAAACTTTTAGTACAATCTTATTGGATAAAAATCTGTTGCTTGCCTAAAAGGATGAGGGGGGTGAAAGTACGTCGTTCCTGCCTCTCGGGGTTTATGATGACGCACCTTAGAAACGAACGGAAAAACTATTACTGCAATATTATTGGATGAAAAGCTTGGGTAGAAGGATGGGTGTGTGGGGGAGGGCTAAGTGGGAGAAAGTGCATGTTTTTGGCAACGAACAAGGAATTCGCCAACTTTTAAAAAAAGGTGTTGTTACTGATTTTTTTCCATTTTCTACAACATGGAGATAATTCATGGAAAAAGAGATAAGTCAAAGGTGTTTGTATATAACGACTTTGGGTACTTGAAAAATAAGACCTCAGCTGGGAAAGTGTATTTTATGTGTTTGAGGAAAAGAAAGGGTCATATGGTTCAGGATGGGGTTGATTTTCCTCTTTGCGTTGCGACAGCAAATTTTAACAAAAATAAAAATGTTTTCGTTTAAGTAAAAAACACAATCACGGCCCGGATATTGTGGCTGTTGAAAACTTAAAGCTTCTGTCGCGTTTAAAGAGAAGGGTTATTGCAGAGCCAGAACAAACGCCTTAAAAAATATTTATCAATGAGAATCCGAATTACCCAAAAGCTACTGTCTCGTACGACGATGTTAAGGAAACCTTAATTCAGTTTAGGAAAAGTAAGCTTGGAGCTCTTGGGGGTAAAGATCAAGGACAGAGAGGTGGGTTAGTAGTTGAAACGCAATTAGGTCAAGGGGCAGCGAGAGTTCATGGAGGTGAAGTACAAGTTGTACCCGTGGAAGGAAGGGGAGTTGAAGGTGAGGAGCAGGTTCGTGAAAGTCAAAACGTTGGCGGGAATGGGGCGAGAGTTAATGGTGAAGAAGAGGGAAATTTAGGAATGGCAGTTCAAGAAGGGGAGATAATAGATATTCCTAATGACGGTTCAGAATTACCAAGTCAAGGACCGCAAATAACTGATACAATGAAAACAGGGGAAATAAATGATTTCTTGTGCAGGGTGTGCCATAATGTAATATAAGAACAATTGCATTTCCTTGCTATCACGCTTGGTGTTGCCAAAGTTGTAAAGATAGTATAATTATTTCTACTATTAGATTCGAACTTGAAAATGACAATACCATTAAACCGATTTGCCCTCTTTGCACTTGTGAAGTTATAAAATTTTGTGATATCAGTTTAGTGCGTTAAATTGGGTGTGGTTAAGGTAGAATAGTCAAAGGGAAGGGTTTGGGATATATCTCAAAAACGGTTTTAGATTAAGCCTTTAGGAAATAATTCGGGGGGGGAGGAAAATTATTAAAAAAACCAAAAAAATCTTAGCTAACCATGATTTCATTATTTGTAAATATCCAGTGTTTTGCAGTTTTAATAACGCTTTAAGGTGCACGGAGTTGCGGCGATTATTCATAAAGCAATGTAGGTCCCCCAGTCATTAAAAAATGGTATGCCACAGTATTAATCAGGATTAATTAATCTATTTTAACACTAAATTCCTTCTCCTTTTGCAAGCAGCAACGTTAAAAAGATGGAGGCAACCATAAATGAGAAAAAACTGGGGGTATTATTTTATTCAATGGCTGTTTTTTAAAAACAAGCAAACAATCTATATCTATATAAATCAAAGTCCTGACTGACTGACAGATTGACTGATAATCAACGCCCAGCCCAAACCGCTTGCCCTAGAAGGCTGAAAATTTGCAGGAACGTTACTTATAAGTAGTAGGCGCGTACTAAGAAAGATTTTTCCAATCCGCCGCCATCTTAAAAAATGGCGCCCAGAAATATAAAAAATATTCTCTATGCAATTAAGTACGCGCGTTTCAACCGATTTCACAAATATTTAGTACACTGGTTTGCTTTAACCTTAAGACGGGCTGAATGGTCTTTCGGGTTCGATTTTTCGCCATCTTTTAAAATGGCGCCCAGAAATGTAAGAAAATATTCTCTATGCAATAAAGTCCGCGCGTTTCAACCGATTTCACAAATATTTAGTACAATGGTTTCCTTTAACCTATAGACGGGCTGAATGGTATTTTGGGTTCGATTTGTTGCCATCTTTTTAAATGGCGGCCAAAAACTTAAAAACCCTTCTTTATGGAATAATGTCCGCGTGAAAAGTAATAAAAAATATCTCGACGGGCTGACGGACTGTGCCGAGTGCCTTCGCTCCTAGGGTGCTACAAAAATATTAGTCATCAGTAAAATCTACACATTCTTTATATCATTTTAGATGGAGGTTCTTATTACACGCGAGCGACGCCGCGGGTAACGGCTAGTCATTTTATAAGATTATTTCCAGTCATTTACTTAACTACTTTCTAATTTATCTCCCACTGTAATATATTTATTTTTAAAATAAAGTCTTTTATTTCAACTCCACTAGTGTCAAATACTTAATTGATACGACCGTTTGTATATGTAAATGTAAGATTTTAAGAATAGGATGCATGTCTAATTTTTTTTATAATCCTCTAGATAAATGGCTAACCGATATATTATAAATTCAATTACCCTATTAACACTAAGGGCTGCGCATAAGAAGTTGCAATGTTTGGGGGTATGAGCTATAGCGCTTCTTTGGAGTTAACGCGTAAACTAAACTACGATGGACGTGTGGTAGAACTTTTTGAAATTTAAAATTAAAATAAAATACCTAGTATTTAAAACCGAGATAGTACAATTAAAACGATGTTAAGAAGTAAAGTGTTTAAGTTCTTATGGAAACAGTGCTTTGATATTAGTAGGCCGCTATAACTCGCTAAGCCTCGGTGACGGTATGGAATAATCGCTTCATCGGCGAATAGACGGCGATGTCCGCCGATGCCGTCCGGAAAGCGCTGCGTATAACATGCCCGTAAGCCTGGGTGCCCAATTTAGTCTGTAGAATATTATAAACTACCCCAATTTTACGTCTATCAATTTAATTCCATAAAATTTCACCTCGGAAGTTCAATTAACACTTTTACAACAGGTTTTAAAAAAATAAACTCATTTGACTTCAAAGACTTCACAAACTGTATTTCATTTCATATATGATATCAAGTGACTTCAATATAATTTGTAAAGACTTCAAGGGATTTCAATATAATTTATAGACTTCAAGTGACTTCAACATAATTTATAGACTTCAAGTGACTACAATAGAATTAACAGGGCCCACAGTCGAATTTTGAAAATATTTGTAGGAATATAGGTATTTTTTCATAAAAATATACTATTTTATAGCACAGAAATATAGGATTATATAGGACACAAAAATAATAATTTTATTTTTTTTTAAGGATCAGTACTGCAAACAGGGGCCGAGTAATTAAGCAAACTGTTAAAAACATACCCTCCATACTAATAACATTACATCCAAAACTAAAACTTAACACACCAAACTTAATTGGTACCTCATTTGTTTGAGATATTTGGGTTATAAGTTTTAAAAAACAAAGGAAAAAAAACAATAGGGTAGAAATCTGAGCCAACTGAGAAAATTCTGTGATAGGCAGCGGTATAAAAAATGTTTTCGTTTCCTATATTATGCGAATGATATTGATAATTAAAATCTGGATTAAAAATGAAAGAGCAAAGAAATTTTGTGGAATGCTTGGAAACATTTTTTATTTATGAAATGGACGTGTAAATATTTTTTACGTAGCCTAACACCTTGTAAATGAATGGGCTAACATTTTCTGTCGCTTGTCGTGACAGTAATAATAAATAAATATTATATTATATTGGTATCTTCACAAAGACAAAAGACATAGATGAGTGACACTACACTTTTGATTGCATTATTTTTTCGGTTCGCGGTGGAACTATTTGGTGACGGAAATCTGGAATATTATTGGCTAAATCGCGGTTATCACGTTCCAACCGAATGCATTGGTGTCGTAGTAACAGCGCCTCTCTCTACTGAGTCTAGTCGACTCTCCTTCATTCGGCAACTTTTGCTCGAGAGTAAAGGTTCTGCTGATTTTCTATCTTTTGCGATTAACTAAAACATGGAGATTTTGTATGGAGGACGAAGCAATTCGAAGGATTTTGTGTACCGTGACTACGCATACGTGAAAAATATGGGTCGAAATAGGCCTCCTATTTTTTCACTATTACATATGACACTGTCATACGCGACTTCGCGGCAAAACATTCTCCAATCAACTAGTGTCTTTTGCGAAATGTACAACTCGCGAGAGACATACGATTGGGGGTTGTACATTGTAAACGTAGTAATGCACTACGAGCAAAATTTCACGAAAACTGAGTTTTAAATTAGAAAAAAAAAGAATTTGCTCGTATGGATGTCGCAGTGTCGCAGGATTTAAAACCTTTTTTTGGGTAATTTTTGCCTTCTCTGGCATCGCCAAACATAACCATCAATGTTATCTCGCAAAGATAGTGTCATTTCCTGACCGCACGTATTACATTTTGTAGATTTGGCAATTAAATTTTTGTCTTGTAGCCAACGTATTACATTCGCCTTGTCCTTGCACATATCATGTATTTCAAAACTGGTGATCAAATCTTCCTCTGGAACCAAATGGTCATCTTCATCCGATGAAGATGACGCAAAATCAGATAAATCTCGCTCCGAAGAGCTGAAAGAGTCCGACATTTTAAAAGAAAGCTTGAAGTAATAGTGAAATGTGTTTGTCCAAAAAAATTGAAATAACAACTCAAGTTTTAGTTTCACTTTTATTTGTAGGTTTAGTTTTAGTTTTATTTCTAGTTTATACATGTGTTTAACGCCTTCTAGTGACATTTTCCCGACAAAAAATTTAAAATTGTTTCCTAATATTGTCATTATTATCATTGCACCATCATTATTTCCAGTATATTTTCACCCTGAAACGCCTGTAAGTAAACGAGATTAATATGAAATAATGAAATTAATTATGAATATTTTTAACTTACCATGGGATGGGCTCGAACCTGCGAGTGCTTGCTGAGGCTGGTTCCACGTTGCAGCGGCTATAACGTCTCGGCTACCGGGTCGTTGCAACCTTTCATTTTTGAGGTTATATTTATCTCTAATTTTCCTCTTCGCCGGGACCCTCCATAATATATATTACCCTTAATTATCTTTTGCGCCTATTATAATGATATGCAATGAATAGAGGAAGGTGTGAGCTTTAATTTGGTTTATATTTTATTATATTTCAGGGTGCAGGTACTATTCTTCAAAATAGCCGAACCGGGAATGGCTACTACCGATTTATTTGAACATGAAAAAGTCAGGTTTAGTCACTCGAATCTAGTGTACCTGGAAGTTAGAAATAGACTCTATAAATTTAAGAATCATCATAGTACATCTGTAGCACGGGAAGGTGGTCAAGGACGAGAAAGTCACGGAGTTGAAGTTGGGAAAGGTGCGGTTAATTTAGGGGAAGCGCAAGTAGGGCAAGGGCTGGCAGAAGGTCGAGGAGATGCGGTTCAACAAGAGGGTCGGGAAGTAGAGGTCGATGGTCAAGTAGAAGGGCCAGCAGTAGTTCAGGAAAGACGGGACTCTGATGGGCAGGGAGCGTTGAAGGGCAGGGTTCCGGTGAAGGGCACGGAGGCGTTGATGGGCCGGGAGGCGTTGAAGAGCACGGAGGCGTTGAAGAGCACGGAGGCGTTGAAGGGCACGGAGGCGTTGAAGGACACGGTGGCGTTGAAGGGCACGGAGGCGTTGAAGGGCACGGAGGCGTTGAAGGGCACGGAGGCGTTGAAGGGCATGGAGGCGTTGAAGGGCATGGAGGCGTTGAAGGGCATGGAGGCGTTGAAGGGCAGGGAGGCGTTGAAGGGCAGGGAGGCGTTGAAGGGCAGGGAGGCGTTGAAGAGCACGGAGGCGTTGAAGGGCAGGGAAGGGCAGGGAGGCGTTGAAGGGCAGGTAGGCGTTTAAGGGCCGGCAGGTACTGAATGGCAGGAAATCGCTGAAGAGGTATTTTCGACATTTCTGATGACGAAGAAATTCAAATCTTACCGATTGAATGTCGGGCTGCGGGTGGTATAGTTCAATCGGGGGCCGGGGAAAGATCGTAAGGTGAAGCTCAAGAACAGCGTGATTACAGAAGAGCAGCTCCAACGTGGCAAAATGTACAAATTCAAATAGGGCATGTAAATATGGAGTGCAGGATACGTTTTGATTCAATTGTGAACACAATATCAGTTCCTTGTAATCGCGCTTCTTGCTGCCAAAATTGCGGCGATAAAATTATTTGGCCCAATTTCACATATGACTATGATAGCGATGGTGATGAAAATGAAAACGTCCCGAAGTGTCCCATTAGCAGAAGTGGAGTGACAGAATTTTGATCATTTTTCACAGCGTAAAGCGCTCTCTGTGCGGTTGGGATTAAATGGATAGTAAAGGGGAGTGTTGGGGCAAATAATTAGTGTTTTCGGAGCCTCCGGGATATCTAGGCCCATGCATGTCGATTTTTACGTGGGGAAATATCCAGTTTCATAGAGGAAATATTTTTACCCTTTGTGTGTACGAGGTGGCGCTTTAATGACCGTTGCGACCGGGGTCTTCCATAAATTATCGATGACATTTTAGGGGCCAATTATAAAGCTTTTATGAAAGAGAAAGGTTTCACCTTTAAATTAACGTAATTTTTTAGGGGCTATTCACTTTTTATTGAATCTATTGGTTTGATTGTATGGACAAAAAAGTAATTTTGAGATTTTGACATCGTTGTTTTTTTAGTAAAACAAAACTTCTTGAAGTTGCTAATTCACAGTTTTCATATACCATTAGAGGATTATTTACCCCTTCTAAACCTTTCATTTTTTTAACCTTATCATTTTTATCCTTTACTTAATTGGAATGATTGTTTAATAAAGGTCTTCGGAAATTTTCTAAAACATTTTTAACTATTCGCGACTTCGGCTTCACCGCTCTACGTCTATACCTTGCCCTAATATTGTAGCAGTCGACGGGGTCATGAGGCTGAACTTGTTTATTTTACGGTGCTGAAAGCGCCACCAAGCGGGAAAACACGGCGAACTACATGCTTCGCTACATGCATGGGCCTAAATATCTCGGAGGCTCCGGTGTTTTTGAAGATCTAGTTAAGGTTTTAGGTATCTGGTGCACACGAAATGGTTCTTAACAGCTCTCGAAGTTGGAGTGTTCTCTCTTTCCCCCCTTGCTTTGGCTTCCCGCTCGCGTTCTTAACTTTATACACGCTAGCTTGGGTCCTCATCAATGCGATGTATCATACCTCGTCGGTGGTGAGACCTGGTAACCACAATGTTGTGTGGGCTAAGCGGATACGCGTCCTTCCCAAGCCAAGGTGTTGAGGTATCGTGCCGAGGGCTGCATGGTACTGGGGAAGTAAAACTACGGTATCGCTAACGATCCCCTCGGAGCACCAGGCGACACCCCGTTGTATCTAGCCTTCCACCCGGGTGGGGGACTACCGGGTGGTGACCTCCTACTTACCCCGTTACTCGTGGGATTCTTATGGATTCTATACTTAAAATTCTAAATCTACTAAAACTACGTTGCAGGGGTCTGCTCAAGGCAGAACCCACACTGATACCACTACGCTAGGGCCTGTATCCAGCGATACTCGTGCTGATTTATCGGTGCGTGTGACTGGTAAGGCCTCGAAACGTACCGTGCGACGTCGTCTTAAACGACAGATTGCTAAGGAAAAGGGCAAAATGGGATCTGGAACGGTCTCCACCCCCGCTGGGGGTGCGGCGCGTGACACCCAATTGAAGAGGCCTAGAACGGAGGACTCGACTGCCTCGCACAGTACCTCGCAGGCGGCGGCGAAAAAGGCTAAGTCCTATAGTGACGCCGCCAGCGCAGAAAAGATGTCCATTGTTAAAAAAGGCTATCCGAAGGCGGTCATCACGGAAGAAGACGTGAGCCCAATTCAGAAGGCGATTCTAGAGGCGCTGGATGGGATACCTTCGGGGAGCCGTCTACCGCGCCTTGCAAATTTTAGCCTGACGGCCGCCTGGTATACTCCTGTGAGGATACGTTCACTGGTCAATGGCTGAAGGAGAACATAGCCTACTCGGTGGTGGGGGATGCGGTGCTCTCAGTAATGAGAGCTAGCGAACTCCCTAAGACGTTTAAGGTAATGTTCCGCACCAGGGACCAGATCACCAAAGAGCCGGCGGTGCTGTTCCGGCGCCTAAAAGCCCTTAACGATGGCTTTGCAACCGAATATTGGAAATGCTCGGTGTATTAAGAAGGCCAAGATGCTCTTCTGGAGGACCAGGAGCTCTGTCGGCCAGACTTGGGGCCTCAACCCTAAGGCTGTACACTGGCTCTATACTGGTATCATCAGACCCATACTATCTTACGGGGCACTTGTCTGGTGGACAAGGGTCCGGCTTAAGACGGTGCAGGCTGCCCTGCGAGAGCTTCAAAGGCTTGCCTGCATTGGTGTTACAGGGGCCATGAGATCGACCCCAACTGCTTCCCTGGAGTTGCTCCTTGACATGCTTCCTCTTCATCTCTTCATTGAGGAGGAGGCTATCATGGGAGCCTACAGGCTCAACATTAGTGGCTGCTGGGCTCCAAGACTTTGGGATTACAGCCATACAAAGCTCTTTCGGGAGTACGCCGCACTTGAGCCGTCGCTAACGATGTGCTCTGTCAAAACCGTTACCAGTTTTGATTTCACTAAGCCATTCAGCATCCACTTCCCCAGTCGGGCAGAGTAGACTAACCTCCTTTCTCTTGGCACTGGGGGTGAAACTATTTGGTTCACCGATGGTTCCAAGACTGATTCCGGCGCTGGCGCCGGCTATTACTGCCAAACCACAAGGGTCGGCTTTTCGGCTTGCCTGGGCACCTTCGCTAGTGTGATCCGCGATCTGTTATTGCGCAGATTACTGTATTAACAAAGGGTATACCGGACGGACTGTGGGAATTTATTCTGGCAGTCAGGCCGCCCTGAACGCGCTGAACCAGTGTCAGATTACCTCTCAACTGTTGCGCAGCTGCCTTGATCTGCTAGCGCGACTTGCATCCCGCAACAGGGTTCTGTTGTACTGGGTGCCAGGGCATAGCGGATATTATGGCAATGAGCAAGCCGATAGATTTGCGAAAAGGGGTGCGGAGGCCAAGCTATTGGGGCCGGAGCCGTCCGTCCCCATCCCCTCCAGGCACGTCAAACGATGTCTGCATGACAGGTTGACTGTCATACAAAACCAGCTCTGGCATAACATGGAGGGCCAGAGACAGACAAAACTGTTAGTCAATGGTCCCTGCAGGTCTCGTGCCAGAGACCTAATTTCGCTCAGCAGATGGAATATTAGGCTGGCCACTGGTCTTCTGACCGGGCACTGTCGGCTTAATAGGCACCTCCATCTGATGGGTTTTGCCGACGACCCTCTCTGTAGGTCGTGTCAGGAGAAGTTAGAAACATCCGCTCACGTACTTTGCGAGTGCGACTGCTTCGATTCGCTTAGACTAGAACATTTTGATTCACACACTGTGGAGCCCTCGCGGATCTCCTCTATTACGGTGGAGCGAATTCTTCGCTACGCTGTGGCCACGAGTCTTTTCGAGGCCTGAATACGTGGGTGCACAATATGCCTATGGCATCGGTGCTAGGGCGAGCCCCCCTACTCACTAATAATAATAATAATAATAATAATACTAATTGCACTCGTTTTATGTGGCTGTAGAAATCATGTGATTCAAATTCTAATGTTAAGAAGATCTAGATAACCTATTAGCATACTGTCAAAGAAAAAAGATGTTCCTTCGCAAAATTTCCAACTCCCTTTTTCTTAGCTATAGAGAGCAGTCTTTTTAAATATATTTTGTTTCGGTTCAGAGCTAACAAATAGAAATTCCCTACTATTAGTTGTGGTGTTTGATTTGGCACGTTTCTAATTGGGCTTTATACGTGGAGGCTGTTGGTATACCCCTTTGGACCTATCGCATGCTTCTTCCCTAACCTTTTCAGGAGTTTTATCCCACTTTTCTGTAACTGCTCTAAACCTATTGTTTCTATTAGGAATCAATTCGTGTGCCATAACTAAAACTCGACTAAAGATTTTTTTATTAAACTGTTATAGTTTTCTAATAGCTATGTCTAAACGGGGCTTTTCACCATGAAGTGCTTGTTCTTTAAGCGCTCGATTGAATCCTTGAATGTGACCCTGAGTTGGTGCCTCGTTATCCCAAAAATTCACTAAACCCTCTTTAAAAAATTCCCATGGTCTATAACTATTCGGTATTTGTTTATTATTTGCTGTATAGTGCCTACCTAAATCACCCGTTAACAGACGAGTCCTAAAGTTGAAAAATAGTTTTTCGCGACAAAATTTAACAGATCCGGACCAAATTATTCATTGGGGAATGCATTTGATGTTTGTACAGAAAGTGTCTCGCGTTTTCTATATATCACGTGTTTTTTCCGTAAAATACCATAATATTTTTTATTTTAAATTAACGCCTTACAAATTAATCATCTTAAACATTTTTTACTTACTTGTCTCATATCAGAAAGTGCAGGATACTCATTTAGTACTCCAGACACACTACTCTTTCCAATTACTTCCCTTCTGTCACCCATAGTTTTATCCATTTTGGAGTCGATTAAGACCCAGTGAATCTCGGATTTTTTCATTCCTAAGGCCATCTGCGATTTATGTGCGGCAATGCTTTCTTCGTCTTCGAATGTTGGAAAATCTGCCGGCTATTTAAGTTTAAGAGAAAATTTTAGATAATTTTTACTTTTCAATTAGGTGTCTTCACAAATGTGAAAAAGATACATCTAACAGAAAATTTACTTTACCTTAATTCTCACTATGTTCATAATAGAATAATCTTCAGAGCCTTTTGCAGCAGGCTCTTTTTTGTATGAGTTTTTCCCGTATTTTTTTTATGCTCCGCTACGATTGCAACATTAGCCAAACTTTGTCGAAATGTTTGAATTTGGAGAGTAGGGTGCCATTTATTCTGTAATAAAATTGAAATTTCATACGTAAATAATACAGAACATCTGTTTATTTCTTTGTGAAAGATTTTGGAGTCTCACTAACGGGGACCTTACATAGTAAGTATATAGTAAACAACGATCTAACAACAAATAAATTGTAATAAAGAACAGGACTGTACTTAAAACGTATATTGGAATTTATGTAAACCTGCCCATCTCCAGGTTGAGATTTCAGATGAGGATACTCCATGACTAACTTTTCCCCTATAATCTTGTGATATGGGTATCTAGATAATAAACTCCATAAAATTATCATTTCCAGTAGTCGGTTTTGCAAAAAATAAAAACATTTGTGTACATACAAACCAAATCTTTTTAGGCAATCTCTGAAGAGTATGTTTAGCAGTGTTTTTCTCATTGCTTTTTTACCGTTGGAATCCATAGCGTTGTACTTCTCTTTAATTCCAATAAAATCCGGTAGATCAGGTAACGAATATTTCAATGAGAATTCTGTCCTGGAGCATGTCTCAATAGCCTGTGGTAAATTTTCGGCAACCCTATTTAAACAGAAAGTAATAAGTTGTTTTTGAAGCTAATAAGGGTCTCTCGTATTTAACACTTAAACTTACCAAACTGTTAATTGTGAGTCATTCTCGGCAGTTTCTTCTGTCACATCTACATTCTAGAACCCAAAGTGGTTTTGAAATTTTGATTTCAAATAACTGGTACCAATGGAAATATTATTTGGGGTTCAATAGGCCCATATCGAAAGAGGGGCCGCAGTGTCGTCTGTTTAAGAGAGGTAAAACGGAACTTCCCGTTGTGACGTAAAGGTCACGTGACCTTGTGGCCTCATCCTATTCCAGGGCTGTTAACAGAAGGGGAAGCAAACGTCCCAATACAAAGAATAACGAATTTTAGTGGACTGGCAACTCTGAACGTCGTTGACCGACTAGTTGTACCGGACGATCCGTCTTCACTCAACAAGATGGTCAAACCTGGTTCGGTTTTTCCCCGACTTTCAACATGGGTCTAATATGTATCCTATGGCTAGGTATTTTTCGGTTTGCGTAAGTATGCCAGGATTTTGGGGCACCAAAACGTAATATACTATCTATTAAAGGAAGAGTAAAATGGCAACAATGGTTACGAACCGGTTCATTGTCAACTTCAGTTGTACTAGTTCCTTGTTCTGAATCCGAAACGTTTTGCCTTTTATCGTCTTGAACATCGATGTCTTCCATCAAACGCTTGTTCTTGAAATGAATAAAGTGTTAATATCTCTTTCCTTTTGCAAAATTTGCTTTAATCACCTTTCGAATACATTTTACTTCAATTTTGTCTTTGAGTAAGGTTTTTTCATCTATATAAACGTATGTTTTGAAGTCTTCATCGTAAATCTGTTTGCAAATTATTTGACGATTTAGATTTAAGATTTCCTTTAAAATTGCGATTAATTCCGATTGTATAAAGCGTAATTAGGTTCAGGACCTATTCCCTAGTAGCACTGCCGACGTAGGGCCTACATGGTCGGCTTTGTGTGTTACCAACGAGTTGGTAAAAAGTCACTAATAAGCCGGGAGAGTAATGGTTTGAAAGTCGAAATGTCCGCCTGGAGGGACGACGGCCCGCCGGTTTTCCTACTGTTTTGAGGCTACTATAAAACGACTGTTGGCAGACTATATGTCGGCATCATTATGCCTACCTAAAGCCGCGCTCAATCTGACGATTTCGCGGCTTTTTAGTATAGAAATGGTAAATCGTCGGTAAAGGGCTGGTAGAGAAAGGGTTTGAGAGTCGAAATGTCCGCTCGGTGCGACGACGGCCCGCCGGCTTTCCGACTGTTATGAGGCGACTATAAAACGACTGTTGGCCGACTATATGTCGGTGTCATTATGCCTACCTAAAGCCACGCTCAATCTGACGATTTCGCGGCTTTTTAGTATAAGAACGGTAGATCGTCGGTAAAGGGCTGGTAGAGTAAGGGTTTGAGAATCGAAATGTCCGCCCGGTGGGACGACGGCCCACTGGTTTACCGACTGTTACGATACGAATGAAATACGACCCTCATCCAACACGTTTGAGAGTCGACTTAACCGCCTGTCAGCAAGAGGTCCGACGCTTTTGCGACGATCAAACCTTTACTCGAGGCCCGACGCTTTTGCGACGATCAAGCCTTAACTCGAGGCTTCATTCGCTTATAGTAAAGGATACTGATACCAAGTATTGAAATTTCTTTAATACATTTTCAATGAAAATCACTTTAGAATTTGTACTTTGGTTATTTCAAGTAACATACAGGTTGAGCATCAATTATAACAATTTCAAATATTAAACAATGTATTCGATATTACACGACTAGTCGAATGGAAATATTAGCTGCCTTGCTAATTGGTTTTAACCAAAAGTAAATTTTTTCAGGGCGAGTATAATATTTAAATCAATTAAAGCATTTATTAATATTCATTGTTAATATCTTCGATGTGGCCAGTTACTATCTCTTAAATTACAAAAATCTTAATGAAAAATATACAGGGTTGCAACGGAATTTTCAGAACAAAATTCCCGGACTTTTCCAGGTTTTCCCTGACCTTTTTCTCAGATTTTCCCAGACCTTTTAGGCGGTAGGGTAAATTTTTTGCAGCACGTTTTAAGTGCTTATAATTAAATAAACTCGATCTACATTAAGTTTTCCAATGTATTTGTTGCACCAAAATGATTAAGAATCATTTTAACTATAAATAACACTCTTAAGAGTTTTTTTGAAGGCATTTACTTTATAAAAACAATTCTAGACATTTTTAAGGATTGCTCATGGAGTTTTCTGTGTTAAGAGAGGATAAGGAGAAACTTTCATTACTCTTTCAATAAATACTTTTACCCACTAAAATCAAGTTCCCAGAATTTGCTAAAATCTTTAAAATTTCCCGACTTTTCCCTGTCCTTTTGGCCCATTTTTAAATTCCCTGACTTTTCCAGGATATCCAGGTACTGTGGCAATCCTGATATACACTTATAGATTTTTTAAGGGAAAAGAAAATCATACAATTCTAAAGGGTATTATTTCACATTTTTCTCTTAAAATGTTTCAAACCGCAAAAAAATTCTGTAACTAAAAAAAATTGAGATCTATTTTGGAATTCAGTATTATTTTCACAACCAAAAATTTTTAATATATAAGGTTTTTGAACTCCAAGCACCCCAAAGCACTTGCTTCTTTTATATTCAAACAAATAAACTGAAGGAATACATAAACGTTTAAGTTTTGGTTTCACTTTACAGGGGTGTGGTTCCCAGCAGATGAGAAGCTAGGTAAAAAAGCAAAGGCTTAGGCGTGAAACTGGCTCTAAAAGGTAGATAAATTGATAATTCAATAACAAAATTCAAACCTTACGTGACAAACGAAGACGTTTCTAGTTTATATAGTGTGACAAAGAACCTTAGCGATGAAATTAAAAGTTAGCAAGCCTAGAGCTAATAATTTTCGACCACAAAAATCTCGTTTAAATATTCTGACGACCCAGCCGCGTCAGAGATACTAGAAAGGCTAACTTGCTTTCGCACTAGCAGCGCCCTCTTCAATGATGACGTGCATGGCGTTATCTTAGTTACGCCAATAGAACAGAGGCGTGTCACCTGACCTGAGAAATTACAGGAGGGAAAATTCAAGCTAGAAAATCAGATGTGTTTTCTTGCTTTGCAGTTTTTTTGTAACGTTATGTTTCTAGTGTTGCCAAAAATATAGTATAATCAACTTCTGCTTTTGGGTCGAAATATAGTATAAGTTAAATATATAACAAAAAAATGTGGTGGCATATGCGGAATAGTAAAAGTAAAAAAAACCGTCCCACGGAAAAAGAAGGCCTATACAACAACTTCGTTTTTCATTTTACTCTTTTAAAACGTGACCATACCGACTAGCGGGAAGGAGTTGGTAACCAATTGGCAAAAATGGGTTACATGTTTAGGACGGTAGGCAAGCCTACTTCAAACCACCACAGTTCCAACAGTCGAATAAATGTCGGTTACTAAACGGCCTAAGAATAACTTTGCTTTTAATTTTACTCGTCTTAAACGTCACAATAACGACTAGCGCGAGGGAGTTGGTAATCAATTGGAAAAAAATGTGTTGGAATTCTTTAGACTGTAGGCAAGCCTACTTTAAACCATCTCAGTTCCAACTGTCGGATAAATGTCGGTTACTAAACGGCCTAAGCATAACTTTGCTTTTAATTTTACTCTTCTTAAACGTCACAATACCGACTAGCGCGAGAGAGTCGGTAATCAATTGGAAAAAAATATGTTGAAATTTTCTAGACGGTAGGCAAGCCTACTTTAAACCATATCTGTTCCAACTGTCAGATAGATGTCGGCATTGCCAACTAAAAGAAGTAGTCGGCTTCATGAGTCGGAAAAGTATCGGAATAAGCATGGTACAGCTGACTGGACCGTAAACCGACTATTCGACCTTTAACCGACTGTTATGCGGAAGGCTTGTGCTACTGAGGTTATTTTCTGTAATTTCTGGTCAAATAACTTATTTAAATACACTTATGCATTTACTAACTCATTTTTAATTTTATTTGTATTTAATTTTATAAGTTTCATACATTTTTAAGCTATCTTTTTTTATTTTACTATTTAAGCCTATGAAATTATAGAGTTTAGAAAAATAAACTAAACTTTGAAGGTAAAAATATAAGCTTAATTTAAATAAAGAGAAGTATATAAAGCCAAAACAAAATTTATTTTTTTAAAAAATTTATGTTTTTTTTTTAAATTTACAAAAAGATTTTTTTACATTTTTTTTACATCCGCCCACCCCCTTCCTCACGGCCGGCTGAGGATGTGCACTAGTGCCGACAACCCTTGGAATAATATGTCATCCCAGTTCTCGAACACTAGTGCGGCAGCCGGCGGCTCCTCCAAAAATCGTACCCGGCGGTACAGGGCTAACTGCCCTAGCTCGAGGGTTACACTGAGGAAGAGAAAATTAGTTATTACTTGTTAATATTGTGTATATAGGAGGAAGAAATGTATTTAGCTTACCGGAACCCTCGGCAGTTAAACCCCAGGAGGCTGTAACTATAAAAAAAAATTATAAAATTTAGTTTAAAATTTTTACGGAATAAACACTTTTTAAAAATACTTACTCATTAGGGACGAAAATTGTGTGATTATAAATGACCTGCCGAACTTGATTCAGCAGGTCATTTAAGTAGTCATTATCCCCAATGAACTCCGAACGTACCGCCAGGTACAATTGGACTTTATAGATGAGGCTACGTATAAACAGAAATTGTAATTTCGCGATATATTACCCCAAAGATAAAAGGTTGACTTACAAGTCACTATTGACGTTGAAATCAGCCTCTCCCGGCCGAGGCATAGCTAACCATGGATAATATATAGCCGGGAGAGGTTGATACGCAGGCAGGGGTTCGGGCGTCGGTGGTGGGGTGGGCGGAAGCGATGGACTCGGTGGCGGTGATGGGCTAGGTGGCGGAGTAGAGAGTGCCGGGCTGGGCGCACGCAGCTGCGGCCCGACGACACACTGAGGGCGTTCGGGGTAGGGTTTGGGTGTACCGGAACGGGATGTCCCCTGTGAGTCCGAAAACTCACAGGGGGAATATGGTGTGTCAACACCATGCACATAACTATAGAGAGAGAGAGAGAGATTTTCTAAGTCTTCTCTTAAAAAACTAAGTTTTAAGAAAAAAAGTTTTTTCTTACCTGGCTGAAGAAAAGTCCATCGGTAGTTGTTGCTGAGACATGGCTGGCTTGAGAGAAAAATGGTGCCTTTGGGGTCTGAGCCTCGGCCTTTTATACCTTTTACTATGGTCAGGGCGTGTTCGAGATCAAACACGTGTCCCCAAGATGGTTAGAATGTACAAGGGTAAAAATTTTCGCGGGCAAATTGGTCCGAAGCCATGTCATTGGACCACAGTTCTTCAAGTATATCTCCTTTTAAGGAGATTTTGAAAAAATTCCCCAGCATTTCTTTATTTGCTCATCCAAGCTTCTTTGGTTATCAGTACAAGCTTCTTTAACCGTATTTACCATCTCGAATAGTGACAGATCATGTTAAAGGCTTATAGAAGATACTATAGTGAAAGGCAAGATGATGTCAACGCGTTTGTGGTGCTGGCCTACCGCGCTTCCCCCGCGAGCCGTTTGGAGGGGGGCGTCCGACCGCGTTTAGGGGGGTGGGGGGTCGCGAAGCACGCGCGCGCGTTTTAATTAATCGCCTTTAAGTATGAATGATAATTACAAATTTGTTTCATTCAAGTATTAGACATGATACCATTCACTGCACCTGGAAACTTAATTATTTTTGGTCCTTCGGGATCAGGTAAAACAGTTTTATGTAAAAGAATAACTTCGTAAGAGAACCGGAAAATAAATGGACCAGTAAATCCATCAAATCCATTGGAACTAAACTCTGGAACGCAATTCCAACGGACTTAAAAACTTTAACTTCATTAAGTATTTTTAAAGATAGAATTTCAGAGCACATAAAAAAGGAAATGATAAATGAATAACTACTTTAACGTCTATACTTTATAACGCATTGTAATCAATACATATTCTTATGTTTTCAACTTAATTCCAATTTCAATTGAGTTTTAAATTAATTCATTCTCAAATCTTTTAACTCAATCCTAATTTTGATGAATTTTAAATCAATCACATATTTTATTTGTACTTTGATTTCAATCTGTATTTTAAATTAATTTAGGACGCTCACGCAAACCAGTAATTTATTACTGATGAGCATATCCCAATAAAGCTTTTTATTATTATTATTATTATTATTATTATTATTAGAGAAGATGGACACTACCTTTTTAGGGAAAGGGAAACGCCAGACTTAAAATAACCCCAAATGGCGCCAGGCGAACTCGAAATCGCGAACCCTTATTGGGTAATTGTACAACCAATAGTGATTGAGGGCAAACTTTAAAATTAAGGAGTTTCATGTGACCGGAAATTTACCTGGCCAGTTTTAGCGTCCCAGCCTACTTGTTTGAGCTACATTGTATTTAGCACAGTCAAGGGCAAGAGCTTCCACTCACTATTATAAATTCTCTCTGGTAGAACTGACTTTTCCGAACCCAATAAAAAATATAACTGTGCCTTTCTTGGGGCTGAAGTTTAATTGCTATATCTATTGTCTTAAGAAATACTTTTGCATCTGTATCCCACTTTACTAACCTGATTTATTTTTTGAATAAATTTCATAAACCAGGCCTCAAAATTAACAGTTCCTTCGTTTATTAGTGGTATTAGTCCAATCTCGAAAGAATCAACATATTGTGTTTTTTAGACACGTATTCCACGTTTAACTTGCGTATTGTTCCTTGTACTTAAAATAATATATAAGTTCACGAGGCCAAATATCAGTGAAAATGTTTTAAGAGCTTGAGCATATTTTTTGCGCATATTATTGTTTTAATTAAATGGACTATAATAATACTCTGGTTCACTAAACCGGCTACATTTCAATCCAAAACTATTTTTCATAGAATACATTTTTAGTTCAAAGTCGTTAAATATGTAGTTCATTGCCTGGCATATAATGAACAGTAAACACGATACAGTATAATACTTGATTTAATTTTATAATGCAATAGAGCCAAACTTCATTTCAAAAGTACTGTTGTTGATAAATCTGGGGTAAAATAAAGTCTTTTGTTTGATCACCATGTTTGATAAAGACGAAACCTTCAATATGTGAATCTAAAAACGTTAGATGGTGCTTCGAAGTTACCAGTTTACAATAGTCCTTTACCGGAAGCTATGGCATAAGAATAGAAGGTGCTTAAACACCATTCTCTATTTAAACCCCGACTTTCGAAAACGGTCTAGTGTTGTAATTAGATTAGGAATTGTTAAATCTCAAGGAAATGAAAAGAGCGTTGCACTAGAGTATATTTCGTTGGGCATTTCAAAATTAAAGCATATTTTTACAAAATATTTCTCAATTGTCAATATATAAAGATTTTTTTTCGGTTTCAGTATCATTGATTTTCGTCAATTCAGTTTGCAACGGTCTGCCCCTGGGAAAAACTAATTTGGCCGGTCGTGAAAAAAAAGGGGATTCCGTTACAGGACGTTAGATAGCCCTAAGTTAGTTAAGGGGGACCTCGTGACAACGTTAAGTCTTAAAAACGGGAATTTTAAGATAGGCCTAATTAATTAACTTCCCGTTGGAATTCAATAAAAGAAATCATCATACCTTCTGCTCATGTTGAAGTCAAACGAATTTAATACACTTTTAAATTTACAAAAGAAAACTTTCACGACGATTCCAAAAGGACGACAGCGCGAGTACAAAACTAATTTATCGCGGGTCGCGGGACGGAGCTTCTCCCCGAAGACGGCTTCCTTGGAGTTGACGTGGAGAACAGGAACAAGAGAGAGAGAGTCGTGGGTCTTACACGCGCTTATATATAAAAATAATAAGGGGGTAGAGAGAAGGAGGAAGGAGGTGACGTAGACGACGAAAGGAGCGGACATATTCCGGAGAATATGTCTGTCCCTTTTGTCGTCTGCAACGGTTTCTGGACGAAACCGCTGCAAACGCCCCCTCGAAAAAAAAAGAGAATTAGGATAGAAAAAGAAAAGGGGGAAGATAAGGAAAGGGGTTTACGAAACCCGTATAACGAAAAATGGTTTTTTTTTTCAATATTGGATTCGGGTGTTCAAGATGCCGTTTTGCCTGTCCTTTTGAATAAATTTTCGGGGGCATAAAGATGATCGGTGGAGGCCCTCCGCGCGACACGCGGTGCATATATAATGAAGGGGGGGTCTTGTGATCAGCGGGAATCCCTGGGGAGTGACGGGGTATAATCTTACTATATCGTTTTGAGAACTATTTTCCCAAGTGACGGGGTATAATTCCCTATTCCGCGGGGGAGCGCGTTGATATGGTTGGTCTTGCAAGAATAATTTTGCGTAGTCGTCTAGCTCGTATAAATTTTCTTGAGGGATGGGGATCTGTCCATAGTCTGCGAAGTTTATTTCCAGTTGGGAAACGGTAGGTCGGGGTCGAATCCTGGGGGGGATCGGAACCATAGCGGCGGCTTCTTCGTTGGCGGGGGTCTCTTCCGGATTTTCTTCGTTTGCGATGGCGGCGGCCACAGGAAGCTCTCGGGGATTTTCGTCAATTGGGACGGCAATGGTTTCATTTTGTTCCCGTGGGACGGTTTCCTCCATAGCTTCAGTTATGGCGGCAGCAACCTCCAACGTAATTTCGTCCTCGGTCGTGGCTGGCAGGATCGGAGGTTCCCCTCGGATTTCCTCCTCGGTTACCTCTAGGTCAGCGGGAAGTTCCCTGATGATCTGTTCATCTGCAACGGATGCGATTGTATTTTGTATTCGGATATCGATGGGGACATCGTCCATTTCTTCTTCCGGCAGTTCCGCGGCGGCTGCTCCGTTGACATCATTGACTTGATCCTCCGGATCCGGGTGGAGAATTATGACATCGTTGATGGGATGTGTCGGATTCTCGATTCCCGGGGTTGTGGAGATTCCAGGGTGAAAGTAGGTGGCCACGGGTAGGGAGACGATTTCGAAATCTCTTTCTAACGGATTTAACAGAAATTCTTCCGGCGCTACGGTTTCTGGTTGTTGCCTTGTTAGTCGGGGTTTTGTGGCCCAGTACAAGGGTTTTTTCTGGTTATCTCTAAAAATTAAATTTTCATTAGAAAACGACAACATAATAAAAATGATAAGCTCCCAAAGGGATGAAGTTATTTAAGTGTAGGGTTTTCGATATTAGACGGCCGTTAGCACGGTACATCGTGGGTGAGCCAAGCGGACTCTTTCCCAGGGAGGTTTTGCTATCGGTACTCGTTTGAACGTAAAGTCCTCGGGTACTAAATCGATGATTCCTTTTTCTTGTAAATATTGGGATATCTCATTTCGTGAGCGTAGCATGCGGCTTTTGGGCTCTGGCGGGTAATAATATACGTCCATATCTACCTTGCCAGGCTCAGTGTTGTTCTAAGTGGCACAATTGTGCCTTTTCGGCACATTTTAAGATCTTCAGCACCGAAAGCACATTTGGCCTGTTTAAAGCACATTTTCAAATTTCATTTTTAACATTAGCGTCTATGGGACGAAAATTCCGCCACTAGGTGGCGCCAAAAGCCTTTCGTTGGGGGGGACGGAAATTTTCCTACCCCCAGGGGGGGAAAGGCACATTTTGAAAAAAGCTTCCATTGGATCAGCCATAGAGTCAGCACATTTTACTATTGGGGAAAGCACCTTTCCAAAAGTCGAAGGAACAACCCTGGCCAGGTTGGACAGTGTGGCGGTAGCATAACTCACGAACCCATCCCTTCTTGAAGGGTTTCTCGTAATTGGTCGGAATTTGTTCCCGATTAGAAAACGATATAGGAGGGTTAATTTCTGCGCTACTTTGGGATTCAGATATTTCTTGGACGAGAACTAAACGTTCAGGGGTCAAGGAGATGAGGGGTTCAGGACTTGTTTCTCGAGGTTGTGGTTCTCCTTCCGGACTCGTCGATAGTGTATGAAGTTTTGGAGCCTTTCTCTTTGGTCTTGCCGAAGAACTCCCTGTTGTCGGAATTCTGGCTCGTTTTCTCCTTTTTTCTCTATCGGCTACTCGGTCTATTTCGTCTGAGGATGAACTTAGTTGATCTTGTAGTTGGGCTTGCGGCCGTCTTTCTCTTCTTTGAATAGGTGGATTTTGAATAATTAAGGGTTCTTTTGTCGTGGTACTACTTGATAACTTTCTTAATTGTTTCTTCTTTCGTCCTATGGAAGAAGATGTGGTCGTTGGGTGACTTCTCTTTCGGAGATCGGGGATCTCAGGTTCGTCACTGGAGAGGCTGCTACTTGATAATTTTCTAACTGGTCGTCTTTTAGGTCCAGGAGCGGCGGATGAGGTAGTCGGATGACCTCGTTTTTCCGGTTCCGGTTCGGACATTCTATCGTCATCAGTAGAAGTGCTCAGTTTTCGCAGCGTTTTTCTTCTAGGTCTGATTCCTTCTGTTGTCGTTGTTGTGGGGTGATCTCTTTTCGGTCTTTCGACTATCGGAGTTGAAGGGGGATTCACTTGAATTGTCGCTGGAGGAGTTAGAGGTCCTTGAGGCAATGGCTCGGTTTCTGGATGCGTCTCTCCTTGATTGACAATGGGTTCCTGTGACTCTGATTCCGGTTGGATTTCTTCTGGTTGACGTATTTCTGGTTCTTGAGTTTTCTTTTTCGGTATTCTGTCAACAAATCGGAATGGGCCTATCATTTCTTCTACTTCCTCAAAAGACTCTGAGGAAGGCTGAGGTCTCTCTTCTAGTACTTCTGGGGGTGGTGTTCTTTCTGGAGTCGGAGCTCTTGCTCTCGTTGGAGGAATAATTTCTTTTGGCTGAGTAGCTTCATCTTCCGGGATATTCTCCTCAGGGATGTTTTCGACCTGTTCGATTATTTCTTCTCTGGGAGTTTCCGAGTCTTCATTCTCCTCCAGGGGAACTTCTGAAGTTTGGTAAAGTTTGAGTTGAGCTATGTTTATGGGACCTGTTTTCTGTCCAGAGATCATGTCTTCGAGGATGTACACAAGGGGACTTCTTTTTTCCACGATCTTGAAAGGTCCAGTCCATTTCGGGCACAGTTTTCCCATTCGCCCAAGATTGGCGTTAGATAGAGGATGAGTTAACTTCCATACTATCACTCCAACGTCAAATTCGAGGTCTTCTCTTCTTAAATCGTAGTATTTTTTCTGTTTGGCTTGAGCCAATTTTGAAAAGTTCTTTGTTAGTTTCCATTGGTTTTTGAGGATTTTTAGTGTCTCGGATCGGTCTTCAAATTCTTCCAAGGGCATACCGATGTCAATGTCCCATGGGAGCCTTGGTTCTCTTCCCATATTGAGATAGAATGGAGATCTTCTTGTTGTCTCATGTGGAGCTGAATTTATCGCGAAGGCGAGAGCGTTCAAAGTTTCGTCCCACGTTCGGTGATTGTTCTCCACGTAGATTGAAATTGTTTCTCCAAGAACGCGATTAACTCTCTCTGTGATGTTTGACTGTGGATGATAGGGAGAAGTGTGGATGGGTCCAATGTTGAATAACTTGCAGGTGTTGTGCCATAGAGAAGAAACGAACTGAGTTCCTCGATCGCTCAGGATCTGTTTTGGTGCTCCCCATCGGCAAACAAAGTTCTTTAGGGCTAGGGCGCAAGCATCCGCTTGTATTCTTTTCAGAGGTACTAATTCGACGAACTTGGTCATGTAGTCTGTGAACACGAGTAGGAATTTGTATCCTCTTCGGCTAACGGGAAATGGTCCCATGATGTCTACTCCTATCTTGTCGAAGGGTTCAGTCGGGACTGTGGATATCATAAGCCCGGGAGTTTTCCTGTTGCTTATCTTGTATTGTTGGCAGAGGACGCATTCCCTGACGTATTGTCTGACGTCCTTGTCCAGATCGGGCCACCAATATCTATGTCCTACTTTTTCTCTTGTCTTATAATTTCCTCGGTGGGCGAAAAGTGGATGATCATGTAGAAGTCTCATGGTTTCTCTTCTGAGTGATTTTGGTAGATAGATTCTTGCTGGACGTGTTCCAGATGCTTTTCTGTATATCAAGTTGTTGACCATCTCGAAATCTGGGTGTTCTGGCGGGTTTTCTTGTCGTAATAGTTCAATGATTTCGCGAATAACTGGGTCTTCTCCTTGGGCGGTAATGATGTCATCGCGGTCGAAGATGTGAAAGTTCGCGTGTGGAAATGGAGGAAGAATGTACGCATGATGAGAGTGATCCGAGGGGACATTCGAGTTTTCTGATGACAGTTCTTGATTTTCCTCTTCAACGTTGGAGGCGACTGACATAGCAAACAGTCCAAGTGGGGCTCTTGAAAGGGCGTCGGCGACAATATTTTCGACTCCTTTCTTGTGTTGGACCTTGAAGTCGAAGGTTTGGAGATACATCGCCCATCTGACGAGTTTAGAGTTCGGCTCCTTGAGTCCGAATAGCCATTGTAGTGCTTTATGGTCGGTTACGACGGTGAAAGGTCTACTTTCCAGGTACGGGCGGAAATGTCTTATGGCCCAGTAGATTGCGAGACATTCCTTTTCGGATGTGCTGTAATTTGCTTCAGCATTCCTTAGATTTCTGCTTGCATAGGCGATTGGAACTTCTATCCCGTCTTGGATCTGTGATAGCATGGCTCCTAGGCCCGCGTCTTAGGCGTCCGTAGTTAGGATACTTGGCGCATCTGGCTTGTAGGCTGCTAGAGGCGGGGAACTGCAGATGGCTTCCTTGATTTTCTGGAATGCTTCCTCTTGAGCGGGACCCCATTCGAATTTGACTCCTTTCTTTTTCAGGTGGTTGAGCGGAGTGGCTATCTTTGAGTAGTGTGGTATAAATCTGTGGTGCCATCCAGCCATTCCAAGGAATCGTTGAAGTTGTTTTAGCGTCTTCGGTTTCGGATAGTCCTTGATGGCTTCCACTTTGGACGGATCGATGTAGATTCCGGTTTCGTTGATGACGTGTCCCAGGACTACTGCTTCTGACTGGGCAAATCTGCATTTCTTCAATTGAAGAGTGAGGCCTGCGTTTTTCAATTTGGTCATGACGTATTCCAAAGCGTTCTTCTGTTCCTTCCAAGTTTCGGATGCGATCAGGATGGCATCTAAGTATACGACGATAGAGAAATTTTCTCCATCTCGGAAGACTTCATCCATTAGACGCTGGAAGGTGCTTGGGGCATTGCAAAGTCCAAATGGGAGAACGTTGAATTCATATTTTCCGGCGTGAGTGATGAAGGCGGTTTTTGGTGAACTTCCTGGCTCCATTTCAACTTGCCAGTAGCCTGATTTCAGATCCAACGCTGTGATGTATTTGGGTTTCCCCAACTTACTTAAGGTTTCGTCGATACGAGGAATAGGGTAAGGATCCTTGGCGGTTATAGCGTTCAGTTCCCGAACGTCGATGCAGAAGCGGTACTTCTTTCTTCCTGTTCCGGATCCGTCGTCTTGTTCCAGGATTACGACTGGTGAGGCCCATGGTGACGTGGAGGGTTTGATGATGCCATCTTTTAGCATATCGTAGATGTTTTGTTCGATGATTTTCTTCTTTTCGTCGCTAACGCGGTATGCTCTTTTATGTATAGGCTTAGCGTTACCTGTGTGTATTTCATGGACTACCAGACTGGTCCTTCCTAACTTGTCGCTGAATAGTTCAGGAAATCTGAGGAGTTCCTTCAACTCTCTTTTCTGCTTGTACTCGGCGTAACCCTGAGAGAGAGGTTGAATCAACTGCTTCGTTGACGTTATTTACCATTTGAGGTGACGGGGGCAATTTGTCCTCTGACACCTCTAATAGTTTAAGTGTTAGTCCATTTATAGAGCATGTTAAAGTTCCAAAATCGATAATGGTATTCCAATCTTCTAGGAAATCTTGGCCTAATATTGCGTCACATAGGAGTGAAGGGACAATATGAAACTCTTGACTAAAATTCCTAATGATGTCTTGTTCAAATTTTATTTCAAAGTCTAATACTGTTGATCCTTTAGTAAAAGAGTACTGTCCGTTCCCCATGACTATGCATTCTGATCTTTCTGACTTAGGTTCTAGTTTATTTTCTCCCCTAAATCTTTGTATGGCCCTCCATTGGTCTAGGCTTATCATGGATACTTCAGCACCATTATCGATTCTTGTATGTAGGATTGTGTGTTCAAATTTTATTTTTATTAAATGAGGGTTCCTCTTTGGGAGTCCTCTTCTTTGAATTGTGGCCAAGTGAAGTGGCGTGGTCACAATTCGGTCTTCTTTTTGATGGACTATTGAGTCGCGGGAGGGAAACGTCCTCTGATATTCCCCCCCGAGTTGGAGTTTCCCGGAAACTGACCTCGATTTCTTTCCATTCTGGCTGACGGACACTCGGTTGCGTAGTGACCTAAGCCACCGCAGTTGAAACAGGTTATTTGTCGTGTTCCCTGGTTGTTTACCGGAGGGTTTTGTCCTTCCGGGTTCTGGTCCTGTTGACCTCTGGGAATTGGTGGAAGGGCTAGCTGTCGAGGTTCACGTTCCCTTGGTTCACTAGTTTGATTTCTCGATTCAAAGACTCGTGTTCGGCGAGGATATTCGTCTCGTTGTTGGTTTTGTTGTCTTGGTTGATTTCTTGTTTCGGGGTTGGATTGCCTCGTTTGGGGATTGGGTCTCGGGAAAGGGACTCTATAATGTTGAGCTGGGTAGCTTTGAGGGACATATTGGACGTGGAAAGGATTTTGGGATCCTTCCGGAAGAGGGAGGGTAGTGTTCCCATGAGGGATGTACCGCTCGAAGTTTGTGTCCGTGTTGGAGTAATATGGTCCCATTTGAGGGATATACCCTTGGGGAGTTGTTACTGGCGTATAAACTGCTGTTGGGGGAGCTACCTGCTGTATAACTGGTTGTGAAGACATTATCGGGGGTTGGGGTATCACTTGAGATGGGGAGACTATTTGGGGTTGTATCTGATATACTGGTTGTTCTCTGATTATTATGGGTTCATGATATGTCTTGACTTGAGTCTCCGGGGTTTGTTGAGCTTTTTCCTCACTGGGATTTGACTTACTGCTGGTTTGACTAGATTTGTGCTTATTTAGGCCTAACGTTTGCTCGATTTTTAAACAAGCGTCATATAAATCTGCGGTAGTGTACAGGGGGATAAACATTAGAAGCCCTTTTAATTCATTTCTTAAATTCCGCTTTATCATTACGAGTAATTCATTATCCAGTATTGGGGGATGTAGATTTTGGTTTACCCTTGCAAAATAACCGAAAAATTCGTCTACTGACTCATTGAGTTTCTGTAGCCTATTATTTAGATCTATTCTAACCTTAGCTTCCTCATCCTCAATTTTATAATGTCGTTTCAGTCTCCCTTTAAATTCGGGCCATCCCATTCCTTGAGGGAGGGAGCGAAACCAGTATAGGGCATTTTCTCGTAAGAGGAGGGGCATAACATGCATTCTCTCGTCCTCGCTAATTTTGTGGAAAGTCGCGTATTCCTCAAACTGTCTGAGAAACTCCGGTACACTTTCGTTTTGCCTGCCGTAAAAAGCTAGTCTATCCGGGGGATCTAAACCTTTTACGCCGCCTTGGCTAGCGATGGCCATATTTGCGAAAGATTGTAAAATAGAGGCTAGAAATGCAGCCTGTTGAACACCTCCACTACTTGGATTATTCTGTTGGGGCTGACGATTTGACATTCCTGGGGGCTGACTATAGCCTTGACCAGGATGGGGTTGTGATATCCCTTGTGGGATATTAGGTGACTGTCTAGTGGGTCTCTGTGTTTGTCCTACAGATACTGGAGTAGCTATATTCTGTCTAAGAGAGGCATTTGTGTATATCACCGAACTAGTACGTGGAATGGTTCCACAAGGAGGGGTATTAGGTACTGTGATTGGTATAGTAGACATAATTGGGTTATTCATTTGACTAGTTGGGGCCCAATTACTTATAAATCTCTTGGCCCTAGTATTTGCGTTATCTTGAGCTACTTCTACTCTTGGTGTGGGTTGACTAGTTTGTAGGGGTTCAGGTACATTTACCAAGTCAGGGCTACTCCCTCCATACCTATTTTGAATGTCATTTGCCCTATGGGGGTTGTAAACTTGGCTTGTGCGACGGAATAAGGCTAAGTTTCTAGCGCGTTTATTCGATTCGTCCTCAACTGACTTTGGAATTGTTTCATTCTGCGAGGGATTTTCTATCCTTTCTTCTTGGGTATTTAAAAATCGGCTCAAATCATAAGTACTATCCCATAAGGGTTCATCATTTGGGTTAGGCGCGTATGCCATATTCGTTTCGGTTAGCCGAGAGGGACGTAGGATATTACTAAACACGAGGTTATGCTTAACTTCTGGCCACGTGTATCCCGAATTTTCTGATTCTCGGGAGGAGATCGAGGAATTTTCCGAGTCCTGTCTTTCGCGATATAATTTTACACTCGGGCACGATTCGGGATGATACATTAAAATTTTTCAAAATTATTTAAATCCAAAATTCTATCTATTCGAAAAATAATTTGGGATATCACAAGATTTTATTCTAAAAATAAATAATACTAATCTAAATAAATACTATAATAATTAATTTCGATGACTGAAATCGATTTGAAAAATGTGGAAGCACGCCTTCGAATGTTCGAGAAGGAAATTTCCAAGATGGCGGCTATCTAACTCAAACTAGAACTAGCCTGTAACTAACACGCGAATCGGGCCCGACCACCCCGCCGACGAAGAAAAGCGACGGGACGGGAAAAACAACAACCGAGGGTTCAAAAAGACGGGCACGGCACCATTTGCAACGGTCTGCCCCCGGGAAAAACTAATTTGGCCGGTCGTGAAAAAGGGGATTCCGTTACAGGACGTTAGGTAGCCCTAAGTTAGTTAAGGGGGACCTCGTGACAACGTTAAGTCTTAAAAACGGGAATTTTAAGATAGGCCTAATTAATTAACTTCCTCCCGTTGGAATTCAATAAAAGAAATCATCATACCTTCTGCTCATGTTGAAGTCAAACGAATTTAATACACTTTTAAATTTACAAAAGAAAACTTTCACGACGATTCCAAAAGGACGACAGCGCGAGTACAAAACTAATTTATCGCGGGTCGCGGGACGGAGCTTCTCCCCGAAGACGGCTTCCTTGGAGTTGACGTGAAGAACAGGAACAAGAGAGAGAGAGTCGTGGGTCTTACACGCGCTTATATATAAAAATAATAAGGGGGGTAGAGAGAAGGAGTAAGGAGGTGACGTAAACGAAGAAAGGAGCGGACATATTCCGGAGAATATGTCTGTCCCTTTTGTCGTCTGCAACGGTTTCTGGACGAAACCGCTGCAAGTTTCTAAAGAAGTTATTTTTAATTTCTACCAAGAATTATTTGACGCACTGTTGTCCTACCATGAGTTTTATCTTAAATAACGAAAAGGTAATACGAACGAGTGTTTTAGCTTCGGTGTATTTTACTTTCTATTATCAGGATGTAAATAACAGCACACAACACTCCACTGAAGTAAACAATAAAGACTCCACGCAATTTACTCAAATTGATTTGGATAACTTTCTCTTCGTTCCATTTTTGGAGACAACGGTCGAAGTCTTCCGAGTTCCTTTCAACATCATGTGAGATGAGGCCATTTTCAACTAGATTGATTGATCTGCATACATTAAAAATATAACAATTTAAAATTAAATTAGCTTCAACGTGTTATAACACTCGAATATAAAGAATATTGTCTATTTCAATCAATCACTTATAAACTTCCGTTTCAATTTTGTCTTATCCATATTTATTAAAAATTAAATGTTTTACTCACAAATATGTTAAACTTTCTTTCAAATCTGAAGGCAAGTATTTATTGACAACGAATGCGTATAACATCCAGAAATCGCTAAGAGGTGTAATGTGAAATCAAGAAGTTATATCAGTATCTCAGAGAGAAGATATAAGATGCCTTTGTATTCGCGCGCCATAGTCCCAGTCCCCCTTTCAAAATACAAGGGGGGGACGTAAAAGGAGGCGCCGGGCTATTTCGCTCTCGTCAGTCGGAAATTTTCCTCACTCGCGTCGTCGCGCTGACGTGAGTTTTCAAGAACCAATGAGATGCTGGTTGTAATTTAGAGACGGGGATTGACTGCGGACCTACGTTAGGACTGGAGATAAAGCTGGAAATCTGGCGAATTTATATCTTCTCTCTGAGATACTGATATAACTTCTTGGTAAAATCCACAAGGTAGTTGGTAATTAGAACGATCATGCAAAACCTTAATTCCAGTCGAGTATTCCACAATCACAAAGTATTCATTTCGTGTTAAGACTTTTGATATCGTGTCATTCGACAAGAAAAATTCATACGGCAAGACTGATTCCAGTGGATTGCGTTGCATTTTGCGCAAAATTCCACTGACCCCTCGTATCTTGCTCACCTGCAAAGACAGACATTTCGTATTATTATTCATTTGCATACTAAAATATCTCTTAGAATAATGTTTAACAAAGAGCTAATAGGTGTGGCACAAGTCCATAACTTTTCTCGAAGTTCCCAGGTATAACTGTTTATACCCTGGCCGTTTTCAGCAATAAAACTTTATTCCAAACTCCCCCCCCGTTTTCCCACTATGCTTGGGGGAAGAAACCCGTAAAGATTTTTGAGATAGTTGCTTTTTTGACGAAGGGGGTGACGTACGTAGTATTGTCCAATCATAGGGTTTCAACTTCCTTCTTTCCCTCCAGGGTTGGAAATAAGGATTTTTTTAAACTGGACATTAGGCCAGCGACCCCCTGGCCTAGAATAAATAAATTGGTCCATGACCATTGACACAGTGCGCGTCGTCTGCTAAACGAAAGAAGTGCATAATTGAAGTATTTGAGTTAATGTCTGGGCTCTGGTTACCCTTGAATTTTCTTAGTGGTCTGGTTGACCACTGACTCCCCTCCGATTTAATTTTTAAACTGGACCAGGCAATTTTTAAACTGGTCATTTGCTCTGTGCCACCGCCTTATTTCCCACTCTGGTTCCCTCTTGTCACTATAAAACCGAGACACCTAAGGATGTTGTTACTCGTCCCATTTTCCCTCTTTATGTCTTGCTGATGTACTAATTATGTAAGCGTACTTTTCACAGCGATATCCAAAAGAGTTAATTATCTTCAGAGATATATTTGACCACTCATACTGATGCAAGGCCAAACATGACTAAAATTATGGTCAAAACTGAAATTATTTTTACCTTTAGGGAGTCAATGATATTCGTTCCCATTTCTACTAGATTCGGGAAATTTTTCAAAATCTTGAAGCGATTTTATGAAGATCCCTGGTTTATTGACAATCATAGCCGAAAGCAAGACAGCCGAGAACGCCAAGCATACGAACCGAGAACCCAATTTCCAAAACGTTATTAAAATTCGTTGGCTACGTCTTTTGTCTCCCCTCTCAAACTCCAGGCAACCTTAATATCTTTGTTAAAATTTAGATTTTTAAATTTATAAGAATAGACCTAAGTGAAATACTCACATGTATTAATCAGAGGCGACATAAACACTATAAACGCCTTACTAAATATATTATCAGCTTATGATCTCGGCTTTGCCATATGCCCAATAAACACGTATAATACGATGCAAGTTAATAATAGTGTTGAAAGAATGAGCCACACCTGAAAAAAGTGCTTGACGTCTTATTAAGAATAGGTTGTTCCATTATTTTCCCTCAAAATTGCAGACAAAAATAAAAATATGTTCTTCTGTTATGTCCTCATACTAACTAAACGGTTTGAACCTATCATAAATTATAAAAAAAACCGTTTTTACAAACGGAAAAAAACCTGATATATACTACATCGTTGATTTTGGGTCGCCACTCACTGTTCTTGTCACGGCTTCTAAAGGACAGATTTTATTTATTCTAACCGTTTCATATAACACCAACATTTATTAAAGCGGTAACATTACGTCAAGACAATTAATATCACATGTCATGACAGCATCAACTATTAAAGCGCTAATATTACGTCATGACAATTAATTTCACATGTCGCAGCTAAAAACTGTCGATTCTTATCAGGGGCGTCAACTTCATTATCTTAACACATTTTCTTTACTTTTTATTTCGGCTGACATTTTTTAAAGCTAAAAATAAATAATTTTTGCCATAACAACGAAGTTATGGTAAAAATGTCAGCCGAAATAAAAAGTAAAGAAAATGTGTTAAGATAATGAAATTGACGCCCCTGATAAGAATCGACAGTTTTTAGCTGTGACATGTGAAATTAATTGTCATGACGTAATATTAGCGCTTTAATAGTTGATGCTGTCATGACATGTGATATTAATTGTCTTGACGTAATGTTACCGCTTTAATAAATGGTGGTGTTATATGAAACGGTTAGAATAAATAATATCTGTCCCTTAGAAGCCGCGACAAGAACAGTGAGTGGCGACCCAAAATCAACGATGTAGTATATATCAGGTTTTTTCCGTTTGTAAAAATGGTTTTTTTATAATGTGTCTCTGCCATTATGAACCTGCCAAACAAGCATTCCACTGGCATAGACAATATTCCCGCCTTTATTATAAAAGGATGCGGTGATTTGCTTTTGTCTCCCTTAGTTCATATTTTTAATTTATCGATTAGTACTAGAACATTCCCCGAGAAATGGAAAATAGCTGCAGTAGTTCCGATTTATAAAGGTGGGGCGTCGTGCGAAGTCAAAAACTATCGACCAATCTCGCTTCTATGTGTTTTGGCAAAGATTTTTGATCGTGTAATGCATCAGTACCTGCAACGTTGGTTTAGTGCCTAACCGAACAATTGTCAACACGGTTTTGTTCCAGGGCGTGGTGTTGACACCAACCATGTAGCGTTCCTGGATTATGTGGCTCCGGCGGTGGAGGGTCAGGGCCAGGTCGATGTAGTCTACCTCGATCTTGCCAAGGCGTTCGACCGTGTATCACATCAATACCTTGGTGACAAACTGGAGGCGCTTGGTTTATCGGGTGACCTCTTGGCTTGGGTTATGCACTACTTGGCTGGTCGTACGAACGTCCTGAAATGTAATTCGAAACTTACTTCCAGCAGATACGCTGTCTCTTGCGGTGTTCCGCAAGGTTCATCGCTGGGGCCGCTACTATTTAACATTTATTTGTACGACTTACAATTTTCGGTCCGTCACTCTTGTCTACTTCAATTCGCTGACGATAACAAAATTTCAAAGCATATCAATTCTAAACTTGACAGCAATCTTTTGCAACAGGATCTAAATGCGATTGCTAAGTGGTGCTCCAATAATAACCTAGCGGTTAACCCTAACAAGTCAATTCACGTAACATTCACGAGGAGAGTTGGTCGTGAAATACTTACCTCATACCTCCTGTCGGACGTGGTTATTCCTCATCGCACAACCGTGAAAGACCGCGGTGTACAATTTGACCGAGGACTATATTTTAAAGATCTCATTAGCAAGACCGTAGGTCTATGTCGGCGGACTTTATCCGTCAGTCTCAAAATTTGCAAGAAACTAAAATCTTTAAAGCATTTTCGAATTCTTTACCTCACGTTGGTTCGTTCTCGCGCACTATATGGTTGTCTAGCGTGGGGGAGTTTTGCTAACTACCTACGTGCAAAAATAGAATGTGTCCAACGAAAATTCGTGGAATATTGTCACAAGGTATTCATTAGTACAGCTCCCTATGATTACCACACAT
The DNA here is from genome assembly GCA_019434445.1 of Phalangium opilio. Classification (NCBI taxonomy): domain Eukaryota; kingdom Metazoa; phylum Arthropoda; class Arachnida; order Opiliones; family Phalangiidae; genus Phalangium; species Phalangium opilio. Next base: position 137,626 of record JAEQBA010001151.1, read on the forward strand.
TACTAGGTATCCTTGATCTTAAAACTATTGATTACTTGTGTCGGTTAAATGATGTAAAATTCATTTTTAAATTAGTTCGTAATAAGATAAACTTACCTACACTCTTGGAAAAATTACAGTTTTTAGTGCCGCGAACGCATCGCTATCATAAAACCTTTTGTGAAGCCACGCGTATACTGAATCCCTTACAACGAATGCAAAAAACTGTTAATAACTTTGATAAAGAACTGGACATTTTCTCATGTAAATAAGCTGATTTAGTTTAGACTTAATATTTTTTTTTTATTTTATTTTAATTACTAAAATTGTTTCCTATAAGATATAAATAACAGAGCGTTTTTTTACCACCTGTGAAGTTTATATTTAAATTTGTATTGTCTGTGATATTGTGTATGGTCGCGTGTGTAATCTCGTGAGCCGCAAGGCTTTTTTTACACACAATAAACTGATTCATTCATTCATTCCTTGAAAGGCTTGGTCGTACTAATTATGAAATATGAAATGATTAATTTCAAACGGAATGGATATTTATGTGTCCCTTCCATAAAAGGCTTGGTCGTGTATAGTTCCTCATTTGTTATTGTTCCTAAGCATTCCCTAATTTGTACCTGATTGTTCCTCAGAATAACGTCGTTTATACCTGATTAATTGTTCATACGAATTTCCATTTATACCCGATTAATTGTTCTTAAGAATTTCCATTTATACCTGATTAATTGTTCCTAAGAATTTCCATTTATACCTGATTAATTGTTCCTAAGAATTTCCATTTATACCTGATTAATTGTTCATAAGAATTTCCATTTACACCTGATTGTTTGTTCATAAGAATTTCCATTTATACCTGATTAATTGTTCGTAAGAATTTCCATTTATACCTGATTAATTGTTCGTAAGAATTTCCATTTATACCTGATTAATTGTTCATGAGAATTTCCATTTATACCTGATTAATTGTTCATAAGAATTTCCATTTATACCTGATTAATTGTTCATGAGAATTTCCATTTATACCTGATTAATTTTAACTAAGACTATTCCCATTTGTACGTCATTATTTAACTGTACCGAAGATTATCCTAACTTGTACCTGATTAATTGTGATCTAGAATATCCTCATTTGTGCCAATTTGTTGTAAATAAACTTTCCATTTGAAAAACAAAAAAACTTACTGATAATGAAACGAATCGGAGAACGACAGAGATACTTGCATTATAACTCAAAGAGAGTCCAAGTCTCAATAAACGAATCGGAGATACGTGCATTTCAACCTCAATGCCTTGGAGTTACGAGAATTTTGAACTCGAGCATGTCGATAAAAGAGATACGTTCATTTTAACCTCAGTGCCTTGGAGTTACGAGAATTTTGAACTCGAGTACGTCGTTAAAAGATCCCCCACCATGATAAGAGCTAGATAGAGACCACCCTCGAGAATGACCTATGCGACTTACGCTTTTAGCAGCACAAGGGTTAAAAACGAATTGTCGTTTATTCGCGTGAAGCCTTAGCGTTGTCATTTCTGCACCTCAAATAACTTACGCGGAACGGTCCTGTTTGCAGCACAACGGTTAACAATTTGGGAAACCAAAATAAACCTCTCCGAGCCGAGACAAATTTACTTTCTAAACACAGGTCCACCAGCCGATGAGAAAAACCGGAAATAAATAGTTCCAATTGGCGAAATATTGCCAAGGTCTTTAGCAAAGGCATAAGCGTTTAACAATTTCCTTTGTATCCTCAATAATTCTAATGAGGACCTAAAATGTATCACTGAAGGGTGTATTTAACTTTCGGCTCACTCTGAACCGTTAACATCTCCTATAAGAGGAGGCGAAACAAGGTCATTTCTAGTTTAAATCTAGGGTATCTTATTTCACAGACCAAATCGCTTCAACACTTGTGGATAGATGAAGAGTTAACACCCATATTATCTAATGAATTTAAAAAATGCGATTACACTATATATAAATGTAGTAAAGCTGAATTAAAAAGTAAACACCAAATTTGAAATGTTAATATCAAAAAATGTTCTTGGAATATTAAGATGAAACAGGGTTTTATAGCTACACAACTACTATTTCCATTTTAATATTCTGCAAAATGGAAATGTTACCGTTTTGTAAGAGATCTTATCATCCTACTCGCTTTATATTAACTTTTATATGCGTGTAGTGTTTCGATTCGGATAAAATCTTCATTGCTCGTTCTATATAAACTCTCACTTGTGTCATTACATAGAAATAAGTTTATCTTAAATAATTAATTAAATATAAATGATATTAATTATTTTAATCGCCAGTAAATAACTTTAAAAATAGTTAAATCGTTTAAAATAAAGTTGTTCCTATTATCTTTTGAAACTTTACTAATATTGACGATTAATGTGAAGGGTACCCCTCTTGCCCGCTTTCTTGAAATTTTGGGGTATATATACGATTCGTTTCCATTACAATAATGGATAAAAACGCATTCGCGTGAACCGATGGTGGAAGCCCTGCCATTGGGAGGCTAGACGTTTCTCGTAACCCTAGCCGATCGCCGCGTATATCTTAAAACCAAACGATAACGATGGAGAAGAAGCCGGAATGGACAAAGACCTGAAGATGGTGGTGCATAGAAGCTGGTGTCAATGTGGGATTGACGAAGAACAGAAGATGGTGGTGCACAGAAGCTGGTGTCAATGTGGGATTGACGATGAACAGAAGATGGTGGTGCTTACGAGCCAGCAAGTACAGGCTAGTGTCCATGTGGGATGGACAAAGACTAGCACATTGTGGTCCTTAGAAGCCAGTTAGTAAAGACGTGTTGGCAGCTGAATGGCCAAATTTCCGTGAACCGCGAACGCGTTCCGGAAATCGGGTATGTGTTTGCTCCAATTTGTAAACTGCGAACGCGGTCACGTGGGGTCTAACAGACAGACAGACAGACATGTCGAAATTAGAACCTCTCCGTGACATACGTCACTCGGAGAGGTAAAAAATCTTGTATACTTAATTCTTGCCTTTCAAATCAGTAAACGATAATAATTGAACAGAATAGAAATGAGATTTTGTACTTGCATTTTAGTTCAATTTAGGCATCTGGTATTTTGACTCGTTCCAAGGGATTACTACGCGGGGTTTGGGAATTGCGTCCGTAACCGCGATTGAACTTTTCTAGCTCTTAACCACTCGCTACCATGCACTGGGGTTCAAAACAAAACGGAGAATAATTGGGAGTACGCATGAAGCTTGACGCAGTTTGGAAGTTAATAGAACTCTATGATTACGTTTTTGAGAGCCTTAAACCCAGAGAACCGGATCAGTAGCCCTGGTAATTTAATAAAACCAAGTTTAGAAGAGATGCAAATAAAAATGTTTAACAATGGTAAAAGTACGTTTTGTACGGGAATATTTATCCTTCATAAGATTGGATTCTAGGAATATAAAAATTTTAAAGACCAATAAGGTGGTCGATTATTCAAATTAAGAGTTTTCTCAACTTAAGGCAATAACTCTCTATATGGAGTTAGTTTTCTATGTAGGTCAGATTATATTTAAAGCTTCTCGGTTTAACCACTCTTAAACTTCAATATCAGAAACAAAAATTTACTTCCCTCGTGTGGAATGAAGTATATTTTTAAATTCTATATTTAGTTTCGAATTCTACAGGGCCGGTAGGCCCTTGTAGATATGACTTGATACCGTTTTGTAACGTTAAAGTAATATTCACCCGCTTTTGCTAATTTCCTATGGAGATTAACATGGGTTTTTCGTGATTTTTCCCCACCGATAACTTAAAAACTACAGCGAAAATACTTTTCGGAATTATCTTAAATTAACAACTAAGTATTCAGGGTGTGCTATCAGCCAGTTTGATCAAAACAATTAAGTCTAAGTATGTTAATTTTAGTTAATTACAGAAGTACGGCTTTGACCATCGTGATTGGACATAATAATTAGCTAGATCTCTTGGAAAACTCAGTGTTATTACGTATCTGTAGTGTGGTGGTTATCACGTCCGCTTCACACGCGGAAGGTCCCAGGTTCGAGCCCTGGTAGATAAATGTATTGACCATCGTGATTGGACATAAGAATTAGCTAGATCTCTTGGAAAACTCAGTGCTACCACGTATCTATGGTGCAGTGGTTATAACGTCCGCTTCACACGCGGAAGGTCCCAGGTTCAAGCCCTGGTAGATACATGTCTTGACCATCGTGATTGGGCGCTTGAATTAGCTAGATCTCTTGGAAAACTCAGTATTACCACGTATCTATGGTGTAGTGATTATCACGTCCGCTTCACACACGGAAAGTCCCAGGTTCGAGCCCAGGTAGATACATGTTTTAACCATCGTGATTGGTTATAATAATTAGTTAGATCTCTTGGAAAACTTAGACTTACCACGTGTATGTGGTGTAGTGGTTATAATAAATATTTAACAATTATTTCACTTCACTTGGTTTAATAATGTGACATAGGTAGCATACTTTTTCCCTACTTTTAAAACCATTAAACTAAGTAATATTAGAAGTTCAACAGATTGTCAAAAAAGATGTTAAAAGCCACTGTAAATGGTGCTTAAATGCCTAATATTTCCTTAATACTTCCAAATAATATTAGTAAATGGCGTGAATTGATCATAGAAATGGGGTTAAAGTACACCCTAAATGATGTCTTTTTTGGCACTGGAAAAAACAGCATATACGGTGTTTGAATGCACCATTTTATTTTAGAGTGCAAATGTATGACGGTAAAGCAAACATAATTATTCAAAATTTAATTACATTAAGACTGAATTTACAGATATTATATAAAAACGTCTTGGTTTGGACCAAGGCCGAAAAAACAAACGATATGAGTGAGGTTTATCAATTGACTGAAGTTTCAGATATTGAAATTTTTTCGAGTTATTTTTATCCACTCAATCCTTAATCAATATTTAATTCAATCAACTGATTTTACTGTTAATCGATCTAGTCCCTCTAAATTAATTGAAAATATTACATATCTACGCTTTTTCAAGAACAATTAATTTCATGATAAAATGTTTTCGGAAAATGTAATTGTTCTGGAAAAAGCGTAGATATGTAATTTTTTAAATTAATTTAGAGGGACTAAATCGATTAACAGTAAAATCAGTTGATTGAATTAAATATTGACTAAGGATTGAGTGGATAAAAATAACTTGAAAAAAATTTCAATATCTAAAACTTCAGTCAATTGATAAACCTCACACATATCGTTTGTTTTTTCGGCCTTGGTCCAAACCAAGACGTTTTTATATAATAAAGAATATGATATAAAGTAAAAAGTTATTTATTTTCTTTAAAAGTATAAGTTATAATAATAAGGATATTTTTTCAATTTTCATTTTAAATTGCATTTGATTTAACCTATAGTAATTTCTTCTATCTTCGTAAGGAAGATGATAAATTTTAATATTATTTTTAAATCTTACGTAAGTCATTAAGTTTTTCTTTGATATACAAAGCGTTTAGTTGTTTTCTAACGTAAAGTTCCAAGACTAATCTTTCGAGATCTGTAGTTTTAACTTTAAAGGTATGATAAATTTCTTCCGTGTTTTCTTGGGGTTTTTCAGGTGTTTTTTTCCTCGGTCTTGATTTTGTTATTTATTGACTTGGTGTACGTCTCTGTTTCATCTAAGCTAAAGAGTATGTTTTTTGTGTGCCTACCTCTGAAAAAGTTGCACTTAGGGAAATGTCTCAAATGTTCTTCGTAAGGATTATCGGTGGGTTTCCAGGCTAATAAAATGCCGTTCCATTCGTAGCACTGTAGTAGATCATCGGAATGTAACGAATAAAATCCCGCTCTACATAAAGTTTTTTTATAGTTTCCATCTTGTGGCGAGAAGTAAAAAGTATGATATCTCTGCAGCTCCGAGTTCATGATGATGAATGAATATGATGATAGAAATATTCGATTTATTTATCACCAATAGTTCCAACCCCTCTCTTTTACCCCCCATTACTTAATATATGAAATAAAAGAAAACAGTATTAAAAAGGTGACACATTTATTTTTTAAAAATACAAAAGAGATTACAAAGAGTATTTCTTAACAAAAGGATTAAGTTATTCTTTACGGGCGCGTTTCAACATGTTTGTAAGATGACGTCATACTTCTAACAATCTCGTCCAATTTCTGAAACCAGAGATTAAGGAATTCCAGTATTTCCAAGATCAATAAAATAAATAGTACAATAAGTAGTTTTTAGGGGGTTGATCTCCAAGATCTGGCGTATTCTTGTCAACCTTTGTGGACTTGACTCCATAACAACTCACAACATACAATGGGGATGGGAGAACGTAGCAACCTCCCGCACCTATTGGTAACGGACCCTTCAGCGTGTCAGAGTGAGTTATTTTTACAATCATTTTATTATGCCCTTAAGATCTTTGTTGATCTCCTTCCCCCTCCCACCCCCCTTGGGTGGAGTATATACCGTTAAGGAATGTATCCTAAATTCTTAATCGGTGCTAAATTTAAAGTTATTTTAGTGAAACATAGAGTAATTTTGATAAACGCTGTGCAAATTTTTCGACACGTTTTTAACAATTTGAAATGTTTTTCAAACGACGCTTTTCGTGTCGGTAAACTGTATGCTAAAAGACTGATTTCGTTTCGGTGGTCTATTCATTTTCCCATGTATTCCTATGGGATTTTATGAATTTTGAATTATCGTTTTCGTGTCGGTCAATTGTAACCCAAATGATCAAAAACGTTTCGATTGTTTTTTATTTCTAACACGAAATGCGTTGTGAATGATGCTTCTTTCAACAACGTTTTACGTTTTCCACAAATTTTTGATTACGCTGCCGATAATTTTGATAAATATAGTACGTTTAGCTTAATGCTTCGGTCTAATGATATATTGCCTTTCTGTTGACGCAACGGAAATATCTTAAACTTGTCCTAATAATGCCCTCGGGGCAAACACCTGTAATCAATTTAATGCTTGAACCCCCTTGTAGGATGAACCACCAAGCCCCTATTAATAAAGCAATAAATCACTCTAAAAATAAATTCCATTGATAACCTTGCACTACAAATGGTTCAACCCCCCCTCCCAAAGCCATTAAGACACAGATGGAGATAAAGGTGTACCCTCGCCCCCCTTTTCAATGCAATAAAACCTGGTGGGTGGTCCAATTAAAGAAAGGACAAAATAATTTCCATTGATAACAATAAAACTGGCTCGACCACGCCCCCAAAAGCCATTACGACACGTCTGAACGTGTTTACGTATAAGCAAAAAACAGATTGGGATAAATTCTTTTGTTATGAACCATATTCGTCCCCTCCTCCCCCTCCTCCCCCTTAATGTCATATAACACAAACCTGGGTGGCCAAAAGGGGATTTTGTAAACTATAGAGAGTCATTTCACTTCCGAACTCTGGAGAGAAAGGTTGGTGACAAGGCTAGTAAGAAATCACGTGTTTCCTCCGATGCACCTTACGGAATATGTAATTCTTGTTTTGGTAAAAATGTCCCTTAAAATGTGCTAAATAGAAAACATATGAGACAGTCTAGCCATATTCGTGTATACTTTACTCGGAAATGTTAAGATCGGTAAGTTTTTTAGCATAATAAGTAATATTCCGGTATATTTCATTCATCTGACCACATCTCTTTCGGTATGGCCGAAAATGTTCATGAAAACCTCAAAAAACTAGAGTATGTCCCCATGCCACGTACGGGTCATCTACACTGCCCTCATTGTGATGGGACTTTAAAAGACGTGCCTGACTGCGACCAATTAAATTATTTGTGTACATCACTTGACTGTGCGCACTTTAGACGTTGTGTTTTTGTTCAATCTAAAAATCTTATCCGTATGTCGACTCATAAAGAGCTAAAACATCTTCTTGACGAGCTTAACCTTTGTACTCTGTGCGGTGAGTTTAAATACCGGATTAAGGACTTGTGCTCGTGATACGAGTGGACAGATGGTTCACCAGAGACTTAAATCAGCTACAGCAGTGACTTTCGAGATAGGGCTGGGAGTATCGAAGATTTTTGGTATCGATACCGGTATCGAGTATTGAGCATTGTAATCGATACCGGGTATCGGTATCGGAGAAAAAAAATACTCGATACCAAAAGTATCGAGTATTTTAAAAAATCACCACCTATATTTGATTTTGCGTATTAAATCAATATTAGTTTTGTAATTAGTGTTTATTTCTCGGGCTAGCATTTCTGCAATATTATAACATTTAATTTAAATTTATTAAATGTAATTTTTAGGATAAGAAACTATCGAGTCCATCCATTGAAGAATTCAATTAAGTTTGTAAATCCCTTATAATGAATAACAAACCAAACATAATGAAAACTGTAAAATTTTAATTCAAAAGGTTTTTTTAAAACAATGTTTTTACACAAAAGTTAGTCTTTTTACATGAATATTGTTAAGATAAGTTTATCTTTTAAGTTAATTCACGAACAATTATCACCTTGTTTTTGTACTTCAGATTGAGTCTCACTTTTATGCATAGATAGGAACTCTTGAACTTTTAAGTTAATATTAATGTAACTATTAAAGTTAACAATGTATATTTTATTAGTTAATTCACGAACAATTATCACCTTGTTTTTGTACTTTAGATTGAGTCTCACTTTTATGCATAGATAGGAACTCTTGAACATTTAAGTTAATATTAATGTAACTATTAAAGTTAACAATGTATATTTTTAGTTAATTCACGAAAATTATCACTTTTTTGTACTTCGCGTTGCATCTGACTTTTAAACATAGATAGGAACTATTAAGATAATTAAGTTACTATTAAAGTTAACAAAACATAGTTTAAGTTTTTGTTAATTCACGAAAATTATCACTTGGTTTTTGTACTTAGGATTGAGTCTCATTTTTAAATATAGATAGGCCTAGGAACGTTATAATTGTTTTTAAGTTAACAAACTAAATGTTTTAGCTAATTGACTAAAATTATCACTGGTTTTTCGTACTTAGGATTGTGTATCACTTTTATACACAGATAGGAACTAATATGAGCAAAAACTCAAAAACAAAATATGAATACTGGTTACGCCTAGGGTATACCAAAATGGCCCCCATATTCCATAAAGCTTAAATAGATAAATTAACTAAACAAGTGAATGATGATATATAAGGCTTAATTCCTTTAAGCTTACTGAGACGACTCCCATTCCTTTCGACTAAATGAGCTCAAAAATGTTAGATTTTTCAAATGCTTCCCGCTTAAACTTTTGCGTTTTTCGGAAATAACATTTCCAGCTCTTGAAAATAAACGTTCAGCTGGTACGGAAGTACCCGGAATTACTAAATAATTTAAAGCTACCGTAGCTAACTCTGGGAATATTAGTTTATACTTAGACCAAAACTTAATTGGGCATTCTGTTCTTTCTATTAATGGAAGGCTCAAATATTGTTTCAATGATGGATCAATTTCACCATCAGAGTAAGAATGATCTAAATTAACTTTCGAACTTTTAATTAAAGTTTCATGAACACCCCAAATGCTTTGAGGTTCAGTAGTAGACAGAGGTTTAGGTGCAGCTAATTGTTCTGTTTCAGTTACAAGAGTATTAATTTTCATTTTTCTGTCAATTTTTCCAAGCATTTTGGAAAAAGCCAATGGCGATTCAAAATGTGTTTTCTTAAATCTAGGGTCAAGAATTGTTGAACAAGCAATTAGTTCATTTTGCTCTAGAAAACGAAAGCGCTTGGAAATTTGTTCCAATAGTTTTGCTCTTAATGAAATACCACACTACGTTTTACAGTCTTGTTGCGAAATGGATATTTTTAAACATCTACTTAATGGAATTAATTTTGAAAGAGTAGTATGCTTTTCTGAAGAAATCTCTGTTGTTACCTCAAATAAAGGTATCAACAAAGATTTCAGTTCTAGTAGTTCATCAAGTTCGGATGCCGAAATTATTGGCGGTGCTTGCCTACTTTTAGACAAAGCTACAACAACACTTTCGTGAAGCGTGATATAACGTTCAATCATTAAATAACAAGAATTCCAACGAGTTGGTACCTCTTGAATAAGTTTTAAAATAGATTTTCCTGTTTTGGTCTGTGCATCATTTAATTGGGAAGTAGCTAAAGGACTAGATTTAAAAAAATGTACAAGGGTTTTGACTTTTTTAACTAAAGTCTTTGGTTTGTCGATAGATAACGATTCTTGGGCCAATAGATTTAACGTATGAGCAAAACACGGTAAATGTTTAAATTCGCCAAAGGTGTCTTTTACGGCCCTAACAATATTGGCTCCATTGTTTGTGACACAGCCTACCACTTTCATAACTGATATGTTCCAATGAGCTAAAATTTCAGATAGTTTCGTTGCAATGGCCTCCGAAGTGTGGCTACCTGGGAATTCCTCTACCGTCAAATTATGCGATCTATGTTCTTCCTCAAAAATGTAATGAACCGTAACCCCAATAAAAGAGGTGTTAGAACAACTTTCCGACCATATATCGGAAGTTAATGAAACATGTTCTACAGAATTTATTACAGATTTAAGAGTTTCAACTAGTCTTGTGTATTTTAAATCTAAACCAGCCGTTACTGTTTTCCTACATGGGAGTTTATAACGGGGGACTGCAACTTTCATTAAATAACGAAAGCCCTCTCCGTCAACCACACTAAGGGGCAATAGGTCTCGAGCAACCATGAACTGAATAGCATCAGTGAGTTCTAAATTCTTATTGCCTCCCAAATTAAATGCTGCTGCTCTATGAAAACTTTCGGTTAAAGTTAGCTGGTTGTGAGTTTCTGAAGCTACTTGGATGCTAGGTATTTTTTTAACGCTACTGATTCAGTTGAAGATGTACTTGTACTTGGTAACGAAGTCGCGGTGGGGTTTTCATTTTCGATTGAAGTCGCGGTTCCCAATAATATAGTGGGGTTTTCATTTTCGATTGAAAGTGCAGTAGGGGCTTTTGGTACTAAAAGGTCAGGTTGGTCTGCCTTGGATTCAACGTTTAGATGATGATTAGTTCGTAAATGTTTAAGTAAATTACTCGTGTTACCATATGTCGAAATAAGTTTGTCACAATAATTACATGCCGCAATATTTTTAGTTCGTTTAGTGAAATGATCCCATGCTGCACTTTTTCTCTTAATGGGGGCCATTTTAATATACCAATAATTTATGGTTGGTTATACAATAAAAATACTAAATACTTCTCAACCACATTATTAACTATGAAGAGAGTCTACATCACTCTTGTCTTTGCAATGAAACAAGTGTAAAATGAATCTAACCTAAAATGGACTATAAAACTTTCACTATAAATTTAAGAAATAACAAAATTGACTTTCTCAAATAACAAAATAACGAATTTCTTTAAGGGAATTTAGGTGTGGGATGCCTTTTAGATTTCCAAGGGCAGTTGCAGCTTTCCCAGGTTCAATACTAGTCAATATCCAAGTTTCGAACTTACAGATTTTCAAGTGGTCTTTTCATAATCACATATTTCTTTGGTTTAGAGATATAAACGTAGAAGTCTTCAAATGTACATAAATGGACCAAAAGTAAATGAACCAAAAGTCGAATTTTGGATGGACTTCAAATAATAGATGGTCAAACTGCACCCAAGAAAATGGTGAATGCCTACTGAAAATAATTAGTGGTAATTACATACAGCGCAAAGGACAAAATATTGCAATTATTTCAGTTCATACCATTACACAAAAGACAGCCTTGAATATTAACTCGCTTGACTAAGTAGTAATTATAATGCAAAAATAGCGATGGCATCCTAGGATTGTCAGGCTCTAAGAATTGGTAATTAAACTGCATTGTATGTGAATGCCTAAAATACTGAAAATAAATATTGGTTACTAATTATATACAGCAGTAAGGACAAAATATTGCAATTATTTCACTTCATACCATTACACAAAAGAGGACCTTGAATACTGACTCCCTTTGACTAAGTAGTAATTGTAGTTAACTAGTAGATTCATAATTTCAATGCAAAAATAGCGATGCCATCTTAGGATTGTCAGGCTCTAAAAATTTGTAACTAAACTGCATTGTATGTAAATGCCTAAACTAATGAAAACAAATAGTGGTTACTAATTACATACAGCGGAAAGGACAAAATATTGCAATTATTTCACTTCATACCATTACACAAAAGAGGACCTTGAATATTGACTCCGCTTGACTAAGTAGTAATTGTAGTTCACTAGTATATTCATAAATTCAATGCAAAAATAGCGATGTCATCTTAGGATTGTCAGGCTCTAAGAATTTGTAACTAAACTGCATTATAAATAAAATAAAAATCATTACATTAAATTATTTAACTCACAAGCTTGATAGATAGTATTTCAATACTTACTTTTAATTAAACCAACGATTGGTTACTGACAATCGACAAATTGAAGAACTGGGACGAAACCCAACGCGGAATGTCTCTATCCTTTATAAAAAATGAGTAGCCGCCATAGCTTAGCTTACTATTGCTTGATTTCGTTAAGTCGTTCTCACGCCGCCGCGCGACGTCGCGCTTTCCCGCTAAGCGCAAAGGCTTAAAGTTTTTAAAAAATAATAGCTAGCCGCCATAGCTATGTGGTTTTCCGCGTCACTTATTATTAGTTATACTCGTTTAACATTGTTAAATTATTAAGATTAATTCCGATTAGGGGTTGGCACTTGGGAGTTTAAATTTACAACAGCGACAGACAATTTAAACAAAGAAGTTGAAAGAAGATGAAAGAAGAAGAAGAAGTGAAGAACCTCATCGAGTCATCGCAATGATCGCAGATAATTAATGGCGGCAATTTTTTTTTTCACCTACGAGCACTAGTGCTTAGCCGTTAGGCCTTGAGCACCAGGAAGAATGGAGCGGGAGATCCTACGCGGCCCAGCACAGACGGGGGCCGCTAGGTCGTATGTGGATAAGCAGGGAAGGAAATGAGGTTTACTTGGGAGGTGACGGAAGGTGGATGTGGGGTTAGTCACCTCCGGCGGACAATGGCGGCAATTTACGGCGTATACCTGCAGACTGACTGACTGAGTCCGTCACCCTCATCCGGATCAGCGAGAAATTAGGGGAGGCCCGCCCCTGAGCGCATGCGCCGTGGCCACGGTGGCCAATCACTTCGCAAATTCCGCATCGGATGACAGTGACGTCATGCAACACGCGGGTGCCGCATGTTGAAAAAGCAAAGACAAGAACGAGTGACGTCAGTCAAGAGTCAACTCTAGGAACGGACGATGGACCCTCTTGGGACTATGTCGATGAGGGAAACATTCACGTGATAAAATATATAGCAAATGACTGGCCACAAGTTATAAAAATGAAACCTTCCTTAGATCGCAGGGGGGGGGAAGATAGGGAAAAAAGTACTCGATGCTTCGGATTTTTTTAAAATACTCGATACCTGTATCGGATCTCAGAAACGGTACTCGATACCGGTATCGAAAGATTGAAGTACTCGATACCAAGTTGGCATCGAGTAGTATCGAACAGCCCTATTTCGAGATGAAATAGAATTGTGGAAGCATCATAGTTGATGCAAATCATATTTTGCTTCATAAAAAAGGGTATGTTTTACTTTGCATCATAACAATGTTTGTATTTTAGTCGATATTCATGTGTACTTTAGTATTATTCGTATGAAGTTCAGTAATTATGACTAATAGGCCACTTGTGCATGGTAAAATTGGAGTTTTTTAGGTAGTTCATGTGTATTTTAGCCAATATTCAGCTATAACGTTTGCATGTATTTTATATAAATCCCTTGTAGTTTAGTATTATTTGTATGAAATTCAGCTTTAGTTTATAGTAATAAGCCACTTGTGCATGGAAAAATTGGTGTTTTTTTAGGTAGTATTATATAAATGCTAGTATTTTAATCAATATTCATGTGTATTTTAGTAGTAGTCAGCTTTAACTTTTGCATGTATTTTATATAAATCCCTTGTAGTTTAGTATTACTCGTATGAAAGTCAGTATAAGTTTCTAATAAGCCACTTGTGCATGGTAAAATTGGTGTTTTTTAGGTAGTATTATATAAATTCCAGTATTTTAATCAATATTCATGTGTATTTTAGAAGTAGTCAGCATAACTTTTGAATGTATTTTATATAAATCCCTTGTAGTTTAGTATTATTAGTATGAAATTTAGTATTAGTTTAGATTAAAATGGATGCTGTTACTAAGCAGACGTTAATTCGCGAAGCTCTTTCAAAGCCAGGGAAAATAGTGGCAGTTACTTTTATCCTCGTAACTGTATTTCTAGTTGAATTTGCATTTTGGTATTGTAAAAATATTACCTCAATTTCGGATAACGCAACAAAAATATCTTAAACATGTAGAGACTTGTCACGATAATGCCTTCGGGGCAAACACCTTGAATCAATTAAATGTTTCGTGGTAGGAAGAATCACCAACTAACAAAGCAATAAACTGAGCGTGGTTACGAATAAATAAAAAGCCGATGGAATGTCTTAAGACGTTTGGGCTAGTCATAAATCACTCTAAATACAGATTCCATTGATAACAATGCAAATGGTTTAGCCACGCCCCCTTTTAAGGTCCTAAACCACCTGGTCGGTGGCCAATTAAGGACAATAAAAAAAGATCCAATATACCCTCAGGCTAAATATCAAGAAAATCTCGCAATAAAGATCATTCGGTTGTAACCTTTTAAACAGTAAAGACCTGTAGCAAGAATATCCACCAATGCCGGAGATCGTGTTTTAGATTACCGCGTAAACGCCCGCGTTAGACTAGGGGATGAATGCTCTGCCGATTTCGGGGTGAATGCATACAAGCCAAGCCTACTTTTGACAAAAAAGGACGGAACTATTCTCACCATCTCGGAAGACGTTTTGAAGGAATTTATGGAGGAGTGGACGGAGATATATTCAGCTATGGAAACTGGCGACTGGGGTAATTATCGTTACTTGAACTTGAAAATAAAAATAACCGTTATGGAGGGGAATATAGTATTCGAGGATGGTAGCGTCTTCACTCTAACAAAGGCCGAGGCAGGGAAACTGAACGAGAAATTTAGTTATATGAGATTTCACTTCAAGCTTTTAAATTATCAAGCCGAAGTTATTAAATGCATGTGCGAAGCTATTGTAAAACGCATGAATGATATATATCAAAATGGGCGGGGCTTTACCTTTCCTCACTCGGTCTATATACCACTCTAGTCTATATAGCGTGTTACCACGGATAAAGAACGCGCGTGAGGAAATTTGTTTTCAAGATATAGGATCGGCAACTCCCTATCTCGAACGACACCTTTTTTCCCGGTTGTCAGCACGCGCGAAGCTAGGTTTTTACGTAATCTAGTATCGCGCGTGCTGACAAGAGATAAAAAACTTCAGGATCTTCCGGACCAGCCATTTTTTTAGCTCGAGTGCACGGACCTCTGGGCCTTAGTAGGCTGTAGGTAATTTCACGCGTATTTGAAACTAAGGCCCAGAGGTCCGTGCACTCGAGCTAAAAAAAAATAGCGGTTATTTTAAATCCCGAAGATCCTCAAGTTTTTTGTCTCTTGACGGCACGTACGAGGCTACGTTCCATAGAGAAAAATATATATGCGCGTGCTAACAACCGATGTTTTTAACAGAGTATATACGGAATAAGCCGTCGCCAGAGATAGGGAGTTGCCTATCCTGAAGAGTGAAAACAAATTTCAACCTCACGCGCGTTTTTTATCCACGGTGTTACCACGAACTTTGTAGTGACGTCACACGCTCTTATCTCTTAGCTTATTTTCAGGCGACCATATTGGCAGTCGCGAGACGTCGTCAGCTTGGGCAATACAAATTCGGGACCCAATGTTGACGTCACAGTTTTTCCCCCCCTAGCTTCGTGGTAGCACACCCACTATGAGTAACGGATTAACGGAACAACCCGTCTACACGTGACTCTACCATAGACATATTTTGGGCCATGTTAAAGCTTCGGTTAAAGTAATTATACAGCACTTATTATTAACTTAATATTTTCAATACATTTGCACGGTTAACGATATAAAATAGCTTGCTGTTTCATATTCATTACTCTGCCTACAATCTCGAAGGAAAGAGAGAGGAATGGAGTGGAAACCCCGCATACCTATAGCGCTGCCTCTGTACCCCCCCCCCCCCACCTTCGGCCCAGCACCGTAGTCCTCCCAGCATCCTCAGCGGCTAGGTACGGTCATACTGGACGAAATTGTAAAGGACCACGGAGCTGTATTGTAGAAAGAGGAGTAGAGACTCGTACCTTCCCCTCTATTAAAAAAAGCTAGACTACGCTTATGTCTAGTCTCTACTCCTACAATACAGCTCCGTGAAAGGACGCTCCCCGTTTCTTAAAAATAGAAGCTAGTTTTTAATGGCTCTACGCGGCAGCACTGAGCAATCGCCTACCGAAGGGGTTCGGTACAAGAAGTATCCTCAAGTTTTTTAAAAATTTTATCCACAAATTAGGACCCCCCGCCATCTTAATTTTTGTCCAATCCATCTCACCTCCCTTATCCCCGTTACGATGGACCAACATTCAGCCCAACTTTCCCGCCAAATTTTCAAAAGTCATAGTGCTAGCGACGTGCCACATTGAAGGAATCGGGGGTTAATGACCAAGGCTTAGTATAAATTACTAAGAAAATGTTTATTTTAAATCTAAGTTTTTTGGTAACAATGTTTTATTTAAGATTTCGTAGCGCATTTGTCGTCGGAAACGTGGCATGTTGCTCTGCAAAATAAAATATGTTAATAACTTAATATTTAAATGTAGTAAATAAAACTTTAATATTTACTTGCGTAAATGTTATTTCAGCATTTCGCGTAATATATTCGGCGTATTTGCAAATAAACATTCCGCAATCAAAGCCATTCTTCTGTCGTGGAATATTCTAGAAATAACATGGAGTTGATCAACATTAATCTCAAAATTAAATAACAATAAATATATAAAAATAAAAAATAATGCAATACTTTAATTGTTTCTAGTTTCCAATCGCTCGTATCAAGTTCAATTTTGCGTTTATTCCAGCTTTCCTTCGCCAAATAATCTTTTAACGCCTTCAAAGACGCATCATTACTTCCTCCCATAGAGTCGTAGTATCGGATTTCTCGTTCACGAAAATCGATCACCTAAAATAAAAATAAAAGACGTTACATTAAATTGATTTCTTATAAGTTATAAACAATATAGAAAAAGTAAATATAGAAAAAGTAAATATATTTATATTTTTTGTAAACATTATAGTACGGATCATACCGCTAAACACCAATGCTTTTCCACATTCAGATAGAAAGGAACCAAAAGAAGATCGAAACAAAAAATATCTACTAGTTTCGTCCACCCACGAACAGTATCGTAGCCAGAATTAAATAGCCTCGGGTAGAAGAAAGTATCGAAAGCGTAACACGCTGGGTAATTCTTTTCTTTCCCACGTGTCATTAACATTTTGTTGAAATAATTTATTATCTGTTTATAATAAAAGATTATTATTATTATTATTTTAAACCATTTTTAAAACTGAAACTACAAATTTACATTATCATTTAAATTTAAAATGTAAAATAATAATTTGAGATCGTCCGATTTTGATGTAATTTGTTTCGTCACTCCTTTTAATTTCCGTTTCATTTTTATTCGTCGATAAAAATCCTGAATCGTCGGATTCCCATTATTGTATCAATCCTGAACATGATAAAATACTTAACGTAAAAACAAGGTTAGTTCAAGTAAAGGCAAAGAAAGTGAAAGTGCAATAAGATCACACCATTTATCGATTTCATCTTTGCACGGTAACGATTTATGAAAAGCGGCGGCAATTTGGTCGACGAATAGATTCTCATTGGCAAAGTGAAAGGCTTCGGGTGGCAATCCCATGTCCAAGATGGTGGATTCCAGAGTGTCTTTCGGCATAATAAAACCGTACGATTTTTGTAAAACTAAATTTAACCCTTCCTTTGACGTTTTTGTTAATTTGAAATCGCCTTTTTCAGACGAATTAGCGAATAAGTTAAAATAGTCGATGTCGGAAGTCTAAATTTAAAGGGTGATTTGAATTGATAACATACAAGTTTTCCTGCACTCTGCTATATCATACCATAATACTGTACTGGAGAGCGCTGCCTTCTACCGAACTGACAACTTAACCTTGTGATTTGATTAATTGAGCCATTTGTTCGAAGGTGTCAATTGGTAAAGTGACGGGAGACAAATTCGTAGTCGAAGTCAAGTAAGACCCGTAAAAAGATTCCAAAGTTCCGAAAAATAAAATAGTGCTAATGAGAAGGATCAAACTCGTTGATTGCCATTGATCTTCGGTACTTTGAATTCCTTATTTTAAACAGAATGTCAGAGAAAATTTTCTTTTGTTAATCGAACGGGTGTTAAAAATAAGGAATATTTCAAATAGGAATTACGCGTTCATCTACAATAATAAAGAAGATACAAGTTATGAAGCAAGGAGGATTTCATCGAGACGGGTATGGGAAAACCTTTACGGCGATATCGACTTGTCCCCACCATTAAAGTATCCTTTCGATATTGGTGACGTAGTCCGGATAAGCAAATATAAGAATATTTTCGAGAAGGGTTACTTGCCCACGTGGTCGGAAGAAATTTTCAAAGTGGTGGAGAGATTACCTCGTAGTCCACCGGTGTATAGGATCCAGGATTTGAATTCGGAACCGATTACTGGTATTTTTTACAAGGAACAATTACAGAAAGTGGGTAAAGACCTAAATTCTAGTGTGTTTAAAATAGAAAAGATCTTGAGGAAACGTTGCAGACCCGACGGGACGCTGGAGAAGTTAGTACGTTGGAAAGGATACTCTCCGTCTTTTGACAGTTGGGTTCAGGAAATAGATATAGTATGAGCTTTTACATCACTTTACCTTCCGACTCGTCGATGAGGTATTTTCCCGGCAATACGAGAAGTATATTCAGGACATACCTCCCTGAACCCGTAAAATTGGAGGGATTTTACGAAGTAGGCTTAGCGGAAATTAGCTACCCGCACACTTGGGATAACTTGTGTAAGACATGCTCGCTTATACTCGTGAGTAATGGTAGAGTAGTATATTCTACAATCATAGAGTTACCCGCTGGGTATTATGGTAATATCCAGGACCTTATCGAGCAACTTAACTACGTCGAGGATGACGTGTCAAACAAAAATATACGTGAACCTTCAATTCCCGCCCAGCTCAAATATTAGTTACATAAAACGCATACGACGAGTACAGATTTCAATCAAAGAGGATTATTTTTTAACTATACCGGGGGAGTTAGCTGTTATTCTCGGAATTTCGAAAGATTCCACGGAATCCACGACTTTTTCCCAGTCTACAATAGCTGCGTACCCCTTTGACCTCGACGCCCGAGTTCATTCACTCTTTGTTTGTAGCGACGTGGTCCAGTCTAGACCCGTGGGAGATGTACACATACCTCTACTAAGAATCGTTAGCGTGCAGGGTAATGACGGAGAAACGGTAGACAAAGATTTCCCTAGACCGCACTACCTCCCCCTCGCCTGCAATACTTTCCAGTCAATTGAAATTAACATAATGAGTGAGCTTGGTACTCCAATAGATTTCGTGAGAGGAAGAGTTCACGTTACGCTACACTTTAGACCCCGTAGAATGTTGTCACCATTATAAATAAGAAGGTAAAACAGGTCCTCGTTTCATTTACACTTGAAGTTTTAGATGAGGAACGTCGTCAAATCAATATGTCCTTTAACCAATTGGACTACGATCAACACTTTTTAAACCAGATCGGACATGGTGGAAAATTTGATTATTATAAACACTCTCATTCTCAAATTGGTAATTCTTTAGCGGTATACAGGCGACTTCCGGTGCAACACGGGTACGGATTGGGAAACTTCATTTCATCGGCCTTCCGCCGGGCTATACCTCTACTCAAAAGGGGTGCCAGTTACCTCGGTAAAAAGTTTTTGAACACAGGTGCGAAGGTCGTGACTGACGTAGCTAGCGGGATTCCCTTAAAAGCATGTGTAAAATCTCATCAAAAAGCCGCGGCTAAAGACGTCGCCCTTAGTGCAGCGGAAGAAATCCAAAAAATGAAGGGGAATGGTAATAAAAGGAGACGCAGTTCTAGATCACTCGTCAGTTCAGTCGTGACAAGAAAAAGGAAAGCAACATCCTTTAATCATCCAGATATTTTTACCTAAAAAATATAATGACACATGTCCATCCCGGTTCGCATGGGTCAATCAGTAGCGAAGTCGAACTTTTCGACGTACCCCTTACCAATACCAGTATTCTAAGTGGAGAATGGGTCGAATACAGCCCCATCTCTTACATTAACGAAAATTCGACAATCACGTTTACCGTAGCTTGTAGTTCCAACGCGTATTTGGACTTGTCCAAGACTTTACTACATCTCCAAGTCAGGATTGTCAACCCGGCCGATGGGACCACAATTCCGGCCGCTGCTGATAAAGTTGGACCGGTAAATAATTTCCTGCATAGTCTTTTCAGCGAAGTACACCTTTGGGCTCAAGAGAGATCGGTCACACCATCGCCGCAAAACTTCCCTTACAAGGCCATGCGGTGACATTCGGAGGACCCGCCAAAACTAGTTTTCTTACTAGTTCCATGTTTTACAAAGACACGGCCGGAAAATTTGACGTTTTGGACGATAACGATGGGTTTAAAACACGAGCGGCCTTTGCTAGAAAAGGAACAATAGATATGGTCGGAACTGTACACTTGGATATTTGTCAACAACCTCGATACTTCCCAAATTTAACGGATCTCAAATTCAAGTGTGTTAAAAGTCCAAACGAACTTTGCGTGCAGGCAGCCGTTGCGGTTAAATGGAAAGTGGTTTACGAGTTAGCATCCCTGTACGTCCGTACAGTAAAATTACCATCGGAAGTGTTAATCGCCCACGCTAAATGTTTGGAACTGGCAACCATGAAATACCCGATTATTCGCACGGAATGTAACACATTCTCAATTAACAGTGGTACAAAAATATGTGTTAGAGATAATTTATTCATGGGTCAACTACCCGAAAAAGTTCTTTTCGCTCTTGTAGATCAAAATGCGTATTTGGGTGATTACGGAAAGTCACCCTTCAATTTTCAACCTTTTGATTTAAATCATATCGCCTTGTACCTTGACGTAGAGAGTGTTCCGCATAAACCTCTTACCCCAAACGTATCTGGTGGTCAATATATGAGACCTTACACTAATCTTTTTACTCAAACCTCTCAATGGATATTGGACGAGGGAAACTACATTTCACGGGAGGAATTTCCCAATGGGAATTGCATATTTGCTTTTGATTTAAGTGCCGACCTCAGTAGTTCAACTTCTCAATTTCAATTGATAAGGAATGGTAACTTGCGATTGGAATTGAAATTCGCCAAAGACTTGCCCAAGACTATCACAGTTTTATATTATTCTGAGTTTCAGAATTTGGTCGAGATTGATAAGAATAGAACAGTTATTTACGATTACAACTAAAAGATTATGGACACTATGCAAATAACTAGAATTATGCAACGGGATAAATTCACCAAAGATCTGTTTCGAGGTGTTTTTGCAGCCGACAAGCTACCCGAGAAAGTAAAGTTTTTCCCTTCACTGTATATCGTGAATACGGGAATGTCGGATACCAACGGAGAACATTGGACTGTTATTTACTTTTCTAGTAACAAAAATACCGAGTTCTTCGATAGTTTCGGAAATCCACCGGACATGTTTCAATTCAATGATTTTGTAGAATGTAACAGCGTTACCGTAACTTTTAATTCTAAACAACTTCAAGGAAATTCCAGTCACACATGTGGTGTATTTTGCGTTTATTTTTCTCTGTATAGATGCAGAGGTATTAAAATGTATGATATTTGCTTAAAATTTGTTAAAGATAAGAGTTTGAACGATAAAATGATATCGGAATTTATGTATAAGAGATTTTTATAAAAGTTTTTTGATTGAATTGTATGTTTTTCTTTAAATCGCGCGCGAACTTATTCCTACACGCGGGAAATTTAAACCCGCGCACGCGGCTGGGCCCCGCGCTACACCTTAACCTGGAAAAAAATGTTTGCCTAAGTTGTATGAAATAAGAGGGAGGAAATTTGTATTTAAAAATTTTTAATTTTGAATGAGAAACCGTAGTGTCACGGAGTAAAACTCATTCGAGAAAAAATAACTTAAAACTATACAATTATACTATTGAAAATATATACATTAAATTATTTAAACTTATAAACTATGAAATTTTAACGGAAAAGGGTAGGGCGTGGACCGTTTCGGCCACTTCGCCCCAGGAGGGTATGGGAGGGAAATTGGGCGTGGACCAGTTCGGCCACTTCGCACCAAAAGGGTATGGGAGGGAGGGAAATTGGGCGTGGACCGGTTCGGCCACTTCGCACCAAAAGGGTATGGGAGGGGATAGGGTTACAGAAATAATTATTTATATATTTGAAATTATTCCTTAATTTTAAAATGACCATGCGCGTATGTTGACACTCCATCGATGATGAATCTCTCATCATCGCAAGGGTTAAGAGCGAGTTTCTTCTGACTGATGGAAAATAGTTCGTGTTTAACACTGACTAACCTCTTCATCTCCTCAGTGGTGAGTTTACGTTGAAGCAGGCATTCCTTGTATTGAGCCTGACGTATCTTCTTTTTGACGACGCGACGACAGATTCCCTTCGCCGTCTTCTTTTCACCTTTTGCCGACAAGATGCTGTACATTTTCGGCCGCAAGCCGCAGAACTCTTGAATCTGGACGCCGTTGAGTTCGTCCTTGAACTTTCCGAGGACCTTCTTGTTCTCTTCGCTGAAGAAAGGATGATCCTTGGGGTAGGCGGAAAAGTCGAACATCTCCTTCATCTGGGCAAAGTCCCGGGGCAAATCGTCGGTGAAAATCTGATAGGTCAGGCTGTCTGCAATTATACGTAAAAACATTTATTTAGATTTTTTTAGTAGAAAAAAGGATTTAAATCTAGTAAACGTTTTTAAAAACTCATACCTGTGTTGGTAAGAAGAAGTTTGAGATCATCGCCGTATTTAGCATTCATAGTGTTGTAATGGAAGTCGTACATGACCAACTTTGAGAGGTCCAAGATGGCGAAACCGGTGTAAATGGGTCGGTCCAACTTAAGTGATTTCTTCAGACGATTGATTTTAACCAGCTCGTTCCTAAAGATGGTGAACCTCTGGAATGTCGGCGAACTGGCCTTCTTAATTGCCTTCTCCCGGGTCTGGACAAGGTCAAAGTTGATCCTGTTGCGGAGGTTTTCCATCGTCTACCCGAAAACAATGTTAATAGATATGAAATTTTGATTAATTTACGTGTCAAATAATAACTTAGCGTAGCGTACAAGCGTACCTATTGTTGGCTAACTTGAAAAAAATCTTTCTCAAAGTTGTTCACTGCCTTCTTCCTTTTCTCCGTGTTGAACTCGATAAATGGTTTTAACCACGCATCCTGCTCGAATGTGAGTATTCGATGCATTTTCCCCAATTTCATCCCCTTAGCGATGTAAAACTTGGAAGTTCCGGTAGTGGAGAACATATTTCTCCCTATTGTAGAGCGAGGGAACTAACTTTGGGAGGCTATCCTGTACGTTAATTTTCAGTTTGTTCAACTGTTCAATCGAATACGGTGAAAGCTCATCCGCGTTAATAACTCTACGTTCGGGTTCTAAGGGTAGACAGTTATGTTCTTCGTGCAAACTTTCCGGGTACTCAAGATCCACCTCTAGGATAAAACCCTGGGGATCATCGTCTGGGTGATTCAAGATAATTTCACGAGTGAAATCTTGACATGGTTGAATCCATCGAAATCCTCTCATTGGCAGGTGATGAAACATTACGGTGCCGTAAAGGTTATTACAGTCTAGGTAGGTAATGTAAGAGCTAAGTTCTGCCGGGTTGAATGTTTCGGGGAGATCCTTATTATTGGCTATGGCTAGTCTATGCGTAATTAAAGAAACACCCCGTCTTATACCCTTCTCAATAAAGAGATGCATTTCAGGATCCTGGAGTAGTTCCAATTTCACTTGGGTCATGTGAAGTGCGCTTTGCCAAGCGAAACTAGGACCTGTATATGCATGCGCGCAATCTAACTTGTAATATTCTAGACACATAGCCTTGAAACTTTCAAAAACATCCGCTAGGAGCAGAACGTCGGTCTTAACGTATAAATCGTGGTACTCACCGAGGTTAGTGAGTTGGAATTTTTCCCAAACCTCTTGAGCTTGAGAATAATCTTCCTCACTAACCTCTTCGTCAGTTAAGGAATTGAAGAAGGCATCCTTGGGTGGCAACTCGGTCTCGTCGAATTTCGTCTCGCAGTCGAAGAAGTCATAGGGGTAAACCTGTTTCCTCAGCAGATGCGGTACTTCGTCAGCGCTGAAGGCAGAGTTTAAACACTTGAACTTATCGGCTCCTCCACGAGCCAAATTCGATACGAGTGTCTCTAGGGATGCCGGCATGAACCTAATTGAGTCTAAGAATCGCAAATTACCCAGGGAAAAAGAAATGTACGTTTCGGAATTCGTAGGGATACACTAAATCTCGTGATCTTTGACCAATCCAATTTTGTCCATAATAAGACTGGCATCGTAACGAGATAAGTTATGCATGAAGACCGGAACGAAATTCCGGGTCCTCAGTTCCAGGTTACACGAATTATGAGCAGCTCCCCTGTAGGTTCCGTTAGTGTGGTCGTGGTCACGAACTTTACAGTCATTTACAGTGAAAGGCTTGTTACATAAGTAACAGGATTGGGCCGAGGCGAATTGCGCCTTTTCTAAGTGTGATAGATTGATGGGGGCGTTATCTTTAATCTTACGCTGAATAATTGCGTCTTCACGCAAAAGGTTTTCTAAAAACTTTTCCGTGGCATGTATCCCTTGATAAGTAACTGGTTTAGAGACTGTACCGTCGTGACTAACAATGACATAACTAAACCCACAGGAGTAGTGCTTTAAACCGAACACAGTTATCCGATTTTTGATCCGAACAGATCACATATCTTTGGTTCAATTCAGCTATCAGTTAAACGGTTGAGAGCCATTTTCACTTCAGATCAGATGGTTTTTTCTGATACACTTTCGGATCACATCATATCTGAGATAAGAACGAGATTGTAGACATTTGAAACAGATATCTGTGGCATCGGACGCAGTTTCAGATTAATACCTATTAAGAATTTAAACGCTTGAAATGTATTCATAAAGCATATACGTAAAAAACATCCAGACAAATTGTATATTGAGGGTAACAGTTCAGTTTATTTTCCAAAACAATTGATTTGGTACTAGTAGAGATGGAAGTAGGTAATTATCCAAATTTCCGGAATTGTATAATGGTAAGATTTATCAAACATTTAACAAACAAGTGTACTAGCCTTTCGGAGACAAAAACAATGTCCTTTCTTACTTTGGAGTCCCGCTTTCCTCGATTTCTCGTTGCTTCATGCGGCTGTTCTAGCCTAAAATAATGGTTCACACATCCTCACATTGTTAGTCAATTAAATAGTGTTCTCAAGGCGTCTTGGTCTAGACTAGGTAAGGTTGAAGAGGTCTTAGTAACCAGAGCCTAGTATTATATTCTTCGATATATAAGTTATATGCTCATAACATTTCAATAGTTCATCGAACCAGAGCCCTAAATACTGAAAGCGGCGCACTCTCATTATTTTTCCATTGCACATGACATTAATGTGCTCAATAGCAGCTCTCATGGCCTTAGTTGGAGCGAAAATCATAAACTTAGTTTTATCAAAGTTGATAACAAGGCCCCTTGTTTTTAATGTAGTTTTAAGGCGAAGGATATCCTCTTCGACAGTCTCAATGAGTTGATGCAAGTTTGCTCCATTTCCTACGATTACAGTGTCATCTGCATACTCGAAAGAAGTTGTATGGTGTATAGATTCGTGGAGTTGCGACGTGTATACGTTGAAGAACATAAGCCCCAACACGTTTCCTTGTGGGACTCCGTTCTTAACTCTTAGTTCTCTTGATGTGTGGCCGCTGTGGAAGACGTTCTGTTTCCTCCGTTGCAAAGTGCGGAACCACGCTAGGACATTTCCACCTAGTCCAGCTCGCTGTAAGTCAGCCAGTAAGAGATTATGTTGGACGGTGTCGAACGCCTTTTAAAAATCGAGGAAAGCGCAGACAAAAAATAGCCCAACTCTTAATTGTTGTAGTATCGTTTCTAGCGCATTAAAGGGAGGGTGAAGTAGAAAATCAAGTGATTTTTTATCAATTGTTCTGCAAATTATAAGACCAGTCTGCATAGTGAAACATTCAGGAAATACTTCTGAATGATTTCAAAATTCAAATTAGGTTCAGATTTTAGGGATAATTTAAATTAGGACCTCCGACCAATCGTGTAACGCTCTGCCTTTTTATTAACAAAATTATCATGGCACGCTCCATGTCTCGCGTCACGATATTCACGTCGCGCGCAAATTTTATCAAATCTCGTGATATATTTCATTCAAAAAGACAGGTAAATTATTCTTGTGAGTCGTTCTGCTAATATCTCTGCCAGAGCCTTTATTAGGGCAGGGGCTAAGTTATCTATTCCTGTGGTTTTATTAGGCTGGATACGTTTAAGGGCTGTTAATACCTTAGCCTCTGACACTAGATGAAAAGTATGCAAAGTACTTGTTGAGCCATCTTGAGGACTAGTATCAGTGGCGTCCGGGCTACGTATTTCTTTCATATCGAGTAAGATGTCAATTATATTTAAGTAATAATGGTTCAGTGCGATGACAATTTCATCTGGATCCACGAGGGAGCAGTGGGCGCGAGATTATCTTTCTTGCTTTTAGTTTTAAGAATGGTTTTAGGGTTTTCCACATGGTGAAGGCCCTATCAGGTTCTTTAAATCTGGTCTTAAGGTAATTAGTTATACGATCTCTGATCATTTGGTTTACAACGTTTTGCTGCCCCCGATATAGGGCAGTGTATGCGATCGTGACAGTTGGGATTACGACTTATAGTTTTCCAAGTATCGCGGAGGTGCATTTCAGATTTGATTTGGGGAGTCATCCAAGAAGCGTTCTTTACTGGGACAAATTTAGTCCTTAGCGGAGCATATTTATTAAGTGTGGTCACTATTGTAGCCTGTAGATAATGGATACCATCTTCAGGGGTGCAAAATGTCCCCGTTGACAAATCAAGGAGAGCTTGTAATTCAGCCGTGAACTTTTCTGTATCCATTGCTTTCAAGTTTCGTACATCTTTTAGAACTTTAGGGTGTTTTGGGCAGGTCTGATTCCTAACGACCCAGGTTATGTCGTGATCCAATACACTGCATTGTACCACTATGGTTTCAAGGTTGCGTTGAAGGTTGTTCGTGTATATGTGGTCAATCAACGTGGATGAGCTTAGAGTTAGTCTCGTTGGCTGCATAACTAGTTGCTTAAAGTTGCCCAAAGTTTTAAGTAACATCTCGACTTTGGCCTACCAAATTTAGTGACTGAACTATAATTTTGGTTTTCCCAAAATTTGAATCAGTAATTTACCGGATAAGTTACCGTTTTTAAAATATACATTAATTTCACATCACTAAATACGAGGTAAAAGTTGTTCATAGAAGCAGGCAATTATTTTTGTGGCACCAATTTATTCGAAATAACAACACTGGTTGCGATTGTAATTTGTTCCACCTATTTAATAAAGTTAGAAAGAACTTATCGTGCGAGAGGGTGCCTATGATTTTTCAAAACACAGTGACTAGTCTAGAAAAGGGTTCCATGTTATTTTATTAGCAGGAATGGAGAACGGTTAGTCTAACCTTCAGTCCGACTCATTGCCCAGTATATCCAATCCCTTCAACTCGTAACCAAAATTTTAAATTATCTAATTGGCTCACTTAAACTACGTTTTGATGACGTTGCTGACGGAGACGGCCAAAAATACATTGTTGCTTTTTATCTCTGTCGCAATGACCAGTCTCTTATTTCATAACCCCCCTCCGTCTCGAGGAAGGGTGTCGCGGACTTTGAAGCGCGCAAAAAGTACCCTGTTCTCTATTCCTGCTTCTAAAATTACATTAAGCTCTGTATCTCTGTCTTGACTAAATAATTGAAGGTTTTCATGTGTACTGGAATAGTTGTATATATAAACAGCGTACAAATTTAAACACGGAAATCTGTAAAATTATAAAGATATCTGAACAGATATAAGATTAGGAATCGTTCAGATAGCACTAGGTCGGTTGAAAATTATCACCTTATCGGATCAGATTTAATAACTGAAAGTAAATACGACGTTCAATGAACTGTTGACGATTTTGCGGGAAAGATATCACAATCAGATGTCATAAAAGACGAAACATTTCAAAATTCTAAGCACTACACAGGAGATATGCCGCGAAGTTTTCGTGGATGAAGAGAGGTCGACATCGGAATCGCATCGGTGAACTTTACGGAGAATAGACTCGAAATCGGCATAGATGACGTATTTAACCTGTGAAAAAATAGAAATAAAACTACTGTATATTAGGTTAATTGGTTCAATATACTTACCAGTTTGAAAAACAAAACTTTCTCGTATCCGAATATATTAATCGAAAGGTTATTCACCCGTTCGAAATTCTCCAATTTACCGGTATTTACTTCCACGGGGAACGTAATACCGGCCATGTCCAATTCATTACTATACTCTAGGTACTTTGTTACACGTTGTGGGTGTTCTCCATGGTTAACAGGGTGTAAATGTGCCAAAATTGACCATAAGAAACACTTATTGTCCGTATTTTGCACATTTAATAGGGCTTTCTTAGCTAGAAGATTTTTAGGGGTTTCAAAGTACGTACCCGCGTGAAGCGGGAGGTACGCTATGATATTAATC
Organism: Phalangium opilio; assembly: GCA_019434445.1. Taxonomy (NCBI): domain Eukaryota; kingdom Metazoa; phylum Arthropoda; class Arachnida; order Opiliones; family Phalangiidae; genus Phalangium; species Phalangium opilio. Next base: position 166,460 of record JAEQBA010001151.1, read on the forward strand.
TGCAGGAAGAGAATTTTATCTAAAACCCACCCGCTACCTTGCGCTTCGTACTCCTCCATTAAAGGTTTCAGAGTCCTAATACTAAAGTCTATCTGTCCGGGGATAACGTCGGAGTTCAAAATAGTAAGGTTTTGGGTTCTATGATAATTTAAATTTTCTACGTCCTCGTCAGTGTCGGCTAACTGACGGGTGTAGCGAGCCCTGACAGTTAAATACCACTTAATCCTATCCCTAGCCAGTTTATTGCGCAAGTAATTTTCAATCGCTACCCTATGTCTACCCACGTACAGCTCTACGTCTGTCTCAGTTGCTACGGGTGTGAAACGTGCACAAAAAATAGCCCTACCGAGTACTTCCGGTTCCTCTAGCTCGTCGTAAAGAGGAACTTCCGGTGACGCAACGATGGGTTCCTCCTCCTGCTCTTGACCACCACCATCCTCCTGCTGATCCATAAAGCGATGGATGTCGCGGTTCTCCTGGCTGGAAGGGGCTGGGAAGTCATCCTCCTGGTCCATGAGCTCGTTCAGGGCACGATTTTCATCGTCGGACAGCTCATGAAGATTTTCGCAAACGGCGGGTGGAGGAGTTCCCAGTAGAGATCCATTGATGACACCTTCTTCTCGGTTTATGAACGCGTTCAGAGCACGATTCTCATCGTCGGACAGTTCATCTAGGGAAGGAATAAGGTAGGACGTGGACCGTTTCGGCCGCTTCGTCTCAGGAGTAAATGGGTCGGACGTAGACCGTTTCGGCCTCTTCGTCCCAGGAGGGATAAAGGTGGAGGTTGAGGGGCCCGAGAATGGGATAACAGGAGAAACAAAGGTAGAGGTTGATGGACCCAAGAATGGGGCAAAGGTTGTAATAGATAGACTTTTCCTTTCTTTATTGTTACAGTTAGACTTCTCCTTTGCTCTCCCTTTTCCTCGTTTATATGTTACTTTTTCTTTCGTGTAGGTTTTTCAATACATAGCGTTCCCATGCTAAAAAGCCTTCTTAGAACTTTCTACTGTGAAGCCCCTAGTTAAACTTTTATTACCCTAATGCCCGGGGATATTATTGCCTCGATTGTTAGCTGTTAGCTCCAGAGTTCGAATTTGGATGCCTATCCAAGAGGTCGTGCTCACCTTTTTGTTTCTTGTTTTTCGTAAATATTATTTTGAATTTAATAAAGTGTTTTAATATAAGAAATGTTGACTGACTTTTCTCTAATGACCCGAGCTCGGAGTGTCACCCCCGAACGGGCCATTACAATGGCGCCCAACGTGCTTATTCTTGTGCCGTTTTTTGTTTAATTTTGTCCGTTTGTCATGTTTCGGACGCCTGTCACCCGTGTTCCGTCCCCCGCATTTTCGTCTCGTGGTGGGGATGGTGTCGCGGTCGCTCTCGGAAGTAACCTGCCAAAAAGACTAAACGCTAACGCTCGCGCTCTATGGATAATCTGACTCGTATTTCATCGCCGAGTGTTTCGAACGTTGTGCAAACGCCGAACACAACGCGTAGCAAACTGGCTGCAAACTTCTCAGGGGTAAACCCACAACATTCCAGTACACCAAATCCACCTGTACTTTCATTAATCAATCCGCAAGTATCAAATTTACAATTAAACCAATCTACGGTTCCTGTGCAACCAAATCCTAACCTAGTTCTTACAGACGCGTTTAATACTTTCGCCTCTCAAATGGCATCTAACATAACTTTATTACGTTCGGACATGGTTAAAATACGCGATGACATTCAGAGAGACATATCGGTCCTAACATAACAATTAAATACGCTAGCCCTAGATTTGCATACCAGATTTACCCAAATAGAACAGCGCCTCGCTGCGTTAGAAACAGTACCGCCTGTTGTTACAAAGCCAGTGTCCGTCCAGAGTAACCCGAGTCCACCTGCTGCTATGACGGGTCCAACTAACTTTAATCAATCGACTATATCGACTACGCCTACGTTAGAAAGCAAGATGGGATCTCGTTTGTGCTATAACTGGTTAGCCACAGCCACGTTTAGCGGGAAAAAGAATGAAAATGCTTTTCATTTCTTACGGGATGCCACAAAGGTTTTCACCATGAGTGGGGCGCCGTCCACTCAATGGTTGGGCCTTATAAATAGTGCCTTTAAAGGAAACGCATCGAGATGGTTTGAGAACCGCCGACCAACTTTCACAGATTGGTCTGACTTTGCTACAGCTTTTCTCTGTGACTTTCGCCATAAAACTCCTATGGAACTGCTAAAAGTTGCCCTCAGCCGAGAGCAAAAGGTTAGTGAAAATTTTGAACGATTTGTATGGGAAATTCAAGACGCCTATGAACAATATGACCCCTCTACCGCCGAAGACGTAATTTTCGATACCGTCGTTAACAATGCCTTGCCCGAATTTCGACGCGATCTTCGCTCTATCACGAAGAAGACTATTCAGGAGTTACTACGTGTCGGCCGATTAGTAACCGCTGATTTGGAGAAAGCCACGATTTTATACGATTCATCGACTAACACGTCCAAGATGAGGACAGAGCTAAAAGAGCCCGAAAATACCATTTCGGAAAAGCCTAGAGAAAATAACGCTTCCGCGCGCCCGCGCCTAAGCGAAATAGAAAAACAATTGGTGAAAGACCAGAAATGTTTCGCCTGTCATGCTGTTGGGCACAAAAAAGTAGACTGTCCCAACAAAGCATCTATTAATTCGTTGCATACTACTAATGTCAAAGATTGCCCTCACGTTGTTTTGGTCATAAACCAGTACGAAAAGATTGTAGATTCAGGTGCAACTTATTCTGCCATAGATCTTAGCGAATTATCCAGTTACGGCAAAACAATAGAAGATGTTGAGCCTTGGGTTAAGGATCACATGACGCCTGCCACAGGATCGCAATTAGAAACTGTCGGTTCCTGCCCTATGGATGTTGAGATACAAGGAACAATAATCACAATCGACTTTGCCGTCTTACGAAATTTTAACCTGCCAATAGTATTGGGTCAAGACTTTATCAAGGGAGTAGGTTTTGTAATATTGCCCAATAGTCACGCCTACGCCTTTGAGACAAATTTGAATTGCCGATGGCTTTACATTCCTTTGAGCGTGAACCTAAAGACATTGGGAAACCTAACCTGACGCCAAATAATGTCAAGGACCATTTACAAGACAATATTTCTGATTTTAATCAAAAATGGGAAGAATGTCAAAAAGCCTTACCAACGCTCTTAAAGGCTTACGGAGATGTGGTCTCCTCGAACACGCTTGGAAACACGTCGCTGGTCAAACACACAATTGAAACTGGAACTGCGAAGCCTGTTAAATGCCGACCATACCCGTATTCGCCAGCAAAACGGGCAGAAATCAAAAGACAAGTAGACGACATGCTTCAAAGAGGTATTATAGAACCATGTGCATCCCCATGGGCCTCACCAGCGGTCTTAGTCGGTAAGAAAGTGGTGGACCAGAAAGAAAACCCTTACCGACTGTGTTCGGATTCTCGAGGTCTAAACGACGTCACTCTTGATGACGCCTTTCCCATGCCTAGCATTCCGAACATTTTCAATAGCCTAACAGGTGCTAAATATTTTAGCCGAATTGACCTTCGATCGGGGTATTGGCAAATTGAGCTAGGCGAGGATTCGAGAGATAAGAGTGCGTTTGTCACGGCGGAGGGTCAATATCGCTATACCCGTATGCCATTCGGACTGAAAACGGCTCCTATGACTTTCCAGCGCCTTATAAACCTAGTTTTGAAAGATTTCGGACAATTCGCACTAGCTTATTTAGATGACATTATTATCTTCAGTGCCAGTCTAGAAGATCATTTAAAACATCCAGAACTCGTCTTAGAGGCTCTCCGAAAAGCCAATCTAACTTGCAACCTCCCGAAAAGGAGTTTCTTCCAAACAAAGATAAATTTTTTAGGCTTCGTCGTGTCAGCCGACGGAATAGAGACCGACCCGAGAAAAGTAGACTCGATTAGAGATTTCCCTACACCAACAAATGTATCGTCGCTTCGATCATTTCTGGGTCTCGTTAATTTTTATTGAAGTTATCTGCCCCGCATGGCCGATATAGCTATGCCGTTGTTTCGATTCCTAAAGAAAAACGTGCCTTGGAGATGGGAAAAGTCAGAAGCTGAAGCCCTTGACAAGTTAAAAAGTAAATTAATTGAAAGTGTAGTTCTGGCTTTCCCATATATGAACAAGCCTTTTATTATAATAAAAGACTAGTTTACGAAGAAATACTCAAGGTAAACAATGAAACTTTATTAGACTGGCACTGAAGATAATAATGTCATCTAAATAAGCTAGTGCGAATTGTCCGAAATCTTTCAAAACTAGGTTTATAACGTACCATGACTAATAAAGTCAATGATAAGTTGGAGTCGGTCATCTTCCTGTTGATGATCTCTCAAAACTTCTGGCGTTAAAGCTGGTAACGCTTCTAATGTCTCTGGCTGACCTTGTTTTATGGCCAGAACATTGATATGGGCTACAAAACCGAGATGACGTCATAGGTTTTATTTCTGTGATAATTTAGAGCCAACAGTTGGCTTAGACTGATGAAGACCCTCGGGTCGAAAGCTCTCCACCTTTATTAGAAATTTTTACACCTAATAAAGTTTCATTGTTTACCATGAGTATTTCTTCGTAAACTAGTCTTTTATTATAATATTTTTACCATGTCAAAAGTAAAGTTTAATATTTATGAACATTTGAACGACCGAAGAGACGTTACAACATTTTATCGCCTACGACACATCAGGAAAAAACAAGCCTCGGTCAAGAATCAGATGACGTTCATGCATAGATGTAAATCAGCTGGCATCACACCCCAAGGCTTACGATTGAATTTGAGTGCCGGACTACTGAAGAATAGGACCATAAAAAATCGTCAACGCCAGCTTGAATTTTCCATAAACCGCAAGGCTGTTGCCGACCTCCACTACAAGTACAAAACCCTACATGCCGAACGCCGCACCCTTGAAGATGATCTACTAAAATTCGTTGATTATCCCACTGCTGTCTACCTATTAGAAGTGATTGAAGATAACTTTACTTGTGAGTTCAACAAATGCAAAGAAAAACTGATTCGGAAATTCCAGCGGTTAAATCTAGACCTTATCAAATCTCAAAATAACAAAACAGTAACCGTTGATACCTCTAACGTAATCAACCTTTCAAAACACCAGCTTACCGATATTGAAACTAACATATTAGCCAAAGGCCTGGGATTTACACCCTATAGCCAAAACATTAAGGCAATTGATATTTTCGCGACCACTGAGGATTTTCTATTAAGACAACTCGACCTGGAAGACTGTACTAAACAGGATATCCGGAACTTAGTAAAAAACTGTTTCGAAAAACCATTAACGGACAAAACTTTTGATAACTTAAACCGTAATGAAAAAATAGCTTTGAAAAACTTAAAAACTAATCCTAATATCAAAATTATTAACGCAGATAAGGGGGTAAAGTAGTAATTCTAGATAGTGATACATATAAGAAAAAAATCCTGAATATACTTGAAAATAGTGGTGATTACACTGGGATTAAGAATGATTGTTCTTTAATTATTGACAAACTTGTACGGGCTAAAATCACTGAGTGTATCAAAAATAAGGAATTAGATAAGAGGACCTATTTTAGGTTTATTTCTAGTAATTTAAAACCACCACATGTTTACGGTTTGCCAAAGGTCCATAAAATGGGTTGCCCATTCCGTTTAATTGTATCTAGCATTGATGGACCTACATACTATCTTGCTAAAAACCTTGTACCTTTAATATCCCCCCTCATTAACAATACTAAACGTAGCCTCAAAAATTCTTATGATTTCGTAGAAAAAGTTAAAAATGTACAGGTTTCTGATTCTGATTCGGTTCTTAGCTTAGACGTAATAAATTTATACACCCGAGTACCGATTAATGGTGTTCTCGAGGTATTAAAATCCATATTAACATTAGACCCCAAATTAAAAAATAGAACTGATTTATCCGTTAGTTCAATTGTTGAACTTAGTCGAATATGCATTGAAAACACATACTTCAGTTTTGACGAAAAATTCTACGTTCAAACTAAAGGCTTAGCCATGGGCAACCCATTATCTAGCGTTTTGGCAAATCTATACATGGAATTTATAGAAGAAAAATTATTTAATCATAAAAGAATGGCACGAAATATCAAACTATGGGTCAGGTTCGTCGATGATATCTTTATTATTTTAAAAAATGTCAGGGATAATACAAATTTATTGTTAGACTTAGTAAACAGTTTGGATCATTCAATTAAATTTACAATAGAACTTGAAAACAATGGAATTCTTCCATTCCTTGATATTTTAACTGAAAGAGCAGGAAATAACTTGTGCTTAAAATGCACTCTCTATCAAAAACCAACACATTGTAAAAAATATTTAAATTTTAATTCATGTCATAGCCACAACGTAAAAATTGGTATAGTAAAAAGTCTAAAATATCGTATTGAAAACATATCCGACGAACCTGACATAGATAAAGCCTTAGTTAAAAAGCAATTAATCAATAGTAATTATCCAGATCATTTAATTGATTCTATTTTTAAAAACCATATAATCAAGAAAAATAATATTAGTAACCCTAACGACTCCCAGCCGTGTTTAGCACTACCATATATAAAAGGAAACAGCGAAAAATTAAGTAGACTTTTAAAGGGAAAATTTGGTATTCAATTAATTCATGCGGGGGGGGAAAACGGTTAGAGATCACTTAGTTAAAAATAGACCAAAACAAAACATAAATTTATTAGAGAACCGTTGCGTAGTCTACCAAGTAAATTGCCAAACCTGTAGTAAAACTTATGTTGGTGAAACCCAACAAACACTAAAAAATAGATTTAATGGACATAAACAATGTATAAAAAATTTTGATAAGGAGAATGGCTTAGCTACACACGTCTGGGAGTCGAAAGGTCACATAATAGACTTTAAAGAACCAAAGATTTTATATCATGAAAAACATTGGCGAAAAAGAAAATTTATCGAAGGTCTATTTATCAAAAAATCTGGAACACTTAATTTAAATCAGGGTAGTAGTGAATCAACACTATGGGGTGTGATCGATGATAAACATCTTAGCCGTAAGAGGGCGCAATCTGATTAACAAAAAACCGAGATGACGTCATAGGTTTTATTTCTGTGATAATTTAGAGCCAACAGTTGGCTTGGACTGATGAAGACCCTCGGGTCGAAAGCTCTCCACCTTTATTAGAAATTTTTACACCTAATAAAGTTTCATTGTTTACCATGAGTATTTCTTCGTAAACTAGTCTTTTATTATAATATTTTTACCATGGCAAAAGTAAAGTTTAATATTTAAGCCTTTTATTCTGCAAACGGATGCCTCGCAGACCGGGGTTGGCGCCGTTTTATTACAGCAAGATGAAGAAGGGAAAGAACGAGTAGTCGCGTTTGCTAGCTACATGCTAAAACCAGCTGAACAACGTTATCACGCGACTGAGAGAGAATAGCTAGCGGTAGTAATCGCCGTTAAAAGGTTTAGAAATTATTTGGACGGACATACTTTCACCCTAAGAACGGATAATAAAGCGCTAGTCTGGCTAAACAAGATGCGAGACATCAATAGTCGTCTTGTTCGATGGGCTCTATTACTACAAGAGTTTAGCTTTATCGTAGAACATATACCTGGAAAGGAGAACATAGTCCCAGATGCTATTTCAAGGGCCGAGTATGCCAGAGAAGATAATAGCCTAGAACCGTTTGAGGAAGAAGTAGAAAGACTCTTCGTTCCCGACGGAGTAAAATCTGTAGCCCATATCAATGTTTTGGCCATAAAACAAGGTCAGCCAGAGACATTAGAAGCGTTACCAGCTTTAACGCCAGAAGTTTTGAGAGATCATCAACAGGAAGATGACCAACTCCAACTTATCATTGACTTTATTAGTCATGGTACGTTACCGGATGTTAAGCCCCTCGCTCGTGTTATTCGAAGGCAGGCTTCGCAATATCTACTATGTGATTCGGTTTTATATCGGATGGAAAACACCCTTAATGAGGTACCAACGTGGGTTCCTTGTATTCCGCGCTCGTTACGCGAAGCGGTCTTAACGCAAATTCATGACGATCCTAAAGCGGGTCACCTCGGTGTAGAAAATACGGTATTCCGCGCGCGACAACGCTGCTTTTGGGAAGGAATGACCAAGGACTGCAAAACGTATGTCTTGTCGTGCGATCTATGTCAAAAAGCCAAGCCAACCCACGAAAAACAAATGGGTTTCCTACAACCAATCGTGCCGACCTCGCCAGGGGAAGTTTACAGTATAGATTTGGTTGGATCTTTGCCCCAGAGCGCCAAACAATGTTCCTTTATTCTAGTAATAGTCGATACCTTTTCTAAATGGCTGGAAGCTTATCCTTTGAGACGCGCCACAGCATCCGCGGTTCGTCGACTCTGTTATGAACACATGTGTCGACATGGAGTACCCAGAGTCATCATTTCGGACAACGGGAGCCAATTTGTATCTCGGTTGTTCTCCGAAATGTGCCAGAATAACGGAATCGCGCACCATACCACATCGGTGTACCATCCGCAGGCTAATATGGTGGAAAGGTACAATCGGTCTCTTAAACAGATCTTGCGTATTTATGCACACGACGCCCATCGAAAATGGGACGTACGACTTCCGGAAGCTGTTTTAGCTCTTAAATCCGCCGTGAATTCGACCACGGGATTTCTACCATCACAACTTACATATGGTCGAGCTCTGCGTTTACCGGTTGACAATGCCCTCGCGAAACCGCCTACTGATCCGATTACCATGGAGGAATATGCCGCGAAAATTGAGAAAACCATGACCGCGATGGAAAAACGAGTCCGGGATAACATCGCGTTATAACAAACGCGCCAAAAAAGAAATTACGATTTGCGACACCGTGCCGTAAATATCCAGATCGGAGATTGGGTCTTGATTAAAGCCCATCCTCAATCATCCAAAGAAGAGGGTATAACGGCCAAACTAGTCCTTCTATATTTGGGTCCCTACCGTGTAGCCAGTGCCGCGGGTGACCTAGCATTTAAATTGGAAAATGAAGACAATAAGTCCGTCGGTACTCAACACGTGCCAAACCTAAGACTCTATAAGAGAAGACGGTTTGATCCAGAGATGCAGGAGGTACCATTACCAAAACAAACTGTGACCCCTGTACCTCCCAGCACCCGCGTATTGCGTTCAAATACCCGGAAAAACTATGCTTAAATATCGGGTACTTTTAACTGCAGACACTTAACGGTGCTTAGATTCATGTAAATAACTCTAAATAATATTTTTGTTTTTGTTTGATTCTATATTTGTATTAGTACTTTGGTCATTAATGTATAACTCTATATTTTGTAGTATTTTGTGACCGTGCGGGTAATGGAAACTTAACCATACCTAGAAGGTTTTATTCGTTAATCAGTCTAGTTCATAAGGACTTAAGAACCAATGTTAGACGCATGCTGAAACCAAACTTTGTTGTTATTGGCCGCGATGAAACAAGTTTATTGTAGTCTAAGTTATTAGAATAGAAAATCTAATATTAGAATTCAAGCCATGATTATGTCAGAAAACAAATGCCATTAATTTTCTGTCATATCCCTATTTTTGTTATTTCTTAAATTAGGAAGAAAAGCCCTAATGAGAAATATTGCCGAAATAAAAATGTTTAGATGTTGCTTAATCGTTTTTCCCTCGCTATCTCTTAGTGGTGGGGATTGTAATAGATAGACGTTTCCTTTCTTTATTGTTACAGTTAGACTTCTCCTTTGCTCTCCCTTTTTCTCGTTTATATGTTACTTTTTCTTTCGTGTAGGTCTTTCAATACATAGCGTTCCCATGCTAAAAGAGCCTTCTTAGAACTTTGTACTGTGAAGCCCCTAGTTAAACTTTTATTACCCTAATGCCCGGGGATATTATTGCCTCGATTGATAGCTGTTAGCTCCAGAGTTCGAATTTGGATGCCTATCCAAGAGGTCGTGCTCGCCTTTTTGTTTCTTGTTTTTCGTAAATATTATTTTGAATTTAATAAAGTGTTTTAAAATAAGAAATGTTGACTGACTTTTCTCTAATGACCCGAGCTCGGAGTGTCACCCCCGAACGGGCCATTACAAGGTAGAAGTTGATGGACCTGCATTGGTCATGAGGGGGAGTAGAACCTTAGGGGTAGAGTGTCGGGTAGTCACGTGTAACTTTAAATTCGCAAGTCTGGTATAAACGGCCGGACATTGCGAGCATGGGTATTTAACATCCCCGTGTTTCATCCTTTTATGTCTCAAAAGCTCCCTGTTCCCTTGATAGGAACACTCATAAATATTACACTTAAACATTCTCAAAGAATGATTGAGATAAGGACAATCTTAATCTCAGAAAAATCGCAAGTACTTGTAAAATATCGCAAGTAATTTCGGTGCTAGCCCGTAAATTTTTTCTTACCCTCTGCAAAATAACTTCCAACGGCAAATGTTACCAAGTATTGAAAAATACTATAAAGCAACTAGGGTGCAGGCTGGAACTCGTCTGAAGTCCGGAACAAAAGTGACTGAGTTTGGACACGTGCCGGGCTTTTATACTCTTGCCTCTTGGCGTCGTCCATTTAATCTTTGCCCGAACTATCATATGGGTTTTTCCGTTGACGCCATCTCAAAAATTCGCGCCATGTTTCGAAATTCACGTCAAGTTTCAATCTAGTTTGTTTATTTAGAAGTTTCCTGGCATAAAGAAACATAGCGGGGTCGTCCGTTTAATCTCTGCCTGAACTATCATATATATGGGTTTTCCCATTGACGTCACGATGAGTGCCGCGCCATGTTTCGAAAACCGTGCCATGTTTAGAAATTCACATCAAGTTTCAGTCTAGTTTGTTTACTTACTAGTTTCCTAGCATAAACTAACATTGCAACCCCAACTATCATCCCATGTCGACACTCGGTGCCAGAGTTTCCTACAAGCGCTTATCATGATTTCTAATTATTGACATAGACCGTTTATTTACCATCCGAGTTTCTCTATTCACGTTCATCGACCTCGTTATTTACATTACCTATCCATGAAAATAGGCCTATCAATAAAGAGAAATTGATTTAAGTTGAAATAATTTCTAAAGTTTATATTTAGAAGTATTAAATTCAGATATTAAGTTGAAATAACTCCTAAAATTTGGAATATACCTATATATTTAGTTATATAGTATTAAATTTGAATGTAAATAACTCCTAAAATTTGAAGTAGGCTTATATTTAGGTAAATGAAAAAGTATTAAATTTGAATATTTATTATTTAAATTCAATGTATTACAAGAATTTTTTAGAGTTACATACACTTAGAGAAACCATTTGCTTACAGAATTGAAAACTTAAGAAAGTGGAATTATTAAAAATATTAACTATCATCTCGATATTTAAATTAGACACGGCATTAGAATAATGTTCATCTACACGTTCGCTCCATTCCATCATTATGCAGTCATGCTGTAATTGTGAAGGATGGTCGATAATGCAGCCGTTGCACGAATTCTTTATTCCCTCAGTTAGTTGTTGTATTACTATTCCCTTAATCGCACTCTCCACACGTTTCGCTTCGGTAATGAATGTCGTCACCTGAATGTGTTTTTCCAATAACTTCCCCCATAGGAATGGTCCTATGGCAAATCCATTCTTAGTCGGGTATTGGATTCCGTAGTTCGCTCCTTGTCCCTGGATCACTTGGCGGATATTTAACATCTTCCTATCCTGATAAGTTACAAGTTGAATTCGCTTGTCCATCGATCCCTCGAAAAAGCATGTGGTGGGTTGAGCGTCGTCCTTCTCGAAAAATCTGTTTATGGAGTCCTTCATCCCGTAAAGTTGCATATATTCCTCCTCGCTTAATACGATCCCAGTTGAGCCATCGGTCATTCCTAGTCTAATCCTACAGTCCGCCGTTACGCTGATTGATTTAGTTGAAGAAATCTCGAACACGTTGGAGTTGTCCCTAAATATTCGCATTAAATATGGTAATCGCATTAAATGTGATGCGGGCCAAGATTATAACACTAAAATTTTATGAGAAATTATACTTACATTTTTCGGGTCTGGATCGGTACTTCAAGGAAGGAATGCCTTATCTTTAAACCGTCCTCGTCTTTTATACTTTAATGTCACGAGACCTTCTGACCATGTAAACATGGCGCACTTTTTAGACCAATCACGATCTTATGGTGGACATGGCGTTTAAACCACGTGTATGACAAGGGTTATTTACCACGTTGTCGAATATGACGCTTAAGCCTAACATTGACGCCATGGGCTGACGCCATAGGACGACACGTCATGTACGCCGCAACAATATTGGGGGAAAAATGTTTGATTCACTGGCGCCATAAGAAGAAAAATTCCGTGGGCGTCCATTGACGCCATATTTATTGGTGCCAGATCATGTGCCATCTGGCACTGGCTGACGCCATGACCCCAAAGCAACACTTTCTATCTACTACCGAGTACGAAAATATTGGCCGAATAGGCCGAATACCGAATAGTAACCGAATATTCGTGGCATCACTAATTATGACTGTAACTAATATTGAAAATAATTTCTATAGATACCCAGAAAGAAGCCATTTTGACAGGGTTGGCGTGGCTCTAGTTGAAAAAAAACACGTTTTTGAAGGATAGACTGCCCAACCAACGTGGATATGTCAGTATATATACATGTCTGATATTGTTGCCAAATTTATGCGCTCATCTTATCTCTAATCCTCTTGCTGATAGGATACGTGGGTAACCGCGCTAAAGACTAAATTCCGACATGAAAGAATGACTATGGGTCATTTGGAAAAAGTGCAAGCTATGAGAGAAGTATTTAGCCGGAAAAGAAAATTAACAGAAAGTACAGAGAAACCAGGCGACCTGGAAATGAAAAAAGCAGAACCGAAAAAGAAAGTAAAATGATCCTCAAAAACGGTAATTGATTCAATTATGACACATATTTTACCCTTTTTCTTGTGTTTTGAATGAAATGGCTAGATAACTATATAGTTTTATGGAAGTGGGTTTGTCCAAAATTAATTTGAGGTGGTGTTCGACCTATTTTTGTTTTCTATAAAGGCTCTATCAAGTGAGGCTGAAGATGATGATAGCATTAAAATGCATTTAAAATCACTCTCAAAGGAAATGGGAAAATCTCAGGCTGATTCCGCCATAATAGAAGAAAAAATGCTAAGGACATCTAAGTGGAGGCAAAAGTTTGCTTTCGATAATTCTGTTTTGTCTGTTACTGAGCAGTTTCCACTTTTGGTTCAAAGAAATCATGTAGACATTTTTTTCGTATATACAAGGATAGTCCAAATACTCAAAAACCTATATATCCAGTTAGTGAAGGAATTAAATTTGTTGCAAAACATACGACCATCCGCGGAGAAAGTGTTAATTCATCATTTCATGCCAATAACGAAAAATATTCTGGAAATGATTAAGAAACGAAAGTCTTGCCAAATTGTTTTGGACGCTCTGAAGATGAAAAAAGAAGTTTTATCTGATCAGGCTTTCAAGGGTGAAAATTATCACTTAGACGGCAATTCATAATTAAGATTTTATTATTTACGTAAAGGAAGCCACACTCTAATGACATAATTATTGATTTTTAGTCATTAAACCAAGAGTATCTTCCTTAACATAAATTATAATATTACTCTTTACCATGGTTACTAAATCATTTAAAATTATATTTTAGATCTAGAACTAAAAGCGTGCTTGATAACGTTGCCGACTTTATTTAACGAATGTGTGAAGCATTGGTACACACTAAAAGTAAGCAAAAATTAGACTGCCTACTCATTCCTAACGGTCGAGACGAGGATTCACGAAATCCTTTATAATATTTTTAAAACAATTGTTACGCGTTGAGGGAGGAGCTCTATGAAGCGCGCCCAAGGAGACTTGTGCTCCATTCCTGCTTTTAAAATTGATTATATTCCTGATAAAACGAAGATTAATAAGTTTTTTCTATTATTTTAGGAACCTGTAACTGCCACTCCGATTATTAAATTTTCAAGTGACGATCTACTTAATTGTCCATATGAAATCATAATAGAGGGTGTTAGTTTCGAAGTTACGAACATTGAAAGTGCCATAGCGTCCTTGGTGTCAGGCTATTACACCTTTCAACTTCAGTACCCACCAAAAATTGCCAAAACAATGGAATACCTTCAGAAAATAGTTCTTAAAATTGATTCGGAAAGGATTTCTGCACCTATAATTAGCATTGTAAACAAATTATCTCTGTAACTTGTAATGACTATCTAAAAGTATTTTTTGTAAGTTTTCAATTTTATTTCAACTTTGCCAATAAAGAGTTTTTATTGGCTGAAAATATTAACCAATCTTGCCAATAATTTCGTTGAATTAACTATACCGATAAGAGTTAAATCAGGCCAACAAAAGTTCTTACTTTCGCTTATGAAAGTGACCAAATATGCCATTTTCAGAGTCCAACATTACGAACGTAAGTGTCCGTATACGCCATTGAAAGCGATCCAATTTACACGTGAGATTGCTATTATACAAATTAAAACGTGCGATTATACGAATTGAAGCATGCTATTATACGAATTAAAGCGTGCGATTACGCGATTTCAAGCGTGCGATTATACGAATTGAAGCATGCGATTATACGAATTAAAGCGTGCGATTACGCTATTTAAAGCGTGCGATTACGCTATTTAAAGCGTGCGATTACGCGATTTAAAGCGTGCGATTACGCGATTTAAAGCGTGCGATTACGCGATTACGCGATTTCAAGCGTGCGATTACGCGAATTAAAGCGTGCGATTATACGAATTGAAGCGTGCGATTACGCGAATCAAAGCGTGCGATTACGCGAATCAAAGCGTGCGATTACGCGAATCAAAGCGTGCGATTACGCGAATTAAAGCGTGCGATTACGCGAGTTTAAGCGTTCTATAACGCGAGTTTAAGCGTGCTATAACGCGAATTAAAGCGTGCTATAACGCGAATTAAAGCGTGCTATAACGCGAATTAAAGCGTGCTATAACGCGAATTAAAGCGTGCGATAACGCGAGTTTAAGCGTGCGATAACGCGAGTTTCAGCGTGGTATTACGCGAATTAAAGCGTGCGGTTCTGCCAACTTATGCGTGCTGTTCTACGAATTTAAGCGTGCGATTTTGGTAATTAAAGCGATCCAATTTGCACGTTCAAATGTCCAATCGTTCCATTCGTAGTGTTCAGTATTCTCTCTTCTAGCGTGAAAAATTGGATCCTTCAAAAAGTTTTCAAAGTTGAACGGAAAACTGTGCTGCCAGTGTGTTAGGACTTTGCACAACTTTCCGCTCAAGTTGGAACACATAATTTTAAGAGTGTAGGTTATATATAAACCAATTGAATAAAAAAGCGAGTTTTTGTTTACCTTCTTCGAGTTTGTTGTCAAAATCTGTTTTGGAATCGCTGCAGATTAATATTAAAATTTGTAATTTTACGCTTTATGCTTAATATTGAAATTGTCCGTTATTTTATGCTTCATATTAAAATCTTTTACATAATTCACATATAGGCCTAGGTTTAATATTTCATTAGGGCAGAAAAATAGTAATTGAACTCAATAGAAAAAGCATAATTGTAATTACTACATACTAGTGACTTAATAAATTGAGAATGTTCGGTAATCATCATCGATTCAATCAAATTCATATCTTCAAATACATAAATTATTCTTTGGTGGAATAACATCATCTACCGATAGTTCCTCGTATTTGATTTCATAATAGAGCTGTACTACCTTACCTATCAGAACTTCTTTCCCATTGAAAGAAGCCTTAAAACCTTCCGCCAGTTGTTTACATCAAGGAAGAAAAAAAAATTAGCTTCTTGGGCAATGCCTATTCCCTCCCTCCCCCAAAACTTCCCTTCTTTGTCACTGTCCCTTCCCAAAAAAAGTAGGTAAACATCCTTCTCCAGCCAGTTGCCTTCTTTAATTCTGAAGAGATATTTCATCCCAAAAAAGAAGGCTCACCTCCCTTCTCGAGGGAGTACCTTCCGAATCTTAGAAGGGACGCTCGCGATAGCTAAAGCTCCATTCCATGCATTTTTCGGTCTGGGGAAGGAAGGTAGGGTAGTAGGAAGGAAGTTGTGCCTTCTTTTACCCAATCTTCTTTTCAAAGAAGGCGCCCTTCAGCTTTTAGAGTGTTGCCCTCTCTTCTAAGGAAAAGAAGGGTGAGAAGGCGTGATAGCGCCCTCCTTAAGAAGATTCTTCTGAAGATTCCCACCACTGGCATAAACAAATGGCCATGATTTCCGCTTGGAAAACGCTGGCAAAGTTGCGACGGCTCTCGTAAAAACCAAACTTTTTGGTCAAGCAGTAGACCCCGGCACCAACTCCAGAGTCCGTCTTAGAGCCGTCCGTGAACCAGACGGACTCCCCACCAGTTCCAAGGAATGGGGTAGTCTCCCAAACAGCGCGACTGGGAAAGTGCACACTGAAGGGCTTGTCGAAGTGTTATGATATAACAGACTTATCTGAGACCATCACAAATGATGGCTCAGTACTGCTGTACTCACTGAAAAGCTTGGTGTGACTGAAGTTCCAGTGCTTGGGCTTCCACCAGCCGAGGTTGTTGAGCCTATAGGCTCCCATAATAGCTTCTTCCTCAATAAAGAGGTGAAGGGGAAGTATATTGAGAAGGATTTCCAGAGAAGCTGTGGGGGCTGTCCTCATGGATCCCGTGATACCGATGCACGCCAGCCTTTGAAGCTTGCGTAGTTCATCTTGTGCTGTCTTAAGGCGAACCCTGGTCCACCAGACAAGAGCTCCATAGGAGACCACTGGCCTGATGATCCTAGTAAAAGTCCAGTTTACAGCGCTAGGGCTTAAACCCCAGGACTTGCTGACTGAACTCCTTAAACGCCAAAATAGAATTTTGGCCTTCTTGATGCTCAGATCAAGATGGGATTTCCATGTAAGCTTGGCATCAAAAGTCACGCCAAGGTACTTGACCTCGGAGGACTTCTTTAAAACCTGTCCAAAGAAGGAAATATCGTTGAAGAGTTCATTGGTCCTTTTCCGGGTAAACGGTATGAGGACAGTCTTGTTGGGATTGACGGTTAGGTTAACTCCCCTACACCATTCCTCAACATCATGCAGGACAGATTTCATCAGTGCAGCGATAGTTGCAGGGAACCTCCCTGTAACAATCACTGCAATGTCATCCGCATAGCCAAAACAGTGACAACCCCCCTCCTCGAGCCGACCCAGCAGCTCATCCACCACCAGGCACCAAAGAAGAGGGGAAAGAACCCCTCCCTGAGGATAGCCACGGTCGGTGGAGATCTCCAAAGATTCCCCGAGAAGACACGCCGTCACCCTACGATACGTGAGCATGGATTTTATCCAACGACACAAAGTGTCGTCAATATACCAAACCGCTCCGCAGCGCGAAGGATAACTTCACCAGAGACCCTATCAAAGGCTCCCTCAATATCAAGGAAGATGGCCAAAGACATCTCCTTGAACTCGATGGCCCTGTCAAGGCAGTTCAAAATGCCATGGAGCGCCGTAGACTGGATTGTTCCTATCCTCTTTTTTAAGTAGGTTGTCTATTACGTTTATGTAGTAGTTGTTCATTGCGTTAACAATTTCAGCCGGGTCGTCGAAGGATTGATTCTGGTAGTCGATTCGTAGTATTGGTTTACTATTTTTCTGTTTAAGGAATGGTTTGAGATTCTTCCAGGTATTTGCGGTCTTATTGCCCTCAACCATACTATCCTTAAAGTAGGTTACCTTGCGCTCCCTAATCATATGGTTTACTAAGTTTCTTTGGCTACGGTATAAGTCTTTGAAATGCAAGGAGTTAGGGAAGCCTTCATATGAGCAGTTCCCATATGAGCTGATTTCAAAATAGAGGTCCTCATAACAACAGGTCTCTAAATAGCGGTTCCCGAAATGGCAGTTTACCGAGTACAGCAATTACCGATACAGCGGTTTTCGTAAACGCGGTGTACCGTTACAGCAGTTCTCTAAAGAGCGGAAAATCAGATATGCGAAAAACTGTAGTTGTTTATTATGGTGTAAGCTGGCCCAGCTGGGTTATATGAACTCAAAAACAACTAGGTCAGATATGGATAATTTGGTTAGGTTCATTATTTCAACTAAATAGTATTAGGCCAGGTTAGGTTAGGCTAGGTTAGTAATATTTTGGAAATTGTGTAACAATGTTACGCCTTTTCCAAAAAATTGTTTACCATTACCTACTTCCGAAATAAAATACCCTTTCCCGAATTATATTATGCCTTTTCCATAACATTACTGTTTACAATTATCTACTTCCGAAATAAAATAACCTATCTCGAATTATAATAAGCCTTTTCCAAAACATTACTGTTTACAATTATCAACTTCCGAAATAAAATAACCTTTCTCGAATTATAATATGCCTTTTCCAAAAAATTACTGTTTACAATTATCTACTTCCGAAATAAAATAACCTTTCCCGAATTATAATATGCTTTTTCCAAAAAATTACTGTTTACAATTATCTGCTTCCGAAATAAAATAACCTTTCTCGAATTATAATATGCCTTTTCCAAAAAATTACTGTTTACAATTATCTACAAAATAACATGATGTTTTATTAGGTCACATTCCTGATTAAATGATCACGGAAAAGGTAGTATTTGAAACCAACGAATATAAGTGTATTGTTAAGAAGCGCTCGAAACACAAGACAAACACTGCTATTTCACAAAATAGCGGCCGCTATTTCTAAAACAGCAGTTTTGAAAAACTCCGCTGTTTTTTGGAATCGCGGTTGCTATTTCGAGAACTGCTCTACAGGGAACTGCTCTTATGAGGTACACCCATGAGTTAGGGTGTTTACGACTTTTAGTTTTGTAAGTGTCGCGAAGATGCATGTGTGACTTAATTAGGGTGACATCCAAGGAAAGTTTTTGATTGTAACAAATTTATCTCTGAGAGGAGCGTGTTTATTAAGGGTATTAAGTATTGTAGTCTGTAGAAGGTGGATGGCTTCATCGGGAGTTGTAAAGGGATCTTGCGTCCTACAGATCCTTTACAAAGATATCTGTGTTCATTTCTTCATATTTCGCACGTTCTTTATTGCTTTTGGGACCTTAGGACAAGATTTTCTCCTTGTTATCCAGGTCAGGTCAGGTCATGGTCTGAAAAGCTGTAGGGGACTACTTTGGCTTCCAAAATTCGATGCGGAGTAGATATGGTCTATTAGAGTAGACGAAGTTAAAGTTAGTCTCGTTGGTTGTTCGATAAGTTGTATAAATTTACTTAATGTTTGTAGAAGTGTCTTTGTTTTTGACAGACGTGGTTTTACTTGTAGGTCACAGTTCGTATCACCGAGTATAAAGATCTCATAATTGTCCTTGAGGTATATTGATTCAACGAGATTTTTGAGATCCGCGAAGGTCTCGTCGGCGATAATTTGAGGCGGGATATAAACTACCCCAACACTTAGACGGCTCGAATGTTTGTAGTTAATTGTGACCCAGATGGATTCCAATTTAGAGTCTGGAGGTGGGGCATTGTTCAGGTTAGGGTAGAGTCTTGTGAGTGGTAGGTGGTCTTTATAATATAAACATATTCCTCGCCCTTTTTTCCGGGTTTCGGTCCTGACGCCATAAGCTATAGCCAGGAATCAGACACGTTTGGTCAGGGATATCCTCGTGAAGCCAAGTCTCAGTAAGTTCTAAGATATCAATATTATATTAGACCAATATGTATTCCATCTCTAAAATTTTTTATTTGAGGCTTCTGATATTAAGGTGACCGATTTGAAGGTCCTTTCTTTGCTTATTATTTGCGTTTTGTATTGTTATTGGTCATACGCTATCAGGACTAGGATCATCTGATTTTCCGAGACTTACGTTTAGCTTCCTTATGTTGATACCATACGACCAGCTTCGTCTATTTTTCAGGAGCGTTCTTCCTTTCGGGAGCATTCAATTATGAATGCTGATGTGAATCGTTTCTCATCAGTTTCATGCAGTAGGACCGGTTTGATTTGGAGGTCTGTTAAGTGATCCTGGATATCACTGATGTCAGTTCGAGGAGAGACATATCTCAGTGTTCGTTCCCCAGACTTTAGTTTCTTTAGTTTTAACAATTACAAGCTTGGCACAGGATATATTGCATGGCCATAGATCCGATTGAAGTACATGCTCTGCTTTCGTAGTAGTATTCAAAATGAAGTTTGTAATATTGTCATTAGTTTCTTTAGATGAGGGCCTAAGGCTTAGTATGGTGATATTCATACTTTCCACGTACACTTTCAACGTTTCTACAGTAGAATTGCTGAAGCAATTGCCGATAAAACATATGTCTGCACACGTGAAGCTGTGAACTTGAAAAGCTTACCAGTCTGTTGTTCTGACCGACTAGACGGCGTTTTTTGAGACGGTTTTACTTGAGCCTTTTGTACGTTGATTTTGTTAGGCTTTTGTCGTTGTTGGTTTTGAATTAAGCGCGATGGAACAGAATCCAAATATATCATGTCACCATGCTTTTGGCCACCTCCTTTATAGTTGTATTCCGATAGACAATTAAGTACAATTATTCGTCAGTGTTTATTATTAAGTGTTAAAATAATATCATTAGGCCTAAGCCTTTGTCACGTATAAAATTTGGAGCAAGCCGAGGCTTAATATAAAAAACACGGCGCTCGATAATCATGCGACTTACTCTCTTGAAAATCAGGGCGACTTTTCTTTATTATTATTTGTTATTTTTCTTTTTAAAATTCCACTCGCATTCCCAGATAGTGGTCAATTTTAAATTATTTATCGATTCCAGTCTATTAATTATTTTCATCGTATATAAAGTTTGGCCCGGTCACCTGATCTACGTTTATGTCTATTTAAAGGGAAGCAAACTTTACACCCTTGGAACCAACATCCTAAAAACTCAAACACTTCGCTCTCGTACATCCCGTCTACTTTCATATTAAGGACTTTCGCTTCTTTGCCAGCCAGTATACGCCGATTGAATAGGAATGTTTATTTTAGATCTAATCATACTAACCATTCAATCGCCACGAGAGACTGATTTTCTTTAAGGCAGTATAAATTCTTGGGTATTATACCTATTGTATCTTTTTTTAAAAAGGTTTTGCGATACACGTGACTAAAAACCCCTCATCGAAACGGATCTACACCGACTCTTTCTGTTAGAAATTTACGTAATATCAAGCAACCTTTTCTCAAGATAGTCATGTCATTCGAGCAAATTTATAAAGAAATTTTAAAAAATTAAACACATTTTCAGATTGCTTTTCTTCGTTATACCATTTAAGAAAAGATTCATATTTTTTCGAGGTATAATTTTCGCATCCATAGGCTTCTATAGGGGTAATCCTTTCCCTAAGACGTAATTGGTCTGTTCTTGATTATTATTGTCGAAATTATGCTCGACAACGTTAAATAGAAACTTGGAAAATAGCCCTTAGATTCGTCATCCTCTCTAAAGCCGAAAGTGGCGGAAATTTAGCCAGAGCTACTGGAACGAATTTGTACGAGTGTAAGAAAATTAAATTGTAAAGTTTGATCTGATATACCTCGGTTCCATTCACGATTAATTCCGGCTGCCAATTTTCGTCGCGCCCCATTATTTCTCTTAATGAAAATTGCTAGTCGTATTTACTACCGTTATGACTAATTATATATACGTTTTTAAGGTCGGCCATGGTTCTTAGGTACTCTATAAAACCGTGTATAGGATTCAACCCGGCGAATTTTCTTTCTCTGTTTCCAAATTTCCCGCATAACGCGCAAAATCTTAAATTTATTTCGTCAACGCAGTTTTCGCAAACAATTTGGCTAATAAGTAATATTGGTTCATGTTCGAACCCTTTCTCTCTACCGTCTTCTTCGTAGCGTTTTATTTGTATATATTCTATATCGAAAAATACGAAGACGAAATTCGGAAGATTAGTTTGTATTCTCTTCGCGGACGAAGCTAAAAACGGGAAATCTTTGATTTGTTGGAATAACAAGCTTTGATGCCGGCTTAACACGAATTTCTATAATGACATTGAACTTCTCCTTGACAGAGGAACTAGTGAGTCGGAGCAATTTTAGCAGTTCCGCACTGGCCGCATTATATTCGTTTTTAGATCCTCGAAAAAATCTTACAAAATGGAGTTATGTTTAGCAAGCTAAAATCCCAACTGTGATTTAATATAAATTAACGAGAACGATATGATGAGTTATCTTTGTGTTTTTATTCATACTTTAACATTCATTCAATAAAATTTAAGTAGAATTTCTACTTCACTATCCCTTTAAATAGAATGGAAGCTTTAGTGGATGGTTTTATTCTTTTGACCAAGGATAGTGGTTTGGACGCTTTAGACCTTTTCTGTTTCGTTTCAATTTTTGAGAAATATTTGAAAATCTTTTAAAAGAGACTCAGATTTTGTTTTGGATATAAAGGTCTTTAGCAATGATATAAATTAATTGGTAAGGATTTATATTCTTTTAAAATTAGTTTCCAATTTTAAAAGAATTTAAAATCTTACTCTAGATGCGTGCAGAAAGTGTAAAAAGTTTAACTGTGGCTTTGAAAAAGTTCATCAAATTCCTTCAAACCTCCACAAACATCTACAGCGAAGATAGGTTTTATAAGATTTTTATTATTGCAGTTTATATTCTACAGGGCCGGTAGGCCCTTGTAGATATGACTTGATACTCTTTTGTAACGTTAAAGCAAAATTCACATGCTTTTACCAATTTTCCTATGGAGATTAACATGGGGTTTTTCGTGATATTTAACCACCTCTAACTGAAAAACTAGAGTGAAGTTACTTTTCGGAATACTCTTAATTTAACAATTAAGTATTCAGGGTGTGCGATCGGCTTGTCTAATCAGAAAAAATTAAGTCTAAGTATGTTAATTTTAGTTAATTACGGAAGTACGGCTCTTGAGTTAAACGTTAGGTTAACCTGTTAGCGCGCTGATAGCCATTTCTTCAATTTTCAACCAGATTGAGAACAAGGGAGGGCCTAGCTTTGTGCCTGATAACAAGTTAAGTTGACATTTTCAGTTTGCTTCATTCTGTGCTATACCGCGAGCAGCCTGCGTCCACGAGTCGCGTGATCCAAGAGGCTATGATCTTAAGAAGATAGAGGCTCCATGGTTGAACTTGTTTTTGAGCAGTCGACGCTTGTTTAATATTTTGTCGAGCTTGAAGAACATTATTTGGATTTTTTAACTAACTATAACACCCTTAGAAACAAATACGTCGTTATAAGGTCGAATTTTGGTCTAGAAAAGTAATTCAGGTAAATAATTACAGTTAATAGAGGTTTTTATATAATTTAAAGTAAGCTTTTCGACGTTCTTTACGGCCAAGGCTTAAGTTGTATTTTAGTTTGTCTATGTACTATAGTGTTTATAGTGTCTTTCCTATTAAAGATTATAAGAAAGCTAATTTCCAGCTCTGTGCCTCTGTTTTGGAATTACAAAATACGCAGTCTGCTTCGATTCATGCTACAATGTGTTTTCCCTACAGCAGTTAAAATAGTGGTGTTTACATTAGCGCAGTTAATTCAACATTCTCATTTGAAAACGGTTTCATTATTTGTTAATCTCACTAAAATGCTACTAATTGTGAAGGTGTGTTGTATAATTCCTGAAACTAAACCAATGTAGAGGACCAGATTATTCGTTAAAACAATTTTGATCCTATTGAATCAGTCATACTGTGATGTTACGTTATCATTTTATAAACTATTTGTTACCAACAGTGGATTGTTTAATTCATAAGTAACAGTGGTACTGGTTAATGCAGGTGGACAGTGTCGTTATATAATTTAATTAGGCAAATAATTTTCATGTTTACATCACAGATTCTCTCAATGTAACCACGTTGTAAACGGAGGGTTACGTTGTTTGCCAATTTCAACGGTCCACATTGCCGTTTGTTTATTGGTTTAAATTGCTATGAATTTTATAAGTATTTGATTTAATTACTGGTATTCAAGCTAAACTATAGAATAACATCATTCATTAACATATTGTATAGATAATCTTTATGTTACCACAAACCTAGCACAGGATATGATAAAAATTGAACGCCATGTGTTGGAAGTAATAAAAACTCCTCTAAACATTAGAGTTACGGTGAATTATTTATCAAAAGTCATTTTATAAGCTTAATGAGCACTGACGACAAGTTAATTTTAACGCAATTAAGTGTAATTAACGTGAAATTAAACCAAAATATACATTTTTTTGGATGAAAACTTATAACTCTTAAATGATGTTCTTGATTAAGACTGTTGGTAAAGCCGCATGTTTTCTCTTTCACACTTAAGCTAATTTAAATTATCTCCAAAGTACCTTAATAGGCGCGAAATTCAAAACTTTAGTGTAAATTGAGAATCGAAAACTCCACTAAAAATTGCAATTAAGGTGAAATATACATTTAAACTCATTTTATAACCTAAATGTACACTGCCAAAACACAATCCTACGTTAATTTTAACTCAATTTAATATAATTAACGTGAAATTAAACCAAAATATACATTTTTGGATAAAAGCTCAAATAACTTTTAAATAAACTGTTTAATTATGATTAAGACTACCCAAGCCATTGGTAAATCCCAATATTTTTTATTTCACACTAAACTTAAACTATCTTTAAATTACATTAATTGCCGCGAAATTCAAAAGTTTTGGGTTAAAAACTGAATATGTCGAAAAAATATTAAACTGCACTAAACATTACAATTGGGGTAAAAAATTCAAATAAATTTTAAGCTTAATCCACTTTAACGAACCACGCTCAAATTAAGATTAAAATATCACAAGTTTTTCGTACAGCCACAGTAGTTTCCTATTTCACTTTCAAATTAATGATCATAATAATGATCGTTAAAATACATCGAAAGCGCATACATTAAAATTTTAGGGTAATTGCAATTAAAGTTAATATTTTATTGAAACTTGTATTATAAACTAAATCCACACTAGATAAACAAGATTAGCCGTTAAATTAAACTTAATCAAGTATAATTAATGTGAAATTAACCCAAAACATTCGTGTTTTGGGTAAATTCATGGATAACTTATAATTAAACTAACAAATTAAAACTACACTTATCCTTCACCCAGCCTCCAGTTTCCTGTTTAATTCTTACGATTAATTGAATTGTCATTTAAAAGCATTTTTCCCATTTTTAAAAGAGAGCCATTGAAAAGGCGCGATATTTAAAAGTTTTGGGGCAAAATAGTCATTGTTCCGCAAGAGTCTAACAGTCATTCCTCTAAAGTTTGCAGTTTAGGAGAATTTCTTATTCAAATTCGTATAATAAACTGCAATAACACTAATAAAAGAAGATGAGCCGTTAATTTCAACTTAATAACCATATTTAACGTGAAATTAATCAAAAACAACAGGTTTTTTGGGTAACTTTAGATAGCCCTTAACTGAAATAACAAAATAAGATTTAACTACGCGAGTTGTTCTTTCAGCCTAAATGTTTTCCTATTGAACGCTAAAATTAATTACATTATCACTATAATGTATTAATAGGCTCCAAATACAAAATTTTAGGGTAAGGAATGTGTCAAAATGCACCTTTTCCATTTAAATTTTAATATATAATTAACATAGTTCACCAGCAACAATTTAATCTGGCAACATTCAATGTAATAATGTTGCCAATAAAACAAGGGCGTCTACCCCATAACTAAGCCACATCGCTAGCCATCTCTCGCTATCCCTAATTCAATAAATTTTCTTCTTCAGAAATGTCACTTCATACCAGTCAAGTGGGGGGAGCAACAGAAAATTTTAAAGCACAGTCTTACTATAAATCTTGAAATTTGGGTCTCAAATTACAACCTCTAATCTGTTTGGTACACATCAACGTCAACGTAAATGTTCAACGTGATTACCATTGTGGTGCAGGCACTCTTCATCTGTCCATGTCTTGCAATCACTTTACAAGCAACGAACTCATGACGCAGGAAGTCCAAGTAAATGCCTTCAGAGATTTTCTTATCAAGAAAAAGGGTCCGATAATTTGGTTTCCAAGAATGCCCACCCAAAAATGCACGTTATGAAGGTTTAAGGTACCATCCCTATATAGCCTCGTCAGATAACAGTACCTTTCTAAAAAATAATGGATCGGCTTCAACTAGTTCACGCAAAGGTTTTGCCGTCTTGGGTAATCCTCGTAAACATCATGTTTCAAAGTTATTCCCAAAGAAACCTTTATGTTTTTCTTATTTTGTCCAAAGTTTAAGGTTAGGGGTGTTTAAAAATTGGCCAACCATTATTACAATGTTATAGATTCGGTTGAAACACGTAGACACCGCCATTTTTCAAGATGATGAGGAATTGAAAAAATCTAAGAGCCCGCCTACTGCCTTTGAGTACCGTCCCTGCAAAATTTCATACCTCTAGGTAAAGCTGTTTGGAATCGGAGTAGATTATCATTCAAATTGTAACTATAGATGTTAAGCATCGTCCTCCTCTTTGCCTATCAGCTCCACCGTTAAACTCGTTATTTCTGTCACGGTCAATCCGAGTAGCCACTGTCGTAGGTGAAACATTTAACTGCCGAGCGATTTCGCGATTACAAAAACCTTGCTCATGAAGTTCAACAATTTGACGACGAATTAATACTCTATCAGCCATTTTACTTGTTCGGAGAATATGAAAATTAAGTGATAAAAAGAGTGGTTTGCGGTCCCTTTTATATAGTAAACTTGGAATAGGTGAAAATATTTTTTCGTCGAGTAGAAGGTAAAAATTTGTTTTTGGATGAAAATAGACATTCTTAAAAACTTAATTTAACGATGGAGGTGATAGGCAAAGAATTGGACAACCAAAGATTTGACGTCCGAGAAGTTTTTTAAGCGTGATACTTGTGAGCAACTTCAAATAAGTTTAAAACTGTAAGATGAACTTTGGTGAGACAGGGTCTTTTTGAACGCTTCGCGTGGCATTTAAGAAACGTGAAGTTTCTTTTCTCTAAAAGTCTAAAGAGGCTTCAATTTGGAATAGAGCTGGGTTGTTGATTATTTTGATTTTTCAAATAAACCAAAAAAAATCGATTTTTTTTATTTTAATTGATTTATTTGATTTTTATTGAACTTCTAGATAGTAAATTACCAACATGAAAAGTCTTGAGTCAAAATTAACCCCATGCAAAATAATCATGACATTTAAGCAGCTATTGGATATTGTAGCTATTCAAATGCTTGTATAAAAAGACTAGCTTGACCGCTATTTCATTTCTTAGCCTATCCAGCAAGACAAACTGAAGTACTGGGAAAATCTTAAACTAAATATAACAACACTATGATTGTTTTTAATTATAGGTCTTTTCTAGTTAAGTTTCTTCTCGAGTTTCTTAACCTACTTCTTGGAATCTTAGAAAACATTTTTTAAAAATAAAAATATATTCTTGATTTTAATGAAATGATTTTTTTAAAAAAATCGCTTGATTTAAATCAAACAACCCTGGAACAGAGCACACAAATTAGACACTCGAGCAGTTAGAATGTGTAGTCTTTACAAATGATAAACGTTTCGTCGTCGGACTCGATGGCCAGGTAATTTTTTAGAGGATGGATGTGCACCAATTTATGCCCATCCACTCGAGCACTCGAAAGGCTTCATGTGGTTTAGTAGGGTAAAAGTCTTAAAACGGAACTTAAAGAATGCCATTTTTTACAACTCAAATAATAGAACTTATACGTTGCCTTTCATAGTTTCTCTATTAGGTGATGAAATGATCTTCAAAAAGCTGCGATATCAAATTATGAATGGTTGTAGCATTTTTCAAATATTATAAATTTTATTACGCGTTATTATTGCTATTTTAGAGGATACCTTTTCGTATATTTCTATGTAAATATTGTAATAATATTGTAAAATATAATGTTTACCAAAAGTTCTACCGCTAAAAATTTTAAAAATCAATTTCTATTTATGTAAAAAGGCGGGTCTCGGTCTGTTTTTCCTTCCAAGGGTTTTTATCCTACTGGGAACCATAAGAGCATGGATATAGAATTCGCGTGAGGAAATTTGTTTATACGCTATAGGATAGGCAACTCCCCTATTTCTGACGACAGCTTATTCTGTATAATCGTATTCAGCTTCGGTTGTCAGCACGCGCAAATATGGGTCTCTATGTAACGTTGCTTTGTGCTTGATGACAAGAGACGAAGAAAATAATGATTCTCTGGATTTAAAATATCCGCGAGTTTTAGCTCAAATGTATGGGCGGAAATTCTAGTAGGCTTCGAAAAAAGTTGAAGTGCCTCGACTGTCGAGTGTCGACTTCATAGTCGAGCCAGTGACTTTTAAAATTTCAAGTAATACTAATTTAGACTATTAGAGAAGGATGTTAGAGTTAGTATTATAAATATTTATTACGTTTCTAAATCTTTTGGGAATCTCAAGAAATAATTTTCGCTATTTTTAATAGCACAACGTTCCATGATAAGGTTTGAAGGACCCACCAATTGATTACAAACGACTACGCACGTATTTGAAACTAAAGCCTACAGGTCCGTGCATTTGAGATAAAAATCTCGGGGATATTTATAATCCTTTTTTTTTCATCGTCTCTTGTCAGCACGCACAAAGCTACATAACAAAGAGACCTAGCTTTGCGCGTGCTTACAACCGAAGCTGAAAATAGAGTATATACAGAATAAGCTGCTGTCGGAGATAGGGGAGTTGCCTATCCTATAGCGAGAAAACAAATTTCCTCGCGCGCATTCTTTATCCAAAACAGAAGGTTGCAATTTGGCAAAGAGTTTCCTGAGACCCCGTGAATGGTATGTGTAATTCTAAAATTCCCACAAGTGTTCTTTCAGTGGTTGAACTTATTTTTTCCCTTGGAATGAATGAAAGTTAACGAATTAATTAGAAATAGTCCAACGCCTGATCTATTACACTACCGGATTGCTGAAGTGTTTCAGATTATTTTGATATTGTATTTTTTTCTGATGGGGATAATTATCGGGGGATTTTTCACTTTTCTCGGATAGGGTTAACAATCCAGGATTTTGTTTGGGGATGGGGGATTTTGTACAATTTCAGTAATGGGAGATTATGCCTGGGGTTCTTTGTCTTGGACGGGTTTAGTCCGTATACCCATGTGAATCGATAAAACCTAAAAGCTATTTTTCAGTTCAAATATGTAAATCGAGATATTGAACAAGTTTTGAACACACTACCCGCTGTTTATACGTCAATCAACCCTATATCGCGTTTATGGCATAAGTAAATAAACCATCGTAAGTATACCAATACAGAAATTAGTACTGGAAGACCAATAAATCAAACCCATGTTCTACAATGCCCTCTATACCATTTGTTACTGAAATTTCAAAGACACCACTAATCTAAGACATCGAGTTTTTTTACATTGGGAATTTCAATTTAAATCATAAGGACGTCTAGGAAGGGTCAGACACTTTTAGGCTTAACATCTATAAAACCATTCGTTATAATTTGAAAATATTCAAGATGTATTTTTTTTTCAAGTATTCATTATGCATTTTTTCTCTATATATATTCATGAAGAATATTTTTTCAAATATTCAAGATGGATGTTTCGAAATATTCATGATAGATTTTTTCTCAGTTATCATGATTGATTTTTCTAAATTTTCATGATTAAATTCTTGAAAATATTCATGATGAGATTCTTAAAAATGTTCATGATCAAATTTTCAAAAATATTCATGATTAAATTTTTGCAAACATTCATGATAAAATTCCTGAATATTTTCATTAGTGAATAAACGTAAATCGTAACATCATCTCCAACGTAGGCAGGCACTTGTTTACCGTGATTATACACTTTGGCGTGGCTGATGAATTAAGTGATTGCCATGCTGCAAGCTTAAAAAACAAGGCAGCCTACCTACTCGGAAATAAAATACAAAAGGTATTTATTTCTCGTTTCATGGAGCCCAGCCCCTATTCTTATTATTATTTATTATTATTATTATTATTATTATTATTATTATTATTATTATTATTATTATTATTATTATTATGTTGATGACTGTGTAAATTCCAGTGAACTACTTACATAGTTTTTTATATACAAATTAAAAATCTATTTCATTCATTTTTTGAAGACTACTTTTTTAAATACAACGTTCTATAATTAACCTTAGATTTAACAAAAAATATATGGCATTCTAAAATTTAAAGAGATAGTTATCTAATTTCAAAAGTGATGGAAAAATTAAACTTCCAGACAAAAGGAGGAGTATTCGAATATCAATATTTTCATGCCATTAGGACAAGTGAGTCTTTTTAATTTGAATAATATAATAATTCGAACCATTATCTTCGGAGATTAACCTCCATTTCAAAATGAAAATTAATATTCGCATCCTTCTTCAAGAATTTGTCGTTGTTAGATTCTTCTCTAATTCATGTTTTCGTGAATCTTCATTCCCGATTCTCCGCTACATTTCCATGGTAGACACCTCACCTATTCTGCAAACTGGAGTTCTGCCACGATATTTATTCTCCAAGCACTCAAAACATTTCCTAACAAAATCCAACCAAACATTTTTATACCGAAAAGACACCCAAACATTATTTACCGAAAAGACACAAAAACATTAATCATCGAAAACCCACCCACCCAGAAGCTACACAAAATATTTTATTCTTTAAGAGCTTAAAACATTTACTACAGAAAAGCCACAGAAGAATTCAACCCAAAACGCAAACTTCGCGCATTATAGAATATTTACAAAATTTTTAATGTCGAAAATCCTTCCACTTTAGCAATCAAAACTTGCTTATTATTCCAAATTCACAGACTTAACACTACCCTGCGCACAAATCCAAAATTTCTACTTTCCAAAGAGCCATCCAAAACCGTTATTTCTAAGTTGGAACCCTATTGTCCTTTTGAAATCGAAACCCTACTGGCAATTAACTAATAAATCGGCACATTACTGAACGTAATTCTTAAAACCTCATTTCTATAATTTCAGAGTAAAACTATGCTATGGCTTGAACATCCTGTTTTTCTGATCGTAATGTTTTACTACTGAGCTAAGTTGATATAGAAGAAATAAATAATCGTTAGGCTTATTTGCTATTGTTTTGAACGTCACGTTTTTTGTCCTAACTTTTGATTTTCTGAACCGATTTACAATTTGAAAACAATTTCGGATTCTACGTGACAAGACGCGTGCAACGATAGCATTGTTGATCCATTTGAAGCATTATTTCGTAACGTCATTATCGGGGGGCTTTACTATTTCCGCTATGGCTAACGCCCTATTAGCGCCACAGTGTCATTTGTAATTTTAAAATAATCTTGAGAAGTAAACCTATTTAGAAAGTCCTACTTTGTTACTCTAGCTCAAATAGGATCAAAATGGCAGCCAAATGAAAATGTCCAGAAACTTTTGTCCGGGACTGTACATAAATAATTTTTGAGTTCTTCTCCTTACACCGCGCCTGAAGGCCACTTATTTCTCCAGCCATTGTTGAAGCTCCGTCTAAACAAACAGACATAACATTTTCCCAGATCATTCCCAGGTTTAGGACTAGCTCATCAATTACACCGAAGATGGATTCGGCGTTAGTAGACAAAAGCCTTTCCATTGCGACAAAGATTCCTACAGGTATGTTATCACGATTATTATAATAACGAACCACAAAAGACATTTGCTCATGATGTCCACAGTCGCTAGTTTCGTCACACATAATTGAGACTTTTTTCCCTACGAGAGATTCTCTGATAATCTCTAGCATCACTTTGTGAAGAGATGAAATTAAGTCATTTTGGATGAGATTGCTTGTGTACGTACTGTTCTTCGGACCATTTTGAAAATGTGACTTCAGCAGAGGGTCATATTTACCTAACAATTGAACTATTTCTACGAAGAGACCGCGATCTGGGCTTAGTTTGGATTCCAATTGCCCTCTAAAGGGTTTACCACTTTTAGCCAATAAAAGTGTTATATCAATAAGGCGACACATAAATTCATGATTTCGAACCCTTTTTGCCTCCCTAATACTGAGTGCCTTTGCATTCTGATCATTTAGTTGAGATTCCAAAGGATTGCCCTTTTTGTATGTTATATGGGAATTGTCACTATGAATATGGTGCGCACTGGTTTGGTGTGAAACAAAAGAACATACAGCGTTCTTCCAATTTTTGAACCCAGTTTTCCGAGGAAGGAATACATTTTTTCGATCAACCTATACGGGCAATCCCACACGTGGTGCGGGCACCCACATCGGTAACACGTTAGATTAAATGGTGCTGCCGGGGTAGGCAAGAATGCCCGACCCTGGCCAGACGGAGGAGGAGGCGTCGGCAAAAATGCCCGACCCTGGCCAGACGGAGGAGGAGGCATCGGCAATACGGCAACCGAAGAAGATGGTGTCGCCAACCGTCGCAGGAGTGCCCCTCGAGAAATACCCCGAGAAGGCACCCCAGCAAGGGTTGGAGCGACACCAAGACTAGGTTGTACATTCGGGGCGGTAGAAGTAGTTACCGACACTTTACGTGTCGAAACCGGTGGTCTTGGTGCTACCGTTAATATGTCATCATCTAAGTCCTCGTCATCATGAAGATGCAGCACGTCCTAAATTGTATAAAATATTGAATAAATAACCGACACTTCACGTGTCGAAACCGGTGGTCTTGGTGCTACCGTTAATATGTCTTTGTCATCATCTAAGTCCTCGTCATCATGAAGATGCGGCACGTCCTAAATTGTATAAAATATTGAATAAATAAGGGCAATTTAACGAGCCATCCGGGTTATTTCCCAAGGAGGAGCATAAATCGCTTTCTTGAATAGTCAAAGTCCTCAATGGCTAGTTGAGGGTTCGGGAATTTTCGTAAATGCTTCGCCACGTCGTTCCGGGATCTTAACATGATCCCGCGAGGCCAAGGTGTATAATCTATATCTATATAAATCAAAGTCCTGACTGACTGATTGACTGACTGACTGACAGACAGACTGACAATCAACGCCCAGCCCAAACCACTTGCCATAGAAGGCTGAAAATTTGCAGGAACGTTACTCATAAGTAGTAGGAGCGTACTAAGAAAGGTTTTTCAAATCCGCCGCCATCTTAAAAAATGGCGCCCAGAAATGTAAAAAATCTTTTTTATGCAACAACGTCCGCGCGTTTCAACCGATTTCGCAAATATTTAGTACACTGTTTTCCTTTAACCTATAGACGGGCTGAATGCTCTTTTGGGCTCGATTTGTTGCCATCTTTTAAAATGGCGGCCAGAAATTTAAAAACCCTTCTTTATGGAATAATGTCCGCGTGGAAAGTCATAAAAAAAGGTCCCGATGGGCTGACGGGCAACGCCGAGTGCCTTCGCTCCTAGGGTGCTACAAAAAATTGGTCATCAGTAAAATCTGCCCATTCTTTGTATCATTTTGATGGAAGTTCTTATTATACGCGAGCGACGCCGCGGGTAACAGCTAGTAGTATATATCTCGCTCCGGACCACCAGGCTGAACTATCCGCCGCTGCACTACTTCTCTGGTGTAACCATGTCGAAACGGTCGTATGGTTCGAGCAGTAAGGAAAGGATATTGTAGAAGAAGCTGAGGGGGAGACGCTGCGACAGGTGCCGAGACGTCTTCCTCAGGTGCAGGATCTTCATTAACAATATCCAAGGCTTCCGATATATCAGAAGCGAGCTTCTCTACCATGATTTAAATAGAACGGCGTACACTTCACGAAACACTTTCGAAAGGATTTCACGAAACACTTTCAAAAGGATTTCACGAAACACTTTCAAAAGGATTTCACGAAACACTTTCAAAAGGATTTCACGAAACACTTTCAAAAGGATTTCACGAAACACTTTCAAAAGGATTTCACGAAACACTTTCAAAAGGATTTCACGAAACACTTTCAAAAGGATTTCACGAAACACTTTCAAAAGGATTTCACGAAACACTTTCAAAAGGATTTCACGAAACACTTTCAAAAGGATTTCACGAAACACTTTCAAAAGGATTTCACGGAACACTTTCAAAAGGATTTCACGAAACACTTTCAAAAGGATTTCACGAAACACTTTCAAAAGGATTTCACGAAACACTTTCAAAATGATTTCACGAAACACTTTCAAAAGGATTTCACGAAACACTTTCAAAAGGATTTCACGAAACACTTTCAAAAGGATTTCACGAAACACTTTCAAAAGGATTTCACGAAACACAAAAATAAAGGAAAATAATACCATGATTTTACTTTCAAACATATAGGATTTCATGGGACATTTTCAATAATGTAGGACAAAGCTTTATTATTATTACTATTACTACTTTCAAAAATATAGATTTCCACGGGAAACTTTCAAGAATATAGGATTTTAATGTATACTCAAAAATATAGGATTTTATAAGAACAAAAGCAACAAGACGCTTACCTGAACGTTTAATTCAGTTTTTTCCTTGACTTCCTTCAAATATGAGTCCAGTGCTAAGAAAAAAGCATTCTTAACAGGGTCACTATCATCTTGTTCAGTTGTTTTTGGAGAAGATTCCTTTGGAGGTTTAACTTCCTTGCTTGTGACAGTCGGAGTCTGACCCAATTTCTAACAAATTTACAAGTTTTTAATATTAAAATTTTCTTATTTAGGTTTTCTTTGATTTATTTTTAACATAACCTAGACTTACTAAAAACTAAAATTTTCCCTGAATGTTACTAAAAACTACAATTTTCCCTGAATGTTACTAAAAACTACAATTTTCCCTGAATGTTACTAAAAACTACAATTTTCCCTGAATGTTACTAAAAAGCTCTACAATTTTCCCTGAATGTTACTAAAAACTACCATTTTCCCTGAATGTTACTAAAAACTACAAATATTCCCTGAATGTTACTAAAAAAACAAATTTTCCCTGAATTTTACTAAATAAAACAAATTTTCCCTGAATTTTACTAAATAAAACAAATTTTCCCTGAATGTTACTAAAAAAACAGATTTTCCCTGAATTTTACTAAAAAAGAGAAATTTTCCCTGAATTTTACTAAAAAAACCAATTTTCCCTGAACTTTACAAAAAAAACAAATTTTCCCTGATTTTACTAAAAAAACAATAAATTTCCCTGAATTTTACTAAAAAAAACACAATAAATTTCCCTGAATTTTACTAAAAAAACACAATAAATTTCCCTGAATTTTACTAAAAAAACACAACAAATTTCCCTGAATTTTACTAAAAAAACACAATAAATTTCCCTGAATTTTACTAAAAAAACACAATAAATTTCCCTGAATTTTACTAAAAAAACACAATAAATTTCCCTGAATTTTACTAAAAAAACACAATAAATTTCCCTGAATTTTACTAAAAAACACAATAAATTTCCCTGAATTTTACTAAAAAAACACTAAATTTCCCTGAATTTTACTAAAAAAACACTATAAATTTCCCTGAATTTTACTAAAAAAACTATAAATTTCCCTGAGTTTTCCTTGAATTTTTAATCAACAATATATTAAGGGTGGGCGAATACTCGTCTAAAACGATTAATTCGATCGAATATGAAGACGGTATTCGTTTGAACCCATTTTTACTATTCCAACGAATATCGAATACTGATTTTACTATTCGATAAATATTCGGCAACCAATTTTTCAAAGGGCCGAGGCCTAACTCCACTATTTTAAGTACCAAGATGTGTACAAAATGTGAAATATTAACCCCTTAAAATATACTTTCACTAAAGCATAGTCATTTTCATTTCCGAATAAATATTTTGTAAAAAAATGGGTACTAACAGCTTCGGGGGGGGGAGTATGAAACTGGCCATAGAGCTAATGGTAAAAATCGCGAACAACATGATTCTGTCGTTGCGCATAGAAAGCATTAGCCTGTTCATGGACATACAATCTTATCGTAGTGGTATATATGCTCCTTGGTTTTCCTTTCAAAACTTCCGTTGGCTGGGGCAAAGAAAATATTCGCGAATAGTAGGCTTAATATTCGCGAATAGTAGGCTTAAGTCGAGTGAGGTCAGATGGAAGAAGAAGTATATCGTTATAAGAGGTTATCTGTCGGAAAATCTTTAAATCATCCGCGAATAGACATAATTGGGAAACAAGTTTATCAGGCAGATCGTTAATAAAGATTAAAAACAAAAGTGGTCCAAGCACGCTCCCTTGTGGGACTGCACTAGTAACTGGGAGGGGGTACTGAGACTGGCTCGATATTCGATTAAAAAATCATTATTCGTCTCGGTATTCGATAAGAAAATTTTTGGGTATTCGATATTCGTCTCGATAGTAAAAAAGTGGTATTCGCCCATGCTTCAACATAATATTTACCAATTTTCATAATTTATGAATAATATACTGTATCTAAATGACATTCTTGGCGGCCATTTTCCAACATGGCGGCCAAACTATCTGATGAATGGCTTCAATATTTTGCTATGCGGTTTACACAGCTCTGATTATAATATCTATCAATTTTCATAATTTTCCAACAACATGGTGAAATATACTGTACCTAGCATTCACGGCGGCCATTTTCCAATATGGCGACCAAACTTTCGAACACAGAGCTGTAAAATTTTTTTATGATGCTCATGTGGTCCCAGTCATAATGTTTACCAATTTTCATAGTTTTTGAAGAAGAATGTGGGATACATTATAGCTGGCATTCCCGGCGGCCATTTTCCAAGATGGCGGCGAAAGCTCGCGCTCTACAGCAGGGGACTTTTAGTATATTTTTTGTTGGGTCAAAAACAACACATGTACCAATTTTCATCTTTATGTTCAAATGTTCTAGGTCAAACCCTAAAAGTCCTGGGCTAGTTTGCGTTATCGTTTATAACGATTTCAAAGTTGTTGGTTTCGTGGCCCAGCGTCCAGCCTGCTAGTACGGGTTAACGAGGCATTAACTTCTCCCATGTACTTATAGAAGTAGCTAGACTTTTTACTGATTGCTTCCTACATAGTTGAATCTCTGGATCAAGGGTACCGTTCACGAACCCCGTTGTAAGGAACAACTCTTTCGAAATGTGGAATCTACCGTTGATTAGTTACGCCAATCTTCCTTTTGCCATCTTCTTGATTTTCCATCTTGCAAGTTTAAGGTCTTCTCGAATAATGATACTCTCCTCTCTTGAGTCAGGGGGTTTTTATACTAAATTTCTTACGTAGCTGTAGCGAAATATCTATTGTGCTTGACTGTCCCATTGTTAGACTGGAAGCGTATTTTTGAATGAAAGTTCTGAAATCAGAGATTAAGGAATTTCAGTACAATAAGAAGTTTTAGGGGTTAATCTCCAAGATCTGACATATTCTTGACAACCATTGTGTACTTGACTTCATAACAGCTTACGAGTAAAAAAATATACAATAGTAAACTTCACCTATTTACCTATTACTCCTAACATTCCTTAAATAGACCTGTCAATATTTGATTGACTGACGAAATATTTTCCTAACATCTTCATGACTTGCTTGTGACTACAGGTTGAAAAAAGGTAAATAACCGACTTACAGGGTGGAAAACCTCGCCGGCGTCCAGTCGAGATTCTTCCCCTTACGCACTAGTGTTATGCAGTGAAATTTTTGATGTTGATATTGAAGATTCATTGAGTTGGTACTGTTTTTTAATTAAGCTTTGATATCAAAATCGGTTAATTTACGAGATGCTAGTCTGTTTATAAGATTAAATCGTTACTTCAAGTGTCACAAGACAGTATCTACCTCCAAAATCGAGTGTTAGTAACTTTAAAACAATCTCCTCGTCACATGATATCCGAGAGTGAATTTATTATGTTATAATCTGAGTGATGAAAGCTCACTATAGCTGAGTCAACTTTTGGCAAGGCCTAATACCGTTTTGCTTGACTGTCCGACAGTAGTAGTCAAATTCCTTTTAAAGCATAGATCAAATAGTATCGACCCTTGATTTTTATTTCGCAAAACACGTTGGATTCGTAAAACTAGACGCGCACCACGATTAGAAGCATTGAAATGGAAAAACATCACACTGACCGCATACATTTTTAGTAAATTTCTCACTACAGCTGTTTTCGGGGCTGACCGAAAACAGATGGCGATATAGAAAAAGCCTCCGGTCCGTTAAAAGAGGGTAGTTTCGATGGAACGAAATTCAAATTCAAGGCGCGTCCCATCAACAAAGAACATTGATTTCGTAATACGGACGTTTTACGCAATTATAATATTGAAATTTTATACAAGTAAGTAATATTTAAGAAAACAAAGCACTACTTTCAAAGTCTAAACTTTAACAATACGACGATACGAGAAGGCGAAGTAACGGGCAACGTGAGGTAAAAATTTTTTAAATGGCAAAAATTAACGGTAAGCCAAGGCTTAGCGCAATTTCACCGCCTTAAAAAAGGTGCAAATTTAGAAATAGATTGTGGGACAATAAAAAAGTGGAAAATTATGAAATTAGGCCAAGAATTTATTTACTATAAGAATGTCTAAGTCACTAGATTTTACGCTTCTACTCTTACGCCGGTGTTAGTGAACAAGTAAGCCCCACCCCTTTCATGTCCGTCATTTCCAAAAACCAAACCAAGGCTTAACCAAAAATTAGAAGAGATGGTGGAAAACATAGAGTAAGATAAAAAAAATTAAGTCCCACCTTGGTTTCCACCCTCCCCCACCCACGAGGGGGGATTGTCGGCTATCACGCGCGCACCGGACGCCTTTTTAGGCCTTCTTATAGTATTTTCCTTCTTGATTAGGCTTATATTAAAGCTTGAAACCTACTTTATATCAGAGCTGTGCTAATTAATTAGTTAGCTAATTGAATTCCTAATTAATTAGCAAAATTTACTAATTGAAAATGGTAATTGTATTTTAATTACCTTAGTGCTAATTGAGAAGTAATTCTAATTAATTAGTATGAATCGGAAAGGTAATTATCTAATTAAAATTTAATTAGATTTAGGATTAACTAATTAGCTAATTGAATTTTCAATTAATCTTTTACGCCAATTTGTTGTAAAAAATCGAGGAATTAACTCTTGATTCATCTATTTGAATATGAAAAAGCCTTATTATATCGATGAGGAAACCTTAGTGCTACTCTAAATTTTTCAGCTCCTCAAACATGAGAGAATACTAGTACTAGCAGAAAATTTCGTAGTTCGCAACTGCCCCATTTCGAAATTTCGACTGTTTTACCTACTCGAATTAATAGCAGTGCGCATGTATTTACTACTCAGGGGTCCATTATAGGAACTGTGGGAAGAAAATGAAGAAATGAGACAAATTTTAACATGACGGAAGGCTCGAGGCTTGTCTCATTTTTCGAGAATAATTCATGGCTTCCGTACCCTTTTTTCAATGACATTAAAACATTAAACTTTGCATTACCAAAGTACTAAATCCATGGGCACTTTTAAACTTATATGTTTACTTATGGTCTCTTTTTTACCTTAATTAGACAAGTAATTAATTAGAAATTAGTAATTCTAATTAATTAGTTTGATAAATAAATGCCTAATTTCTAATTGAATTGAATTAGTTTCTATGTCTAATTGCTAATTGGCTAATTAATTAGTTCATAAATATTTCCCTAATTGCTAATTCTAATTCAATTAGTTGTCAGCTAATTAGCACAGCTCTGCTTTATATTATATTTAAAATCCATCCATGTGCAAATCCTCAAAAAATATGAAAATGACAGCGAAAAAGGACCCACTCTCAAATTTTTTCCCCTTAAA
Organism: Phalangium opilio; assembly: GCA_019434445.1. Classification (NCBI taxonomy): domain Eukaryota; kingdom Metazoa; phylum Arthropoda; class Arachnida; order Opiliones; family Phalangiidae; genus Phalangium; species Phalangium opilio. Next base: position 206,192 of record JAEQBA010001151.1, read on the forward strand.
GAAAAATGGCGGCGACAAACAGAGTGAAAAAGGGGAAAAGAGCTATCCAAATGACGATTTGGCCGGCCATTTGGCTGCCCAAAAACACGTTCAAACTTTCCAAAATATAATTTATATCACTAATTAAGAGTATAAGACGACCATCACGCCAACCGTGTATTTTTAAAAAAGGAGACTAGCTGCACTGGCAGTCTAGCAGTCAGTAGGAGGCGAGATACTAACTAGTGGGAAAATATGGAAAGAAAAGTACCAATTTTACTACTATCAGAGCGGTCTAAATCCCTAAGCTATAACGTCAGACAGAAGATACAAATTCAATTAAATTTGGCGGCAATTTTAGCACCTCTTTTTTTATAAATATTTGAAGTTAATTTTTAAATATTTAGAGATGGATTTTGGTGAAAATTTATTTTATTCTGAATGAGGACGTTGAAATCTATAGAAATGTATGATTTTTATAAAATTTAAGGAGTAGTCAAAATGTCTTTACTTACTCTTTAACCAGCAAAATTTAACCAAACCACACCTTACCTAACCAAACCAAACCAAACCAAACCAAACCTAACATAACCCAACCCATTCAAAACAAACCAAACCAAACCTTACCTAACACAACCCTACCTTGTTTGGAGGTAAGAAGATTATTTACATGAGTATTAAAAGACAGCCTCTTAGCACAAATAATTTATTAGCAATAGTAAAAATTTTTTGGAAAAGATGGCAGCTAATTAATAGGAGAATATTTTGGAAAAGTTAATAATAATAGTAAAAAAGGCTTTCATTATTATTATAGTTGGCAGCTAATTAATAGGAGAATATTTTGGAAAAAGGTGGCAGCTAATTAATAGGAGAATATTTGGAAAAAGGTGGCAGCTAATTAATAGGAAAATATTTTGGAAAAATTGGCATCTAAGTTATAGGAAAATATTTTGGAAAAGGTGGCAGCTAATTAATAGGAGAATATTTTGGAAAAGATTGCAGCTAATTAATAGGAGAATATTTTGGAAAAGATTGCAGCTAATTAATAGGAGAATATTTAGGAAAAGGTGGCAACGAATTATTGGAACCATTGTTTTGGAAAAGGTGGCAACTAATAAGGTAAGCAAATTTTCACGAGACCAAACCGTCCCGAGACCAAAAAATCACGATACCAAATAGTCCCGAGACCAAATAATCACGATACCAAATAGTCCCGAGACCAAATAATCACGAGACCAAATAGTACCGAGACCAATTAGTCCCGCGACCAAATCGGCGAGACCATATTTTCCTGTTCCGTGTAATCCATTATCATCGATAGGGTTAAGATTTACACTGCGATCGGCTAGGGTTATACGAGAAACATTAATTCTCAGAATGACGGGGCTTCCACCAAATGTTTAAGTAATTGGGCTTTCTCTAATCACTTATCGGGAATGGGCCGCATCAGAAAACACTTCGGGAATTTTCAGCGGCCCGTAAAATGAAACGAGTTTGAATCGTTGTCAGCGATTGATAAACTTACCGTTTATTTGACGTTACGTAGCTTAACCGGCAGCGTTGATCCGAAAGCTCAAGCTAGTCTTTGGAAATACTTTCAACGGGTTCGAGAGACATGATAAAATGTTACATTGCTCGAGAGCGTCTGTTACCAACTATCAAAATAACTATGCCTAACGACTTTATTTCGCTAAAGGCCAAAACGCTAAACATGGTAATTGGCATCGATTTCTTACATCTAAAGGTTATAAGGTTGGTCTGAAATGAAATGATTTCATGTTTAATACTATGTTAGTCAAAATAAATATTTCAACATTTTGGATAAATAGAATTTCGCGTGTTATTCATTTGCCGTCTTCAGGTAAGTTGTTTTAATTCCATAGATGAGAGGCTTTTCAAATTCGCATGACCTATTCTCGGGACAAAACTCATTTAGAAAAGCCATTTCGAATAAACAAAATTTGACTTAGTTAATACCTAGAATCATACAGAAAGTCATTTTGTAAAACATTAAGCGGCTAAATATGACTTAAGGGAACCTTAGCTATATTTTTAAATTACATTTATGATGGTCTCTCTTTTGGAAAAGAAGAGTAGATTAAGGCTTGATTACTAGTTCGTGTGAGAGAGAGAGAATTCTGTTTTTCAAACTGATACGTTTTTTTAGCAATAACGAAAAACAATAGTTATTTAAACAAAATATTAAGCGAAACAAAAGTGCGTTAAAGCTATACCATATTAATAAACAAGATGGCCCACGGGCTGTGCCTTAAAAGTAGCCTCATCGTTATCTATTTAATTAGCACATACATACAAAGAAATTAATAATAAAGACGAAAGACACAAATTCCGAAATAGAGAAATATCCGACCGCACAAATAAATAGGGCCCTCCCTCATTCCTGACCCTATATATCTCAGGTTTTGATGGTACAGTGATAGAGTGACTTGCTGCTGCGCGAGCGACCCGGGTTCGAATCTCGGCTGCGACCAAGAAAAATTTTAATTAAAAGAAAAATCTCTAACCGAGCTCAGTTACTCCTGTGGGTGAGTTGAGGTACTATCGAGTTCCTGTTAAGCTAAAATCTAACGATAACGAAAGCCACAACCCCGGCCACTATTACTACTTCTACTACTACTACAACTACTACGCCTCGGGTCAAACTAATAGCCTATCATACAGTAGGGTCGCTAGGGTTTGAAATTTGGGGGGGGGCTAAATCTGGGCAAACTAGTTATTATAAGAATTTAATAAAAAAAGCATAATGGGTTCATTGTAGACCTTTAAAACTACGTAATTTTGTGTCAACGTGAAATTATTCGTATTTTAAAGATATACAACCTTTTATTGATAAATAAGGAACCGATTATGAAGGATTTTCACTCGTCTTAAGTTTATTTTTAGTTTTGGTTAGCTTTTAGTCCACACTATTGGGACTACTTTCGAAAGAACTCTCCATCTGTTCTTTTCTTCAAAATTGAACTGTTTTAAATTTAAATTCATCTCTGCAGAGATGAAACTTAACGAATCTATCATTATAATTTTTTACATATTGCTACAGAATTTTAGGATGCTAACAGCAATTTTTGGTAGGGTTTACGGATATTTTTGGGGGGCTATAGCCCCCCCAAAAAAGGCCTAGCGACGCCACTGCTATCATATACTACGGTGTGGCTAAAAACGGTCTTTGCAGACAAGGCCGGGAAAATGTGAAAGATAAGTGTAGAAAATTAATTGCCCGAAGAACTGATGTTCAAACTTTAATTTTGAGGACATCATAATAAAATGTGAATTATTAGAAAAAATTATTATCTAAGTTTTATTTTTTCACCAAAATTACTCGAGTAAAAATATTTAAACATGCATTTTATTTTCTCTCAGAAATTTAAAATTAGGTTTGAGTATTTGGAACCATAAGGAGAATAAAATGGACAAAAAATCGTTGATAGACTCTGATAAAATAAAAACCTTATGTAAACTTAATAAAAAACATATTCGTTAATTTTAAAATTTTCGAAGTTTCAAGAATTAAAGTGTTGTATTAATTGTGTGTTCAATAATCATGGTCATCGTAAATTTGTTCCTTAGAATTTAATTCGGGAGAAAGAGAACCCCTCATATTGAAATGCTATAATCCATAAGCGTAGCAAAAAACGATATATCGTTGGACGTCTTCAAACTTACCTTTATAACAATGACAAGTGAGAAATTACCTTAGTTGATTTAAAAAAGTGCAGGTGACACAACATTACACCTTAAAACTACGAATTTTTCTTAAATATAAAAGGAAAATTATTAAAAGTTTAACTCCCATTACAAAAATGGGTGTTTGTTTAGTGTTGAATTCAGGAAGAGCTTTATGACTCGTACTTGGGTCGTCATTTACAGCATCTTACCTGGTTCTGAGAAACGCTGAACACTCTTTCAACAGTTTTTTTGGATATTTCTTTTCAGCGTATGAGACTCTAAATGACAACAACTAGAGATGTAAGTCGGTAATATACCGTCCGTAAATAAACGGTAATTTACCAAATATTGCGTAAATTACCGTTTTATATCTTACCGTAATTTTAAAACATTTTATTACGCCTTAAAACTTCATTTTACACTTAAACGATCAATTATTTCTGTGTTTTTTTCCAAAATGACTCACCAGGTGCTACTCGCCAGCCAGTACTTACAAAGTTGCACTGTTCTAATAGAGTTTTAGTTAGATATCACATTAGAAGGCCACGGCTGCCGCATTGGTAGCTAAAGCCGCAAATACGTTTAAAGCAGTCAAGATAGTGCTCACAATTAGTAGTTGTTTAAAGAAATGGATTGTAAGTACGGGGAAATATAAATGACCAAAAATTACCGACTGAACGGTAATTTTTGTGTTCCCTAAATTTCAATCGATAAATTACCAAAAATTTACCCGGTATATTACCGTTTTTAAAAATTGCGGTAATTTCACATCTCAAACTACAACTATGAAAAATCACACCCAAGTAATAAAAACATGATGAGCCTACAACATAGAATATTTGAAATATTCTATTGACTTTCAAAAATGAGCAAGTGAACTTTGATATAATTCGAAAGGAAAATGTAAATATTTAATCGAAACGCTACATCTCTATTGTCGCCTCTATGAAGAAAAGAATACACTGCAATTTCTCTCTCCGTGCTTTAGAATTTCTTGGTCATAACTCAGTCTACATTTGAAACGTCACCACAAATTTCTACATTGATGGCGCTACTTGTACACCGGTTCCGTACAACGCGTAATCATTTTAGCACGCTTAAAGACCATTTCGGAAAACACACAGGGGCGAGGCCACCATTGGGGCATTCTCCCTCGAACCAAGGGTCACCGCCAGACGTTGCCAAAGTTCACTGGAGGCAGGAGGCTAGTCATCTCGCTCTGCGTATAGCGGTGCTTCTAGGCGAGAGAGAGAAGACCCCATTGGCGGCATCACCCTTGTGTTTTAGTTTCTCTGTATCTAATTTCTAAAATGGTCTACTCACTTACAAATGTACACAAATTACACTGAGTGATCGGTCCTTCAGGCGCTAGCGAGTGACAAGCCACAACCGTAATCATTCATGTACAAGAATGTTTTTTAGTTTTAGGTTATTAAGTTTGGCGGGCAAGTCCGGAGAGTCACTAATGTGAAAAGGTTTCGAACTATATGGTATTATTGGCTGAGTGTGTTGCGACGGCTCAGATGACCCATACACTTGAACCACTGGTGCTTTTAAAAATTTTTATATTGGGAAAATAGAGGAAGTGGGGTCGGAGTAAAGTGTGACCTTCTTCGCATGAATAATGTGTATACCCATTATATTTCCGCATGAAATAAATATAACAAGTCATTGGTACTGAGAAGTATTTCTTTTTATGTAATCTTTACCCTTACCTCTGGTTATATCAGAAGTAAGATAAGGGACTAGAAGTATCGAGGTAACCAAACTCTTCACTTGGCGATGGAAGCGGCATAAAATCGTCAAATTTGTTCACTAGTGCTAGGCTCTATTACCAATGCTAGCGCACTTTAATTCTAGTCCCTTATCTTACTGCTGGTTATATTTATACCGATATCATATGTTTCCTGTGCTACAGAGAACCTACTAAACGAAACCACACAGGATAAACATTGTTGCTTTGTCTTAAGAAAACGACATTAGTTTATAAATCAGTTTGAGAAAAAAAGTTCGTTATCATATTTTCTCTAACATCAGTCTTCTCGGAAACTTACTACAGAGTTAAACTTTTTTGGTGCAAACTTGAAAATTTGTTAAGCCAGCAACAAATAAAACTATTTCCGTCAAGGTGCTTACAAGTTAGTGAGCAACGACACGAAATCCCTTCAAAATAATTATTTTCATGATAAAATGTTTTCGGAAAATGTAATTGTTCTTGAAAAAGCGTAGATATGTAATTTTTTCAATTAATTTAGAGGGAATGGATCGATTAACAGTAAAATCAGTTGATTTAATTTAATATTGATTAAGGATTAAATGGATAAAAATAACTAAAACAATTGCAATATCTGAAACTTCAGTCAAATGATAAACCTCACACATATCGTTTGTTTTTTCGGCCTTGTTCCAAACCAAGCCGTTTTTTTATAATATCTGTCACTTCAGTCTTATTGTAATTAAAATTTGAATAATTTTATTTTTGCTTTACCGTCATACATTTGAGGTTGATCTATTTCTAATTGTTTAAAGAAGTACTTAAGTATCGTTAATTACATTTAACTTATATTCTAAAACATTGATTTCGATAAGCAAATAATGTTGTACTTTATTTATGAAAGAAGTTTAAAAACGACGGTATTTGAAATATGGAAGAAAAATATTTGTTTCGTACACTGTATACATATACCATACAGTGTTGTCGAGATCAGACCGACAGCATCCTTTATGTAAAACCCCCAATACTGCCAAAGGGAGATGTCATACTAAATTATACAGGGTGTAAAAAAATGTTTAGAATTCATGTTTTATTGTATGCCTGAATGCAACAAAATATATTAAAGCACAGTCCTACGATTAGTCTTAGAACCTGGGTCTCAAATTGCAACCTCTAAACTGTTTGTTAAACAACTCAACGTAAATATTCAAAGTGTCTACCATTGTGGTTGAGGCACTCTTCCAGAGGATTGTCCGTGTCTTACATTACATTTGCAACCACTAAACTCATGACGCATGGTAAGACTAATGGTATTGCCGTCTTAAGTACTTCTCGTCCGTTAAGGCTTAATGTAGGGGGATATGATTATGCCGGTAGTAATGCCCTTGTAAACTGGCACGAACAGTAGAATGGCTTAGTGCAACTTCATGTTCCACCGCTCTACTACTAGCATGAGATTGGCTTCAAAACTATCTACGATGTCAAAGTCTCTATCCTCATTACAGACTATACAGTCTCTTCTACGTTCACCATCTTGCACTACCGAAATCACGAAGGTGCTCGCACCCGAATGTTGTCCATGTGGAGACCGTTCGGCATAAAGCACTGCCTTTAGTTGAACGTTACCGCGACCTTCACCCAAAATAAACGTGCTGTCCAATTTGTCCTGGTTAGAACAGGTTGGCATTTTGCTAGGAAACGAGACTAACTACTGTAATTCTACTACTTAGCTGCAACACTGAAAGACCCTGTATATCTAAAGAGACCGGAAGTTCCTCAAAGTTTTCAAAGATTGCCAGCTTGAGCAGGTCATGGTGTGTATAGTGGTGAAGGTCGCTTTAACGTTCGACACGTGACACCACGGTATGTTTGGTCCTCCAATGTCCTGACCCCTGACCCAATAGGTCCAAACAATTACCATCCTGGTTTTTCGGCTCAGCGTTGCGGTATTGCCGGTCCCATTTGAAATACAAGGTCTGTAGTGTTACAATTGTAACAATACGCCTGTTAAAAAGGCACAAGTACTGAAAAAAGAAACCATTGTAATAATGGTTGGCCAATTTTAAAACACCCCTAACCTTAAACTGGACAAAATAAGGAATACACAAAGGTTTCTTTGAGAATAACTTTGAGGCAGAAGGTCCGAGTTGTCTGTGGAACCGAGAAAAAAGGCCGTAGTGAAAAGTAATCGTCGTTACGTAGCAGTTAGGATCGAATTTAATTAGTTAGTCTCGTCTCTTAGCAAAATGCCAGTGTATTCAAACCAGGGCAAATTAAACATGATGTTTACGAGGATTACCCAAGACGGCAAAACCTTGCGTGAAATAGTTGAAGCCGATTCATTATTTTTAGAAAGGTACTGTTCTCTGACGAGGCTATTTAGGGATGGTACCTTAAACCTTCATAACGTGCATTTTTGGGAGGCCATTCTTGGGAACAAAATTATCGGACCCTTTTTCTTGATAAGAAAATCTCTGAAGGCATTTATTTGGCCTTCCTGCGTCATGAGTTCGTTTCGTTGCTTGTAAAGTTATTGTAAGACTTGGACAGATGAAGAGCGCCTGCACCGCATTGGTAATCACATTGAACATTTACGTTGACGTTGATGTGTAACCAAACAGATTCGAGGTTGTAATTTGAGGCCCAAATTCCAAGACTAATCGTAAGACTGTGTTTTAAAATTTTTTGTTGCTCCCCCCACTTGACTGGTATGCTAGGTGATATTTCTGAAGAAGAAAATTTATGTAATTAGGGACAGCGTGAGATGACTAGCGATTTGGCTTAGTTATGGGCTAGACGCCCTTGTTTTAATGGCAACATTATTACATTGAATGTTGCCAGATTAAATTGTTGCTGGTGATTTTGCGAACTATGTTAATGATATATTAAAATTTAAATGGAAAAGTTTCATTTTGACACATTCCTTACCCTAATATTTTGTATTTGGAGCCTATTAATGTATTATAGTGATAATGTAATTAATTTTAGTGTTAAATAGGAAAACATTTAGGCTGAAAGAACAACTCGCGTAGTTTGATCTTAAATTATTATTTCAGTTAAAGGTTATCTAAAGTTACCCAAAAAACCTGTGGTTTTCGATTAATTTCACGTTAAATATGGTTATTAAGTTGAAATTAACGGCTTATCTTCTTTTACTAGCGTTATTTCAGTTTATTATACGAGTTTCAACAAGAAATTCTCCCTAATTGCAAACTTTAGAGAAGTGACTGTTTGACTCTTGCGGAACAATCACTATTTTGCCCCAAAACTTTTAAATATCGCTCCTTTCCAATGGCTCTCTTTTCAATATGGAAAAATGCTTTTAAATGACAATTTAATTAATCGTAAGAATTAAACAGGAAAGTGGAGGCTGGGTGAAAGATAAATGTAGTTTTAATTTTAATTTGTTAGTTTAATTATAAGGTATCCAAGAACCAAAACACGAATCTTTCACATTAATTATACTTGATTGAGTTTAATTTAACGGCTTATCTTGTTTATCTAGCGTGGATTTAGTTTATAATACAAGTTTCAATAAAATATTAACTTTAATTGCAATCACCCTAAAATTTCAATGTATGAGCTTTTGATGTATTTTAACGATCATTTAAATTAATTTGAAAGTGAAATAGGAAACTACTGTGGCTGTACGAAAAACTTGTGATGTTTTAATCTTAATTTGAGCGTGGTTCGTTAAAGTGGATTAAGCTTAAAATTTATTTGAATTTTTAACCCTAATACAATGTTTAGTGCAGTTTAATATTTTTTCCGCAAATTCATTTTTTAACCCAAAACTTTTGAATTTCGCGGCAATTATTGTACTTTAAAATAGTTTAAATTAACTTATGTGTCAAATAGAAAATATTCGACTTTAATGGCTTGGGTAGTTTTAATCAAAATTAAAGAGTTTATTTAAAAGTTATTTGAGCCTTTATCCAAAAAGTGTATATTTTGGTTTAATTTCACGTTAATTATATTGAATTAACGTAGGACTGTGTTTTGGCACTATACATTTAGGTTATAAAATGAGTTTAAATGTATACTTCACCTTAATAGCAATTTTTAGTGGAGTTTTCGATTCTCATTTTACGCTAAAGTTTTGAATTTCGCGCCTATTAAGATACTTTGGAGATAATTTAAATTAGCTTGAGTGTGAAAGAGAAAACATGGGGCTTTACCAACGGCTTGGGTAGATACAATCTTAATCAAGAACATCATTTAAGAGTTATCTGACTTTTCATCCAAAAAAATGTATATTTTGGTTTAATTTTACCTTAATTACAGTTAATTACGTTGAAATTAACTTGTTGTCAGTGCTCATTAAGCTTATAAAATGACTTTTAATAAATAATTCACCTTAACTCTAATGTTTAGAGGAGTTTTTGATTATTTCCAACAAATTGCGTTCAATTTTTATCATATCCTGTGCTAGGTTTGTGGTGTAGATTATCTATACAATATGTTAATGAATGATGTTATTCTATAGTTTAGCTTGAATATCAGTAATTAAATCAAATACCTATACAATTCATAGCAATTTAAACCAATAAACAAACGGCAATGTGGACTGTTGAAATAGCAAACAACGAAACCCTCCGTTTCTAACGTAGTTACGTTGAGAGAATCTGTGATGTAAACCTGAAAATTATTTCACTAATTAAATTATATAACGACACTGTCCTACTGCATTAACCAGTACCACTGTTACTTATGAATTAAACAATCCACTGTTGGTAACAAATGATAACGTAACATCACAGTATGACTGATTCAATATGATCAAAATTGTTTTAACGAATAATCTGGTCCTCTACATTTAGTGAGATTAACAAATAATGAAACCGTGTATACCTGTCCTCAAATGAGAAGGTTGAATTAAATGCGCTAATGTAAACAACACTCTTTTAACTGCCGTAGGGAAAACACATTGAGCATTTTGTCATCTTTCCTGTAATATTTTGAAGTTGAATTCTTCTCAGGATGAAAACACTACCGTTTATTTCTAAACCATAATAACTTGGATAGATATGCCATTTTTTACTTAAAACTAGAAGCGTCAACAAACAGTCATGATGAATACAGTATTAAGTTACGGGTTACGTAGCTAAAACCTAGGCCCTAGGGTTAGGATTTGTAGCATGAATCGAAGCAGACTGCGTATTTTTGTAATTCCAATCCAAAACAGTGCTGGAAATAAGCTTTTTTATAATCTTTAAAAGGAAAGACACTATAAACACTATATTACATAGACAAACTAAAACTTAAGCCTTGGCCGTAAAGAACGTCGAAAAGCTTACTTCAAAAGATATAAAAAACCTCTATTAACTGTAATTATTTACCTGAATTACTTTTCTAGACGAAAATTCGACCTGATAACGACGTATTTCTTATTAAGGGTGCTACAGTTAATTAGAAAATACATATAAAGGTGCTCAAGCTCGGATGAAATACCAGCGTCTACTGCTAAGAAATTAGGAAAATCAGCAAGAAACCCAACATTTGAAATTTGTCAACGTAACTTGTTAGCCCCCACAAACCTAGGCCCTTCTAGTTGTCAACGAGAACGAAATGAAGAAATAGGTTTAAGCGCGCTATAAGGTTAGGCTGACATCTGACCCAAAAGTAATTTTTTGACGTACTATCTTAATTAGTTAAATTACAAAAATTAGAATTCATTAATTAAAAATCGAAACAGGTAAGTTTCTCATTTAAGAAATGCTTGTTAATTTAGAAGTATTCCGAAAACTAACTACGCTATAGTTTTTCCGTATGGCCGGCTTCAATTGCTATTTAGATACTTTGCACCATGGGACGAGGAGGATGAAGATACCCTAGAGAAAGCTTGGAAGGTGGTAATACCTCGAAGCTTAAGACTAGAGGTAATCAAATATTTTCACGACGAGCCCCTTGCCGGCCACCTGGGTGTTTGTAAAACGTATAAACGTTTACAATCCCGAGTCACGTGGTCGGGTATGAAGCGCGACGTTTTAAAGTATGTTCGGGGTTGTGAGATTTTTCAAAAATCGAAGCCATCTGCACAATTAAAGACCGGGCTGCTATCAAGCGTTCGTAGCGAAAGGCCGTGGGAATTAGTGACCGGTGATCTCATGGATCCCTATACCCGCAGCTCCAAGGGTAATCAATACCTGCTCGTCATCGTAGACCATTTCACTAAGTGGGTAGAAACCTACCCCTTACGAAAAATGACTACGGAGAAAATATGGGAGAAGTTATTTGAAGTTTTCTGTCGATTTGGATTCCCAAAGGAACTGATTACTGATGCTTCTGTGTTTTCCAGTCCGAAATTCAAGGAGACATGTAAAGGATTGGGTATACGCCCGAAAAATACATCTCCGTATCACGCTCAGGCGAACATTACTGAGCGCATGAATAGGAATATCAAGCCTATGATTTCTTATATTGAGAAACATAGGGATTGGGATGCTCGTATTCCTGAGTTGGGCTTCGCCTTAAGGTCAGCTGAAAACAGCTCGACTGGATTCACGCCCGCGGCGTTGAATTTCGGTAGGGAGCTCTGCGCTCCGTTAGATTGGGAAATGGAACCGGTAAATATTTACCAGAACCGAAACCCAGATCTATATGCTGAGAGACTGAAGGTTAGACTTCATGATGTTATCGATCATGCAAAGCATAACCTGCAGGACTTGAAACTGAAGCAGAAACTGCACTACGTGTAACAAGGCACTTTTGCCACGTATTATTTACTTCTGATACCACTTTGGTTTCTCCCTTGGTTTCTTACATGACTCATCACTGAGTTAGAAAACTCTTGGGTTTTCGTATTTTGTAAAATCTTCCGATATTTGTAAGATTCACGTTTCCTCTTCCCCCGGGTTTTAACACGGTAAAACACCGCCGAGGTCCCTCTCATTTTAGACCAAGCGAAAGGCCCAGGGTATAAAAGGAAACGTGGGTTATAGGAAGACGAGATTCCTTTTTTGTATATTTGAAGAGAGACACCTCTCTCCACGCTGGACCATGTAATAAAGTTCTTTGGAATATTTTACCCCCACGGCTTTTCATTTTTAAATTTGTTTGTATCCGGACGACGACGGCATAGCAAACCGTCCCGGGGCCTAACAACCCCAACGCCCGCTACACACGACAAGCGTCGGAGACACGTATATTTTCGACGTGGCGACCTTGTTTTGCGCCGTACGCACCCACTTTCCGATGCGAGTCGTGGTTTCACGGCTTCGCTCGCGAAAAAAGTACGACGGCCCATTCGTAGTGCAGGAAAGAACTACCCCGTTGACGTACAGGTTGGAGGAGGAAACTACGCGAAAATTCGCTGGTATCTCTCACGTTTCAAACCTAAAACGGTTCGCTCCACCTTGGACGGGAGACTCCGCAGGATAGCGAAGTTGCCGGTGAAAATTCACCTGTCGATATAGCTAAGCCTAAACGTAGGAGGAGAGAGCGAAAAGAGTGTTCCTCGCCATACCTACAATTTACGTTCCACCAAATTAAACCCTCTGTATTGTTTTTGGGTGAAGGGAACCAAGACACTCTTTTTATTTAACCCTAGAGAATTGTAAGAAATCTTACGATTACCGAAAGACTAATTTGTCTTGCGCATACGCGCGACTTAAATAGTTGTACCAAATACAGTTGCAACGGCAACGGGAAGTCGCGCCAGGCGTCAAGGGAGCGGTCCAGTGATGGCGGTGGCCAAGGTGGGCCAGGCCCAACACCAGCCGCAGAAACAAGGCACCGTGGGCAAGCAGGTGGGAAGGGCACAAGTCCCACCAAAGACAACAGCAAAGGCGCCCCAACAGCCAAGTAGGCGAAGCGTCGCCACTTGGTGCCACTCGGGCCAAATATATTACAGCGACGCCCGGTGGCCAGATGACCAGCCTTGTTGGGGGCCTAACCCCCAATATATTTAGGGGGAAGACCCTCATCCCTGACGACTTCGTCGAGGTGAGTGGGACCGAATTTGGGGCCGCAGCCGCGGCTCCATCTCTGGCGGAGGCCCACGAGTCCGGCCCTTCTGAATTCTCGGACGCGTTGGATTTTTCGCCAATGCTGGAGGAGGAAGATCTTTTCTTCCCAGCAATTTCTTCATTGTAAACTTACAAAATAGCATTCCATCCAAATTGAATTGATTCCATTTCAAAAAGTTTAGAGCCTTTGGGTTTAGATGAGTAAAGCGCCGCTATCATACTTTTAAGCTAAAGAGAAATGTAATACAGTACAGTCAGGAATTCATATAGTATTTATAGTGTCGCAAAGAATCAGTTATCATACTTGATGCGAAGGACAGATTATGAAGTGTATTTTACGGAAAGGCTTAAACGGATGTTTAAATGATGGTTTGATATCATGGTTACGGCATCCAAATTCATCAAATTCGTATCCAAAACAGGATTTTACACACATTAATTCCTTAGTGACGCTTAAGTTGGTTGAAGCACCGTCACAAACTAGGGCTCTTACTTGGAAGTCATTTAATTCAAAGAGCTGAATGACGTCAAAAATGCAACCGATTAGGGCCTGCATAAGACAAGAAAACAAATTTAAAATACTTAAATATTTGCAATACCAATTTAATATTACATTTTTTTAATTGGTCCAGTAGACGTGATGTAGAGACCCATTACGTCAAAGTGAAATGACGCCTCACGCCAGTAAAATTGCAAAATATAATCCGTGGCTTTCTGGGAATCTTCGTCACCTTTCAGACTTGCGTAAATGTCTGTAAGCATTCCATATTCCTCTGGTCTCATTGATAAACCTTGGAGCTCATTATTGCTTGGGTTCCACATAGTTTTAGAGATCACCCGCACTTCATCAAACACCAAAACACCAGCACCTCGAGGTTCACTCAGCCCCTTTTTCTTTTGTTCTTCCTTTAAACTTTTATAAAGCGCTGCTTGATCTTCGATGTAATCATTGTTCATCCCTGGTTTTTGGAGTCTGGCGGTGGTAAAATCTTTTAAAGAGCTTTCACTAGGTAATTTTAGTATGTTGAATGACTGCAAAGCGGAAAAGTCAGCGGGACTGCGAACATACACGGCCAGAGCTAAGCGATAAGAGATCATCGACCATGAATTTCCCTTAGCTCCTATTTCTACATAAAAGAGAAGTATTTTAATAAAAAGAAGTCAGAATAGTTTTCAAATACCTACTGTTTTTAATTTGATCTTTAAAAAACGCCTGGGTTTGCTCTTGATGAACCCTATGCCTATCAGCGTTCCACACTTGTTTGAAAGCACGTGTTACTTGCAAGTCCCCACTTTCTTTCACGATATCATTTAGATTCTTCGTTAACTCCGGATCATTCACTATCGTTTTGACTAACTGTGACATCTCTTTATTTGGTTTCTCCGACAAGACTATCTTCTGTTTTGAAAGTTTAATTTCTAGCAATGAAACTTTCTGTTTGAGGCTTTCATTTCTTTTTATTATGTTCGAAATCCTTTTTTTAGAACTCCTTGGTGTTAAATAAGCAATGGCTCTTCATGATCGCTCATCAGTCTTTAGCCGTTTGATTTTTTTTGGTGTGCATGTATTATCGCCCGGTTCAGTTTCTCTAGCTTGTGATAGTTTTCGTTTAGTCTTGTTACGAGCACAGTGTTTGGACAACCAAAAAGAACACTTTTGGCAAAATAATTTATCTTTTGATTGATCAGGTAGTATCAATTTTGTACAATTAGGAGACTCCATCCGATAAAACAGCAATTTAAAATTAACCAAAGAATTTGGCTGGCTACTTTCCGGTTCATTTAAGGACAGTTCATCTTCTGTAAATCCCTCACCAAGGCGGTACAGTCCATACGATGATACTTTTTGCAATAGAGGAATTAAGCTAGGGCATATTTCACATTTGCCTTCTTCATTATCACCGTTGGAGAGTTTGATAAGTGGCCCTATTCTTTCCTTTTCAATTCCGAGAATTTGCAGGCTGGCGTTGAGGGTAGTAGCTGATATCACTATCCGCACAGGATTTATGTATGAATTTAATTCGCTTCATTCATCGAAATCTTGAATGTTATTGTAGCTAAGCCTAGGCTTCGGATTGCGCGGTAAATGAACCCAACGTATTCGCGAAATTATAAGGGAGCGAGTACGCAAAACTTTATCGTCATTAAAATCAATTACTTCTAAATCGTCAATCTGAGCTACTGTTAGATTTATGGCAGTTTTTAAAAGAGAAAAAACATAATTACTGTCATTCACCGACTCGCTCGCTGAGGCATCCATTTTTTAGTTTCGACAATTGTAAAATTGTTGTCATGGCAACGACAGGAAATGCAGTAGTTTTTGTAGCTACTGTAAGATTTTCTAAAACCCAATAAGAATATAGGAAAATTCAAACCGCCGCTGTTACGGCAGATCCCATCATACAAGGAGCTTGAACCCAATCCCTCTTTTACCCCACACAACGCAGCATAGGGTATATGCGCCATTGTGGATTCCTAGTTATGGTATCGGTTCCTGCATTTACTCATTATCTGAACCGAATTTACATCCTTTCTTATTGGGTGTTTTATCATTCTTGGGAGGAATGCACGAGACTTGTTATTAATAGAAAGAAGATTTTTTTCATTTGCCAAGTCAGTGAGTACAGAATTCGTTGATGCAATTTCTTTTCTAGCAAGTGTTGTTTTTGCAAATACAGGCATTTCTTTCTCAATTTCTGTGCATGAGAATTGTTCTTTAAGATGATAATGTTTTGATAAGAATTTAAGTTCCTTTAAATATAGCTGTCCTTTATTTATCATTCCAAACGAAAAGTTTTTGAAATATTTTAAAATGTCTATTGGGATTTTTCTAAATCATTAAATCCTTCAATAACTGTAAGAACATTCTCACTGTTAATTTTGTCATTCAGCGAGAGTGCTGTTCCTTTCTATAAATTCCTTTTCATTGTTTCCAAAAGTAGAGATTGAATGTCTTCAATATTATCACTATTGATCATGAACCCCAATCTGGTGCAGATATTGGTGGTAGTAGCAAATACTAATATTTGAAAAGTTGAACATTTTCAGATTTCAAAAAATTCGCGTTTTTTAGCGCGTGCTTCGACCTACGCCTTTAAATTGTGTCTCATTTCATGGGGAACTAAAATATGTATCCAATTGTCATTTTTCTAATCTCTGTAGTCAACCGTTTTTGAATTATTGAAAATTTTCTGAAAAGAAATCAACGGACAAAGACTTTTGAAAAAGTACGTAAGTGAGTAGGAAGTCATCCAGTTGTTGTTGAATAGAAGAAGCTGTTGACGAATCCTTGTTAACATTTGCACGAATCTTTCAGCCTGTCTATTTGTAGACGGGTGAAACGGGGCCGAAGAGACGTATCTTATTCAGTTGGTGTATCTGAATTTTTAAAATTCAGAGCTAGAAAAGCATGTTCCATTATCGCTTACGATCATCTATGCTAGTCCAAATCGTGAGAAAATATTACAAAGGGATTTTATGGTTTGCTTCGATGCAGTGGTTTTGGATATATAGATCTCTGGCCATTTTGAATAAGCATGAACTGCAACAAAGAACATCTGATTTTGAAATGGTCCCGCGTAGTCTACATGGAGGCGTTTAAGAGGATGAATCCATGGGTGTAAAAACTCTTGATTGGGTTTTTGCTGAGTGATTGACTTTCATGGGAAGATTTAACCTTTTGTTCCAGGTCCTTATCTATCCCAAGCCAACAGCCAAAACTGCGGGCGATTCCTTTCATATTTACTATTCCTGGATGGTGGCAGTGAAGTTCTTTCAGGACATGTGGACGACATTTAAGCGGGATAACACCCTCATTCCACACATGAGGCACTTTTGCGTAACAGTCAAGTCTTCTTTTCGTGTGTGGTAGAACTTGAGTTCCTCATCCTCCTCAACGTCCAACTTATGGGGCCAACCTCGAAGGGTATTGTCCACGACCTTGGACAGCAGGGGATCTGTGCGGGTAGCGGACGCTAGTAGTATGTTACTACACTTTAAGAGATGCAAATTAGCTGAAAATGATCCAAATTTGCATAATTCAGAAATTCTATCAAAAATCGCACTTTAAGCCATGCAAATTAGACGAAAATGATCCAAATTTGCATAATTCAGAAATTGTATCAAAAATCGCGCTGTAAGGTATGCAAATTAACCGAAAATGATCCAAATTTGCATAATTCAGACCTGTCATTAAAAAAATGTTAATAATAAAAACCATTAGTAAATTGATGAATAAGTCATTAGCAATAAATAACTCGACAAGTAAACATGGCAATGTTAGCTCCCGCTTACGATTCCTATTATATTACTTTACCTAGTAATGCCTCCGTGCAATTATATCCTGAAAATATTAAAACAAGTTATAGGACAGAACTGCCTACAACGTATAATTTATCGAAGGGAAATTGGGAGGTTGGATTGTCGGAAATAAATATTCCTTCAAAATGGGATAACATAACTGATTGTTTTGATGAATTTGTTGTAAGATCGGTGGATCTTGATTATGAGTACGAAATTGGGGAAGGGGGTTGTGGCAAATTGGGAAATATAGTTAGGGGTCCGAACGACAAACCTACTAGTATTTACCAAAAATTATTCGAAACGTTTAAAGAGTCAATAACAACAAACGCTAGGGATGATATAAATTTTGAAATAATGCTGATAGAGGGAAAGACATTTGTGAAAATTAAAATTAACGGAAACAAACAAACGGCTATTAAGTTTCCTAATATGGAAAAGTAGTTGGAATAGCGGCATTAGATTGGCATCGATGGATTGTTCGGGAAACATATATAGCTAGTAATCCTTTAGACACTGCACGGGATCAATTAGATACCAGAAATTTGGGAAAATTCCAAGTCAAACAATTTGTCCCAAGGGCTCGAAATAGACCCCTTGACGTTGATAAAGATGTTAATAAAGCATGAATCCAAAACGAAATCTTATACGATACCTCACGGAACGTATGAACGTATAGAAACTGTACTCGAAGCAATGAAAATGGTTTTACCCGAATCGAAACGAAAATATTTCGATTTTGTGTATAATAAAACAGGAACAGTAAAAATCAAATGCGGGGTTGAAATTGTTAAAGAGAATACCCCATGGCATAAAATTACCCTAAATGAGGCTAAATATATGGATTATTTTTCAATTACATTTCCAAAAGATAATCCCGGATTAGGTTACATGTTACGATTTCGACTGCCACCGGATAGCCAGCACCCACTTCGCATGCCAACGGACCGCCAGTACCCATTTTTTGTCTGCCACCGGATCGCCAGCACCCATTTTTTGTCTGCCACCGGATCGCCAGCACCCATTTTTTGTTTGCCACCGGATCGCCAGCACCCATTTTTTGTCGGCCACCGGATCGCCAGCACCCAGTTTTTGTCTGCCACCGGATCGCCAGCACCCATTTTTTGTCGGCCACCGGATCGCCAGCACCCATTTTTTGTCTGCCACCGGATCGCCAGCACCCATTTTTTGTCTGCCACCGGATCGCCAGCACCCATTTTTTGTCTGCCACCGGATCGCCAGCACCCATTTTTTGTCTGCCACCGGATCGCCAGCACCCATTTCGCCTGCCACCGCATCGCCGACATCTTCTCCGCCTGCCACCTGATCGACAGCCTCATTTCGCCTGCCACCGCAACGCCAACACCCATTTTGCCTGCCATCGGATCGCCAGCACCCATTTTTCCTGCCACCTGATCGACAGCCCCCATTTTGCCTGCCACCGGATCGCCAGCACCCATTTCGCCTGCCACCGCATCGCCGACATCTTCTCCGCCTGCCACCTGATCGACAGCCTCATTTCGCCTGCCACCGCAACGCCAACACCCATTTTGCCTGCCATCGGATCGCCAGCACCCATTTTTCCTGCCACCTGATCGACAGCCCCCATTTTGCCTGCCACCGGATCGCCAGCACCCATTTTGCCTGCCACCGGATCGCAATCACCCATTTAGCCTGCCACCGGATCGCCAGCACCCATTTTGCCTGCCACCGGATCGCCAGCACCCATTTTGCCTGCCACCGGATCGCCAGCACCCATTTTGCATGCCACTGCATCGCCAACATCTTCTTCGCCTGCCACCGCATCGCCAGCACCCATTTCGCCTGCCACCGGATCGCCAACATCTTCTTCGCCTGCCACCGGACGCCAGCACCCATTTTGTCTGCCACCGCATCGCCAACATCTTCTTCGCCTGCCACCGGATCGCCAGCACCCTCTCCGCCTTCCACCGGATCGCCCACACCCACTTGGCCTGCCACCGGACTGTTGACGGGGAAGTGATGATTAAGTCTGTCGGGTGTCTTCTATGGGCTGAGGATATGAAGGTCGGCTGTGGGGTCTGCTTTGCTGTCCGCTTGCGGTGGGCTGGCGTCTTTGTGAGTCGTTGTGTAAGGCGTCAATGGCTGTGGCCGTGCTAAGGCGAGCGTTGGCTATGGACGTTGTATGTTGAGTTGAGGATTCATCGGCTTGACACATGGCTATGCCTTTAGGGAGATCGATGTTTGGGCATGATAACATTTGGAGACGTAGTTCAGTGTTACGGATGCCCCTTATGAGTTGAGTGCAGTTGAGCGAGTCGGTGTATGGCCCTAGGTCGCAATTTTTTACTTGTGACTTCAGTAGAGTTAAGTAACCTTCGAAGGATTGATGATAAGCTTGTTTGGTTTCGAAGAACATATTCCTGTAGTTTGTGACATTTCTATACGGAGCGTAGTGATCATCGATAGCGTGGTAGATCAGGTCCAGTGTCAATGGTGCGACAGCAGGGGGAATGGGAGTGAGCGGTGTTATTGTGAACGTGTCATAGAGTCTGCTACCTGCAGGTCCCAGGACAAAAAGGAGCGTGGAAATCTGCGTTTCCATGGGGTCCGCTGCGAGACGCGTGGCAGGGCGTACATTTCTAATGTTGATAATTTCAATAAGAACTGCTACTTCATGGACTAAATTTTATATGTTTATTTAAAATTTAAAATTTTGGGAGCTTTAATAAAAAATGATATAAAAAAGGGGCAATGTCACCTTCAATCTATGTAAAAAAATGAAAATTGGTTACTTGTAAAATTAAATTATTTTAGTTCATTTTAAAAATTGGCTGAGGAAGGACGCGGTCCGAAAGCTCCCAAAGTTTTAAATTTTAAAACAACATATAAAATTTACTCCATGAAGTAGCAGTTCTTATTGAAATTAACAACATTAGAAATATTAAAATACCATGGATCAGAAATTCAATATCTACGATAAGGGCGTACATCTTGAATTCGTCTCTGTATTCTGCCCATAATGCTGCTGGGTTGCTTCCAGGATTGAATTGAGCTGGGCTTTTAAAAGATGTCATTGTTGCGGGTGTGGAAGCGTCTGGCGTGTCTTGGCTAGTTACTGGGACTGTGGCTAGGTGCATTCCACTTTTGACACCATGTTATACTTTTAAAAACATTGTCAATTAAATCGAGAGATAAAATTTTATTTTAACACGAGTCATCTCATAGCAATTAATGACATAATTTTGACTTTCGTTTGGTTTATATATGGTTTGTTTTACATGAAGTTGGTTTTTATCTTTTAGGTTAGATTAGTTTTTTGGTAGGCCTAACTGTTATCCATTTGAAATTTTAGTGGGGGGATATTTATACAACACTAGGGTTATGCATAACTCACCTTTTAAACTTGGACATATTGATATGCCTGACTCATCTTATAAACTTGCACTTGCACTTGCACAAATCCCCTCGACCATTAACGATTTAGTGAATATCCCTTCCATTATTTTAAAATCGGCACCGACTTGGTGAATATCCACTCGACTCTCTTTTAATATTACTTACCTGTGATTGCCAAGTCACGATATTTTTGATACGAACAAAAATGTATCAAATACGTTGAACAATACTTTTAATGAATTAAACTGGTTCCATTTGAATTTATACTCTACCGTTTACAAAAATATCTCATCGAAAAGATGAATACACCAAAAAAATAATGACTACCAAAGAATTCATTGCGGAATTGAGTGCGTTCTTAAAAAATTCGAGCTTATTTTTGGAATTCAAATGAATTCATACTAATTTTCGGGAAAACAATTGAATTCATTAAAAATTTGGGGTACACTTGAGTTCATAAGATTTCACACAATTATTTCGGAGAATTCAGTAAATATAAAATGATTATTATGAATTCCTGAAGTTTGATCAGGAATTCACTTGAATTCAAAGGGCTATTCTTGATTCGTTAGAATTCACTTGAATACATGGAATATTTCGTGGAAATCAGAAGTGAGTTTTTGGAATTCCCATGGAATTCAGTCAGTGATGCACACCGAATTCGCGAGTTAGAAGACCCTTGCCCTATGTAGAAGTTTATAAGTTTGCCATTTCACGATATTTTTGATACGAACAAAAATGTATAATAATGATAGAGTCATACCCTTGAACTTCAAGAATATTGGTTATTAATTGGGAAAAGGACTTAATTTATAACATAATTGATCAATTGGCGATTGAATGAGAACAGACTTGCTCTACATGGGATCTTAGAACTCTTTACGGCGGAGAGGGCACGAAGCGAGGCTTGGCCAATATATGTAACATGTTAATGTTTTTGATAGGATTCAATTGCAAATCAAGGAACTTGATGGAAGTTGTCTTCAAAGTTAATAAATACTGAGTAATGACATCATTCCCATGAAAAGTTTTGTCACTTGCATGAAGTGTCAATTTTGATTCAATTTTAAAAATGCATTTTTATAGACCATCAAAAATGAATAACAGTGCGATATTTGACCACCTGAAAACACATTCGATGTGATTATAGATGTATTTGTTAAGTTTTTGACAAGTGGAACATTTTGAATCTAGAAATGACTAAGAAGTTGATTTTAGTTTGATTTAAACGCTGGAACATTCTGCTTAGTTGAATTCTGTAAATCTACACCAACAAACTATATATTGTTAGGAGTTCATAATAACCCTCCTTCGAGGGGGGAGGTAGTAAACTTGCCATAGAGCTAATGGTAAAAATCGCGAACAACAAGATTTTGTCGTTGCGCATAGAACTTGTATGCAATGGACGCACTTCTTTTTTTCTACTTTTTATTACTTCTTAAGACAACTTTGGCAAAACTGTTGCCACATCTTAGACTTATCGAATCGGTCATAAAATTATGACAAATTGGGCAAGTGAATTGTTCTATTACTTTACTCTTTAATTTCTGAACAATGGATAAGTATGAAGAAAAAACAAAAAACCAGGCCATGGTCTAAAATACGACCGGAAGTCGTTCTTAAGAACTTGTATGCAATGGACGCACTTCTGTTTTTCTACTTTTAATTGGTTCTTAAGACAACTTTGGCAAAGTGTTACTGAATCGGTCACAAAATTATGACAAATTGGGCAATTGAATTATTTTATTACTTTATGACAAATTTGTGTGTTCACCATAGACATACAGATACCAGTGTTTGTTCATTAATATTCTTACAGAGCATCCGCATAGTGGGCTAAGAACATTACAAAATTATACTAATAATTCATTAGGGAGTCATAACAGTAAAATTAAACATAATCTTAATTCCCGGATGAAGTTATCTGAAGCAATTTGGGAGCTTATTAAAATTCAAAAGCAAATTGAGGATGAGTAAGCAGTAAAATGGATAAAAAATACGAGTTTGATCAGTTAAATCAGATTTAAAATAAGGGGAAGTTAAAGTTTTTACATTATTTTAGTCTTGAAACAGGTGTTCTTGCAAGTACAACATAAATTATGGACTGCCATGTTTACATATATTTTTTGCAAGATGTCAGGCTAATATTGATCTTTTCAATGAATATTTAGTTAATGATAGGTGGAAAAAGATAAATATTTTTTAGAATGCTGGCACATCGTACCTGTTGCAATTTGCCTTACCACATCACGTAAAGGGGTAAAATTTCTAACCAAAGAACACAAGTTTAATAAGCTTTTACCCTTGGCGAAACAGTTGTGTGATTTGGCTTCGAGTGGCGGTACACTTGAGTTTAAAGAGAAGTACGAATTTTTATTAGAGTAACAGAGGGCTTGGCAGTTAAATGAAAGGGTCTCTTTGTCTATAGGTAAAACTGAAAACGATAATTTGGCATCAAATAAGTACGTATCTAGCAATGACTCTTCAACTTCTAGTCAATGGGACACTAAGGAGTCTGAAAATTCTTGTCAGAAGAATATAGTTTTGGTTAGCGGGGAGCGTGCAAAGGGGATAGAAGTGATTTTTGTGGGGAGCTTACAGATGGTTATGAGGGATAACATTGGAGTTGCTGGAGAGCCTACAGATGGTGATAGAGGTGATAATATTGGAGTTAGTAGTGAGCCTTCAAATTTAAAACTTAATCAAGGGCAAGCTGAAGTTAATAACAATGTTACGGGGTTGCCGCTGATATTGCAGTTAAGAAACCAAATCCCTTAGTATGCTATGGTTATTCTTCTGACAGTCTTTGTTCACCGCAAAAATCTGACTAAGTCAAGCCAAGAATCCCAATTAAAGTGAATTCTGGTATTATTTTGAGCAATATGAAACCATCTTATGTAGAGACTCCTGCTAATAACTTAAATGAAAAGGATTTTTCTTATGCAGAAGGTATTTGTAATAGGATGCTTTTAAAAGTGGCGCTTTATCGTCGTTTGTACCAGAAACCAAAGCAATTGCCCCATTGTCCTTTGACTTTGTAAATACCTTAAATGAAAATGCTTCTGCAGTCACTCCCCTTGCTCAGAGCTCACCTAAATTGATAGTCCCTCCAGAAAGTTTCCCTGTTGCTTCCAAATGTGATGAACCAATTGATGTGTCATCTGGGGTAGATTCCGAAAAAATGGGGTTAACTATTCTTAGGGATAAATTAAAGTTCCTATAGTTAAAGCGCGCATGGGTAGGCCCAAAAAAACTGTTAAAGGGTGGTGTCAATTCTCTAATAAGGTTACTGAAAAAAAGAAAGAGAGTTGATAAAAGTGAACCAATTACCTGCATAAAACCTAAACAACCGAAACTATGTAATGATCCTATTCCTTTAATTAATGTAACTAGAATGTCCATTCTTAATGATATTCATCATAGGCTAGATAGCAAAAATGAATACTATTGAAGTAATATTATAGATTCCTTCTCAAAATTATAAGCTAAAACGGTCCCCACAATAAGTGGCTTTCAGCCATTAAGTCGCCTTTTAAATTGGGTTTTGAAAAAGCTGATAAGAACATGATTCAAATTTTACATTGTTTAACTAAGCAACACTGGGTAATTGTTTCTACTGTTGGTTGTCCAACCGGTACAGTTAGAATATATATAACATTGCCGCACTGTTATGCGCCAGAAATATACTATCAAGTGTGAAACATTTTAAAATATGATGGTAAAAAGTTAAAGGTAGAGTTTGTTAATGTTCAAAATCAGGCTGACAGTAATAGGACTGTTCAAGAGCCGAGCTGAGGGAGCTTTTTAAAAGCTCGGCTCGGCTCGGGTTTAAAAAACGGCGGCTCGGCTCGGCTCGATTATATTCGAGCCGAGTCGAGCTGGCTCGGTTAACAAATATGTGTATGTTTAAGAACAATTGCTACTATGAACTTTGAAAATAGTGGATTTATTAAACGTGGAAAATAGTTAGCAAAGTTTTTTCAGCTGTAAATGGCATTATTTTACACTGGATTCCTCTCTCTTATCCAAAATTTTGTGCAAATGCACTGACGTATAGTTTCGGGACACAAAGACTGCCGGCGTGGTGAAAGCAAGTCAGGCCCAGAAGAAAACAGGCGTTCTACTGGAACCCCAGTGCCCGCCACTAAAAAAAATCTCTCGCCATTTTCGATAATGAAGGATAGTCACTGATATGTCACTTAACGCGTGCAATAAATTGAATGACTTGTAATAAACAGTGATACCGTGTCACCAATTAGAGCGTAAAATTGCTAACTGTGTGTACCTTCCACCATTCTAAAGCACCACCTTTTAATGTTGAAGGGTTCACCGTTGGTTCTACCAGGTACCTTTCAAGTTCATCCTTTTTATCAGCTTTGCTTATTGTTTTTTTTTTAATTCTTAGAAATAAATCGGATGAATCTGTGTTTCTTTCTTCATCTTCGAACGTCCCAGCATCTGACTTATTGTATTTATCTTTGCAATACGAGGTCACCTGACTTGTTACATCAAATAAAACGGTGAAAACCTAGTATTTAAATTTCCCGTTAGTAAGTACCTTTTGTATTGGTTGACAACTTGTTTTTGGAACCCTGCTAATCTAAACCACTCCATTTTGCACCTTGGATCAAGTACTTAATGAAAACATATGAAATTCAAATTATATAGTAATTATTAACCTAAAATTATTTCGATTCGTAGCCTTAGGAGGGCCAACAACATATACTAGACCGTCTGAAGAAGGGTAGTATTTATCGAGTTTCTCATATGCCTTGTAAGCAGGATTTCTCAGCCACTCAGGATAAACCATTCCAGTTTTAGGATCTTTTCCTTTTAAACCTCGTTTAGCATCAAGTTTATAATTTTCAAGGTGCTCGAATAATTGAACGTATACTAGCGCACAAAATGATATCGTGGGAAATGCTTGTGAAGAAAGTAACTCAGTCATCTCCAGAAATGGCTAACGGTAGAATAAACCAACTTTTGACTTTTGGAAAGAAGATGAAACAAATTACCCGCAGCTTAAGTTAGGAGATCCAATTTATCGCCATACCTTCAGCAGATCCATCATCTTTTGCACTACGATCCACTCATCCTCACTCAAAATCCATGAAAGCAAATCCGCTTCTGTACGAAGAGTACACTCGATGGCCTTACGATATGCCAAAAAAATCTTACTATTAGCAACAAAGTGTGTTGTAAAGAATTAACTGTCAAACATGCCTTGCGTAACTCCATGGCTCGTTCCATCATGGAGTAACTTGAGTTCCACCTAGTGGAGACGTCCAGGATAAGTTCTTTGCGTTTAATATTAAGTGCGTCACACTGACGATGAAATTGTTCCCTTCATTGCGGCGAAGCTCGAATAAATTTAATTGCCTTCTTAAGCTGAAGTAATGTGAAGTGAGCAAAAATTTATTAAAAAGATAAAAAACGCTAAGCGTAATTGGTGAATTGCCTTTGTCAAGACTGGAATACTCGAGCTGTCTGCTCTCTCTTCATTGCAAGAGTAAGCATCATCATGTGCAGATTTGTCCTTTAAAGTTTCTAAAGCATCTTGAAAGCATAAATTCATAATATGTGCCAAAACAACGAACTCGAAAGTTAGAAGCGTCAAATTCAAAACCCTTTTTTTCATGGCGAAGAAGTAAAAAGGTCGACGCACTTGTTAATTACAAATAAACGACGAATGAATCAGGTTATGTGATACCTTTCCAAGCATACGGTTCTGAAAATGTTGGAAAAAAGTATCCATGTTTGACGCGTTATCTGACGTCACCGAAAAGATTTTTGGAAGCAAATCAAAGTCTTCAAGAACAACCATTAAAGTATGTGCAAGATTTGCTCCAGAGTGAGGACTTTCCAAAATTGTCAGATCTAGAGGGACACTAAAAATTTCCCAGGATTCTGTAACCCCTTGTACTATTACTCCTTGAAAAGCAAACTGGTTAGAAGATGTCCAGCTATCCACAATAAATGAAAGTTTTCCTGGAAGACTCTACAAAAGAGTATAACTAAAAGTAGTATATGTAAATAATATATATTGTAGTACCTTGAGTAGTGCCACCATTTTATTCTTCTCCAATGAATATCTTGTAGAAAGATCACGTCGAATTGTGTGCCGCGAAGGAATAGAAATATCTGGCTTCAGCAATGATAACAACCTCCGAAAAGAGGTTTCTTCAACCACACTAAATGGCTGGTCAGTAAGGAGTACAAATTCAAGAATTAATTTTCTAACATTTTCCGAGGTCAAGACCTAAAAAAACAGGCATATAATAAATAACATTGGTTGACTGAGAACGTGTCTTGTAGGAGTGTGGCCTTGGCGAACTCACCGGGATTGACTGACTATCATCACTTCTCAAGAACCTCTTAATTGACTGTTGACCATTGTTGTATACATATAAAAAACCTTTTGGCCTATTCCACTGATAACGAAACGGTATAAAAGAAAACTAAATTGTAAGCCTCGGGGCAGTCTAACGCGAACTCGGAAGCGATGTAAACTATATTTAATTGTACTATACTATTCATTGACCAAGTAATAAATACCAGTATTTTAGTGATTACATCTGCAGTGTTTCCACCCACAATACACAACAAATTGGCTACGGAGGCGAGATGTTCAATACAGGATAGATTTTAGATTGAATAAAGCGCGAGGTTTTACGTAAATCGCGAGATTAAATAAAGTTGAAGTCGGTTGTCAACGTTACGCACGGAGACACATCTCAAGTACAACAGTAGTATTTTGCCGGGATACGTACCCACCACGACACTATGGAATCATTCAGCTACTTTGGATCCTTTAACAGCAAAGTCGAGTCATGGTCATTATACTCCGAGAGATTGAACCAGTTCTTCATCGTCACAAACGAAACGACGGAAGAGATGAAGAGAGCTCAACTACTGACATTCATCGGGGCCGAGACGTATGGAACTCTGAGAAACATAGTCTCGCCGACGAACCCAAAGGAGAAGACATACAAAGAACTGATTGACGCCCTTACCACGCACTTCAACCCAGTACCTTCCGAGATAATACAACGATACAAGTTCAACATGCGAGAAAGACAAGACGGGGAGACTATAGCCATTTACATATCCGAACTACGCAAAATGACTGAATTTTGTAATTACGGAACATCGCTAGACGACATGTTACGAGACCGTTTAGTTTGTGGATGCCGTGATGATGCTCTACTGAAGAGGTTACTTTCCGAAGACAACCTGACGTTAGCCAAAGCTATTCAAATTGCCCAAGCAATGGAAACAGCGAGTCGCAACCATCTCGACATTAAAAGTCAAGTAGCACCACCATCAACGGAAAGTGTAAATGCTATCTCAATTCTGCACCGGAAGAAGAGGTCGAAAAGAAAAAATACTAATCAGCATTCGCACCAGAATCAATCCAATGGTTATCAGAAACAGTCTCAGAAATCACAAGAGAGACAGCATTTTAAATGTTCCCGATGTAACGACGCAGGAAATTCCTCACCTGACTGTCCATTTCGTGAATCAAAGTGCCACAAATGCACGAAGCTGAGTCATATTTCGAGAGCTTGCCGGTCCAATCCAGGAAGATCGAATACAAACCAGATCAATCATCAAGTTTCAAGAGCCGAAGACGAAATCACTCGTCAAGATTCGAGATATGACGTATTTCCGGAATATGTACTACAAGAATCACGAATTAATCACCTTGATGATTCGCACCAGAATAGCAGACTTCCAGAACCATATCAGGGGGCCTATTCTGTAAGCTTCGAAAGGGAGTTGTCGATCGGTGTCTCTCTCGATCTCGAACCGAGATCTCGAAAATCACAAAAATGATATTCTGTAAGAAGTTGTCGAACGTTAAGCGTTCGATTATCGACAACGTTCTCGAACTAGATGTCGACAGGGTAATAGCTATCGAGATCGTCTTTTTGCTTCGAGAAGGGCACTAGAATGCGGTTTCCCACATGAAATTTCGTCTGAAAAAAAAATGGCTGCTTTTGTTCATTTAGCTCGACTAGAGTTAATTAATTTAGCTAGAGAAATTGATCGTCAAAATTTACGAAGACAACGGGTTATTAGGGATAAATCTAAAGCTTTTGAGCTGTCGGATATAAATTTTCGGCGCTTATATCGCCTGGAAAAATGTATAGTGCTAGAGCTATGTGAGGATCTCCGTGGGCCTTTGTCAAGCGAAAGACGTAGACGTACGGCTTTGCCTGTTGATTGCAAGGTAAGTAACTTGGTTAAAGTGATATAATTAATAATTAGGTTTTATCCTAATTACTATTAAACACTGATTTTACTATCGATACTTTCAATTTAGATCTTAATTGCGCTACGTTTTTATGCGGTTGGTTCTTATCAGCTTTGCGTTGGCCAAGACTTATTCCTTCAAGTTAGTCAGCCCACAGTATCCCGTGTTATAACCGAAGTTTCCAACATAATTTTAGAAGTTTTGGCCCCCAAATGGATTAAATTTCCATGTAGCGAGGTTGAAAGAGTGGCTACACAGATTAGGTTAGTCTCACATGTATGTATGCACATACTGAGCTATAAAAATAATGTATTAACGTGACATGTTTAATATTTCAAGGTTTATGGAGAAAACCAATTTTCCTGGTGTAATAGGCGCCATTAATTGCACCCATATAGCTATTGTACCTCCTTCCAAAGTTAATGACGAAAATCGGGAGTATCTTTATGTAAATCGGAAAGGTTATCATTCCATAAACGTTCAATTAGTAAGTAATGGTCAAACGTTTTATAAAAGATTGGATTGGATATATATTACCATTGATTTCTACAAACAGATTTGTGATTATGATTTAGTAATTTTGCAAGTAAATGCAAAATTCCCTGGATCTTCCCATGACACTTTCATATATAAAACCTCAAATATCTTTAGTTATTTAGAAAGAAAATTTGAAGAAGGTATTTTGAAAGGATCTTGGCTACTTGGTAGGGTACTAATTTGACTATATACGTGAGAAAATGTTATTCATAAATGATAATTTAGGAGATGGTGGCTACCCGCTTCTCCCATGGCTAATCACTCCTATTTCTAAACCACTGGTTGGATCTCCACAAGAACGTTTTTCTCTAAGTCAGCAATCTAAGTCTGAGCGCGAACTGAAGAGAGGTTATTTGGCATGCTGGTTTTCGAGATATACAGGGTGTTACAAAAAGATGTGTCACAAATTCAGGGGCGCATTCTACGGGTCAAAACAAGACTAAGTCACCAAAGAACTATGGTCCAAAACTGAACACCCGCGGAGATACGGGCCATCAAAGTATCACGTAAAATGCGATGAATTTTCCCTTCAAGTGAAGCGACGAATATGGCTTGACCATATTGTTTTCAATTAATTGGTCATAATTGAAAAAGATTCGATATTTAAGAAACGATCGATTCTGGGGGCAGAGCTAAAAGCATTTTAGACCAAAAAATTAAACATTTAATATGGTAAAGTGTTTTAATGTGGCGTAAAGTTACAACGGCGTTTTCAGATCGCTGTAGTTGCTGAGTGGCTTGGTTTTGCATTCATTAAAACGATGGCCCATTCAACTTCTTTGTCAAGCCAATGAGTAAAGCGCTTTTACGTGTAAGCAAGAGCGCCTAGTTATTGGAAAGATGTCGTGACAACGGCATGAACCTAGTAAAACCGGCGTTTTTAACAAGACAGTGGTATTATTACCCAATCTCGCATGTCTGTTATCGAACCCCTGTGGAAGTTGCGTTTGCCATCGAACATTCGTGGATATCTGTGTCGTGGGACATTGTTCTAAGACAGATTCACTATCGGCCACGTATGCAATAAATGACGCATACGGCGACAAACGACCAATGCTATTTCTCACGTGATTGTAATACTGTATGACGCGTAATCCTTCGAAAAGTAGTCGCTTAAGTACATTGCTGCTAGTAATGATTGATAACTACACCTGCTAGATCAAATGTCAACTAGTACATCGTGGTAGCAAGTCATCAAGTCAAATATAGTTTAAATGTTTGGTGCGGTATTGTTGGTAATCTTTTAATCGGAGCGCACTTCCTCCCACAAAGACTTAACGGTCAACATTATCTCCAATTTCTAACTGAAACGCTACCGGAACTCTTAGAAGATTTGCCCTTGGCTCAGTGGCGTGACATGTGGTTTATGCACGATGGCGCTCCCGCTCATTTCAAGCGCGACGTTCTGGCACATTTGGACGCCACCTATCCTGGAAGGTGGATCAGTCGTGGAGGACCTGTTGCTTGGACAGCTCATTCGCCCGACCTCAACCCTTTGGATTTCTTTCTTTGGGGTCATTTGAAGGACATGGTTTACCAAACGGAAGTTCCAAACATCGAAGAGTTACGTCGAAGGATCATTGAGGCATGCGAAACCATCCGAAATACACCAGGAATCTTTGAACGAGTTCGTGGGTCTTCCGTTAAAAGGGACGAAGCTTGCTGAAGAGCTCAAGGACAACATTTTGAACCAATTTTGTAAAATTTAAATAATAAAATACTATCTCGATGCTCATTGCACCCTTTAAAAAACATTGTAATGTACTAGTTGACATTTGATCTAGCAGGTGTAGTTATCAATCATTACTAGCAGCAATGTACTTAAGCGACTACTTTTCGAAGGATTACGCGTCATACAGTATTACAATCACGTGAGAAATAGCATTGGTCGTTTGTCGCCGTATGCGTCATTTATTGCATTCGTGGCCGATAGTGAATCTGTCTTAGAGCAATGTCCCACGACACAGATATCCACGAATGTTCGATGGCAAACGTAACTTCCACAGGGGTTCGATAACAGACATGCGAGATTGGGTAATAATACCACGGTCAGGTTAAAAATGCCGGTTTTACTAGGTTCATGCCGTTGTCACGACATCTTTCCAATGACTAGGCGCTCTTGCTTGCACGATGGTGGCATAGCTATTTGAGATTCCATAGTTTCATTGCATTAATAATGCGCAAAGCCGGCAATGGTGAATTTGAGACAATTGATTTATTCTGATCAACACTATTAAGTTCCACGCAGTGTCGATAGGTGGCGTCTACGTAGTTTTCGGTAGCGAATAGCAAAATACTTTCCTAAAAGCACCAAAAAAGTATATCTGTGATATTTTCGCCAAAGGGATCTTGCGATACCGCTTACCGTATCGTCGAAATGGCGATAAAAGCAACAACAATTAATGTGTAACCTCAGAAGGGGATAATAGATAATGCTATCTTTATT
This sequence comes from Phalangium opilio, assembly GCA_019434445.1. Taxonomy (NCBI): domain Eukaryota; kingdom Metazoa; phylum Arthropoda; class Arachnida; order Opiliones; family Phalangiidae; genus Phalangium; species Phalangium opilio. Next base: position 238,456 of record JAEQBA010001151.1, read on the forward strand.
TCGAAAATGGGATTGTTGGTGCGAAACCCATCCATATTACCTCAACATAAACTAAATATTTGTGAAATCGGTTGAAACGCGCGGACCTTGTAGTGTAGAGAAGATTTTTTTACATTTCTGGGCGCCATTTTTTAAGATGGCGGAGTATTGGAAAAATCTTTCTTAGTACGCGCCTACTACGTATGAGTAACGTTCCTGCAAATTTTCAGCCTTCTAGGGCAAGCGGTTTGGGCTGGGCGTTGATTATCAGTCAGTCAGTCAGGACTTTGATTTATATAGATATAGATTTATGAGCGCGAAAAAACGTCTGTCTCCGAACTCTTATAGTTTCCATGGTTTTGAATAGAATAGGTTTGCATTCATCATGGCGCATACTCAATTAAATTTTAGCAACTAGAAGAAGACAATAATATATACCTAGATTACTAATGTTCTGCCATTTGGCAATGTTTCAGAAGTTACTGTTAAGGGCAAAACGTTTTGTTGTATTGTATTTTTAATGCGTCGTTTTAAAAAAATTAAAAGTTTGACGTTCATTAAATCCTGAAAAATCAGTAATACTGACTTCATGAATTGAAAATAATGCGCAAGATCACTCAGCGAGCTAGCGTGTTTGCCTATGGAAGACGGGCATCCGTCTGGGAGTTGCTCCTTTATCCCACAGGAAGACTATTTTTTCGGACTACCAGAGTAATGCACGGGCCGGGCTTTCCACATTTGATAATTGTATCGGGCCGGGCCGGGCTTTCCACATTTGATAATTGTATCGGGCCGGGCCGGGCTTTCCACATTTGAAAATTGTATCGGGCCGGGCCGGGCTTTCCACATTTGAAAATTGTATCGGGCCGGGCCGGCTTTCCACATTTGAAAATTGTATCGGGCCGGGCCGGGCTTTCCACATTTGAAAATTGTATCGGGCCGGGCCGGGCTTTCCACATTTGAAAATTGTATCGGGCCGGGCCGGGCCGGGCCGGGCTTTCCACATTTGAAAATTGTATCGGGCCGGGCTGGGCTTTCCACATTTGAAAATTGTATCGGGCCGGACCGGGCTTTCCACATTTGAAAATTGTATCGGGCCGGGCCGGGCTTTCCACATTTGAAAATTGTATCGGGCCGTGTCGGGCTTTTCAAATTTTGGAAATTAAGGGGCTCAAGTGCACGGACCTCTAGGCCCTAGTTTCAAATTCGCGTGAAATTGCCTACAGCCTACTACACGTATTTGAAACTAAAGCTAAAAAACTCGTGGATATTTAAAATCCTGAAGTTCTTCGTCTCTTGTCAGCACGCACAAAGCTAGGTTACAGATTTACGCCTGCTGAAAACCGATGCTGTAACAGAGTATATACAGAATAAGCTGTCGTACGAGATAGGGAGTTGCCTATTCTATAGAGTGAAAACAAATTTCCGCACGCGCATTCTTTATTCATGGTACCACGAAAAACAGCACAACTAAAATGAAGCCCAAACAGCTCTCACAATTGGATTTTTAGAATTAGTCCTGAAACTATTTCGTTGGTCTTTCACCTTGGCTCCAATGCGTTATCGAACGTTGTAATGGTGTTTTAAAACAACGCTTTCGCTGCTTACTTAAGGACCGCGTTCTTCATTATTCCCCCCAAAAAGCAGCAAAAATTATCAACGCATGTGTCGTTTTGCATAACATTTGTATATTGCGGGGGGTACCAAGTGATTTTAACACATTAGAACCATTGGAAGATTTTGAATATGGGCCAGATGATAGACTATGGGTGGATGATCAACCATGGGAAGATGTTGCGCCACCAGTAGTAAACCGAGCGGATAAATGGAAGTTGGCTGGCCAACAAACCCGTGATCAGATAATTAGAAGAAGATTTACTTGACAAAGTTTAAACGTGTATAAATGCTATTTTATTTTTATGAACTGTTGTTTAACGTTTTTAAACAGAATAAATTATTTTGGTTATTTATACAGAATAAATTATTTTGGTTATTTATACAGAATAAATTATTTAAATTATTTATACAGAATATATTAATTAATTATAATTTATAGGAACATTTAAGCTAGTATTTATACAGTAAAGTAATATTTTAGGCTAATAATGTAGAATAAATAGTCTTTTGGTTAAACTAAGTATCTTTCTTAGCTAGTGCATCAACCAACATCTGGATCACATCATTTGTACGCTTATGAGTTGCTAGTTTCAACTTCTCAATGAGATTTTTTCTTTTTTATTTCCACTAGTTGTTTTTGTTGCAAAACCAGGTCTTCGGTGGCTTTGGCGTGACGTGATAGTGAAGTTGCTATATCTTTCAAAACATCATTCTGAGAGTCGTGGAGCTTTTCCAACAGAGACGATGTATTTTCAAATTCACTTTGTTTTGCTTTTTTCCCTTCCGTCATCAATTTTTGTCTTTTTTCTATGCTGACTGAAATAAAGTTAAGATTCAATGGGCTCCTCTCTTGTTAGTCACTTTAACTTACTTTTAGCGGATTTTTCGATATGCCTCTTGTTTTCATTAACAGCAATAGGCTCTTCACTAGCGCTATCAAAATCATCGACAATGTAGTTTTCTAAACCAGCATATACTGACGAGGAACCTGTAGATGGAAGCGGTTTCTTTGAAAGGCTGCTTGTTGGTTTTTGAGGATTGTTTTCAGTCGGCAAGGTGCTTCTATTCTGATAACCCACATTAAGGAAGTTTTCCTTCAACGCCCGGGCCTGACGTTCCTCACTATGATCACTTGTCATTTCAACAGTTGATGTTGTTTCACTCTGTTCAGATCACATACGTTATAATACTACAACCATTATAACTGAGCTAGTGTGTTATATCTGTTGTAAAATTACAATTCCCTATTTTTACCCAACGTCATTGCACTCGACCGTAAACTTACATCATCAAGTAGACCATATTCTTGAGCTGAAGCTATTCCCCCCACCATTTCTTTACCGTAAACAGCCAATAACTGTTCTTCTAGAGGTGTAAGAACCTCTGTTGACTTTTCACCCCACCTGTTGCATTTAATGACTTCTTTATTCGAGCTGCTTTAGCTTTACAATTACTTTTCCAGTCAGTCAATACCTATCATGATAGAAGTAAATAATTTAATTACCTCAGCAATGAAATGTATCAAAATTTTCTTACCTTTTTCCATTTATCAGTGCTTTTGCTTGGGCCTGTACCATCGGCATTTAACAGTTCTGTTAACACATCCCACATTTTCTCATAATTTTCAATTGTAAATCCCGCAGATAATTTTCTGGTTTTAAACCTTTCATTTTCTTCTAAATAACTTATAATTGTTTTTTGTTGAGATGAAGACACGCGCTTCTTCGAACTAGACATTTTTCGCTACACTACACTCCAAACACTCGGACTAAATTAACCAAAGTAATTCTGTCAAAGTGTCAATCCAAACAAAAATACGGTATTTTGTTTCGTCTGCTATAAGTAGTTGCAACTTTTCGCGCCCCTCTATGATTGGTTTCAGTTGATCATGTGACTAACGAAGACCCTCCCTATAAACCGGAAGTACGTCTCTCTTTCGACATCAAACTCGTACTCGAAGATCGACAACTCCGGTATCGAACTCGAACGATATGCGTTACAGAATACCATTCTTCGTTCGAGAAGGATCTCGATCGATACGGCTTTCTTCGAGATCGCATTCGATTCGAGATCGAGATCGAGATCTAAGAAAATTACAGAATAGGCCCCCTGGCAAGTGATTGATTTTCGACTCTAAAACATTGACAAAGTTGATTTAGAGTCTATTCACTCGCCGGCCCGTGCTTCACGAAAGTTACCATTTTCTCATCAACGAAAGCAATATTCTGAGTTCGCAGATATTTGGTAAGTAAACTTAATTATATTATTATTATTTTTGTAAGGCTTATAATAGGACTTGGTTTAAATTCGGCTTCCAATTATTACGATATGCTGTATTTCTATTTGTAAAACCTATATTTCGAATTCTAATTTTAAGGTAAGTGTTGCTCATTAAATGGCTTGATTTGAGTGTTAATTTTTGTGTGACCTACGATTTTAGAATTGAGGTTTAGATAATAGAACTTAAAAAAACTAGTTATCGTGGAGTACCACTTGAAAACCATAAAGGTTTTTCTATTCAAAATCAAAATAATTCCAAACTTGCGGTAACACGTTGACTGTATTACCTTTTATCTTGGCAGAGCGCACCAAGCATAAACCGGATAGTAGAAAATTTTAACCGGTGAGCTAAGTCGTCATAGCTTTGCTGAACACTTTGCCCAGTCATAGGCGTGTTTTAATAATTATGGAAGCGCAATAAAGCGTGCAAGGTACCAAGGCTTAACAAAAATTGGATGAATACATATTTGTAGAGAAAAACAAAAACAAAATTTTATAATTATAATCTGAACGACTAACATATCTCTTAAAATTTTAGCGTGATATGCTGCTCTCACGGCAATTAAATAGGTAGTTCCATCAGAAAGGGCTATTTGTAATAATTTCTCCATTTTATATTTCGCCAAACTTCGCGTGTTAGGTAATTTTTCGTAGCGGATCCTATAACTCTGTCTCACTCCCTCCCTATAGTAACGTCTTGCACCTAAGACCATTAAACACAGATGGACTAGAATGATAAGCTAAAACCCTTATCTTCAAACTTCAGCGCGTATAGTCGCCCCTAGCGGGAGACTCCCGAAACTTTTCAAGGCATAGACTGTGACCTTTATTATGTCGTCTGCTCTGATCAATTTTTATGATTTTACGGTGGAGTTACGGTTACGTTTTTACCTCTCCGTGTGACGTAGTCCAGGAGAGGTTCTGTAACGGCCGTGTCTGTCTGTGTGTCTGTCTGTCTGTGTGTGTGTGTGTCTGTCTGTCCGTTGTTACACCCACGTGACCGCGTTCGCAGTTTGCGTATCGGAGCAAACGTGTTGGCCATTTCCGAACTGCTTTCACAGTCACGGAAATGGCTCCTCTACTTGAGTTCTCACACCACCATCTTCTGGTCTTTGTCCATCCCACACGGACACCAGTCTGTTCTTACTGGCTTCTAATCACCACCATCTTCTGGTCTTTGTCCATCCCACACGGACACCAGTCTGTTCTTACTGGCTTCTAATCACCACCATCTTCTGTTCTTTGTCAATCCCACATTTACACCAGTCTGCACTTACACTGGCTTCTAACACCACCATCCACTGGTCTTCCGTCTATTCCACATAGACACCAATCTGTATCATTGGCTTCTACTCCATTATCATCGTTTGGTTTTAGGATATACGCGGCGATCAGCTAGGGTTACGAGAAACGTCTAGCCTCCCTAAGGTGGGATCGCCACCAAAGGTTTTCGCAATTGCGCTTTTTCCTTACTATTATAATGGAAACGAATCGTATATATACCCCAAATTTGAAAAAAGCGGGCAAGAGGGGTACCCTTCACTTTAAACGTCAATATTAGCAAAGTATGAGAAGATAATAGGTATAACTTTATTTTAAACGATTTAACTATTATTAATGTTAATTATTGAAGATTAAAATAATTAAAAATAATTATATTTATTTAAATATTAAAGATAAACCTCTCGTGCAAAGAGAGAGATTATCATTGCCTCCTATATCTACCAAGGCCCGTGCATGCGATATATTTCCTTCATTGCCTCCTATATCTATCAAGGCCCGTGCATTGTGATATATTTCATTCATTGCCTCCTATATCTATCAAGGCCCGTGCATTGTGATATATTTCATTCATTGCCTCCTATATCTATCAAGGCCCGTGCATTGCGATATATTTTTCAAAACAACAACAAAAATGGGAAACCCCAACTCAGAAACATAACGTTTTCATTGGATACTTAAGTTTATATAATCTTCTTGACACGGAGAGGTAATATTTTGGTTTTCCCAACTTGTTTCTCTCCGCTTTTTCGCCTTTTATGTTCGTTTTCTTATAAGTGATTTAAGATGCCAAGCAAAAGGTGCGCTTTCGGAGTTTGTAAAAATGATCAACGTTACTCTGATAAATCCCATATGAAAGGCATTAATTTCTACAAAATACCAAAACCCAAAATCAACTTTCTAAAAGTGAACTATGGGTTAAGGCTTGTGGACGAGACATAATTGAAAGTAACTTACATTCAACTAAACACTTTCTCCAACTTAGGTTACGTTCTAATGTTTTTTTTCTTTTATTAAAAGTATATGGGCCATTTGGGCTTGGCTGTGCGCCTGCCTCGGGCCCGTCTTTTTAGGTTGCTACAAGAATATATATATAACTTTTTTTTTTAACAGACTGTGTATTATTTTTTTTTTTTTTTGATTGAGTGTCCAAAATCAGGAACTTTCTTGTCTGGTTGTAATCAGGTTTCTGTGATGGCGAAGACATCTGGGATTTCTCGTTTGGGAAGCAATGTGAGTTCTCCAAAGACGGCTTCTGCTTCGTATGTTCCACTGTAAGGATTTGGAGGTCACTGGGTTGGGTCTTCTGCCCCAAACAAGGAGATGAAGCTCTGATTGACGTACGGAGGGATGAGGGAATCTACGTCCTGGCGCTGGAGGGATGTGTGCATGAGTCTGTTTATCATTAATGTGATTAAAGCGCTGATGTCGTAGTCCGAGCCGAGATTTTGGGCGAAGGTCAGGAGTAGTTCCGCCAAGAGCGGTACGATCTTTTCGGGGGGAGAAGCAGGAGTGGTGGTGGGGGTCCCGATGGTAGTCAGGAGACTTTTAGACATGTGTGCCGGTTGGGATCTCTGGGGTAGAGATCGTTGGGTTACTGTTGCATAGGATGTAGCTCTGGTTTGTTGCTGGATTCGCTTTGCTGCCTCATGTTTGGGGATATGTTCCTTTTGTTGTATTCGTAGTATTTGAATTTCGTTCAAACGTCTGGGGCATGAATGGGGGTTGTGGCTGGGTGGGGTCCTTCGCAGTTCGGGCAAATGGTGTTAATCTTGCAGTCTGTTTTGGTTTCGTGGGATTCTCCACAGGAGTTACAGCGGAAAACTGAACGAGAGTATTTTGCTGGGTGTCCAAAGCGTTTGCAATTCTTGCATTGCCATGGCCGGTGTTCGTAAGGCGTTAAGGGATAATTTCTATAGTAGAAGCGTACTTCCTGTGGCAGCTGCGGTTGGTTAAATTGAAGTAGGTAGAAAGTGCTGGTTGGGCCTAATCGTTTCACCGATTCTATCCTGTATCCTTTCTGTGTTAACGCCTCTTTCATGGTCTCTTCGGTAAAGTCATGTGGTACGTTTTTTATAATTCCTTTGGCACCTTCGTCTCGTGCCCGGTTGTGTTACTGTAAATATTATATTGTCGACGTGTGTCCATTTGTGGAGCGTGTTCCTTTGTTCGATGGTGTTTGGGACCAGCAACAGGGCTCCTCCTCGCAGCACCCGGAGATCTTTTAATTCACCTACTAGTTTATCGATACGTTGGCAAAGGTTGGGGAATGAGATATCATGGAACGTTTTTTCCTCTTTGTTTTCTGGTTCGCCAAGTGGATGCGCTCGGAATATACTTGGTTGGAAAATGAGAGAACTTACCGGGGTCCTTTGCTCTGGTATTAATATGTCTGTTGTGGGAACTGGTTCTTCCCCTCCTGGAGTTTGGGTGGCAAGGCTTAACGGTCTAATTTCTGTCTTTGTTTCCGAAGAGGGTGTTGTCTTGTCTTGCATACCTTGTTTTGTCAAGGTTGGTCTGTCGTGAGTTTCTCCGTCGTCTGATTCGTTATCCGTTGTCGATCTCGCGGATTCGTCCATCCCGTCGCTTTCTATGGCTTGGGCAATAAGCTCAAGTTGCTGTTTCTTTGTCGATGCTGGCCCGGGGATGGGTTTTTTCTTGCGTTTCTTCCTAACGGGGCCGGACACCGTTAAAATTTTTACCAATCCTTTCAGCATGACGAACTCCTTATTATTCAAAAACTCGCAGTTCATACAGTCATGGGCGGTAAACAAAAACAGCCGTCCTCAACGAGAGTTGACACGGTTCTCAGTTCTAATGTGTTTAATGACTTCCGAGCTTTAACGGACCTAATGTCGTCTGCTATTTCACGCGCCTGTTTGTTTGATTCGAAATAGTTTCAAAATTGGTCGCGGTGTGGCGCTAAAGAGGCGCTAGAGAGACGCTTCCCACAAGGAACCACCCGCCCTATCTCCATTCCAGTCCATCTGGGTTTAATGGTCTTAGCTTGCACACGTCCTTCGCTGAGCGCTTGTTTGATTTCTCGGGGAAGAGAGGAACCTTGAAGGGGTTGAATAAAACCAAATAAAACCCTTTCATCGAAAGAGTAAAAAAGTTTAAGGGCCTTTTATAAAGAGTTCAATGGTATATTCGAGTTTATTTCGGGAAAATTATTTAATTCATTTACATGACCGCATCTTTAGCAATGATAGCAATAGTTCATAACAAAAAAATAAAAATATGTGAAGCAAACCCCAAACGCACTGGATAAGGAGACCTCACTGTTATCTAAAATTAGTAATATATCCTTGAAACTTGACAGCAAGAATAATATCAGTTTTAATTTTATTTCTAACTTAGGCAAACAAATTGGTTTAAATGGACCTGCAAGACTTCATTGTGTGCCAATACTGTAGTTTTTTTCACGAAGGACGAGAGAGTACTTTTTAAACATATTATTCGTTACCACAAACACGCGGCTGAATTACAGTTCCGGTGTAATATATGCGGTACAGTTTTAAAAATCGAAATTCATATCGAAGCCACAAGTTTAGAAAACACCCAACATTAGAACCACCTGTAGAAATAGAAAATTAAATGAACCTTTAATTGAAGCTTATCCTAATGGAAGGTATAACGAACCTTCAAAGCAACAATTTATTGAAGCAAGTTATATCTTAAAACTAAAAGAAAAACATGATTTATCTAACGAAGTAATTCACGATGTTATTGCTACTACATCTGATCTTGTAAAAACTTACAGAGCGAACAATATAAATATTAATGTTTCAAGGCTTAGAGAGTTCATATAAAAGAAATATATTTTTCAAATCTGAAATGAATTGCATATCGCCGGTTCCGTTAAAAATAGGTTCTTACAACAAGCCAAGCCTCTCGCAACCCACTGCCTATGTTAATAATGTGAAACCAGCTATTGCTTACTATGTCCCTTTTCTTGCATCAGTTTTGCCAGAAATTGAATGAACTCTATTTAATTACCTTACCCAATCTGATAATGATTTCATGTCAGATATATTTAGTGGAATAGTAATGAAACAAAAATGCCCTGTTTCAGATCAAAAAACTTTATTGTTTCAACTATACTTAGATGATTTGGAAATTGCAAATCCCATAGAAGCACACGCGAAAAATCATCAAGTAACGGTATTTTACTGGCAGCTCCTAAACATTCCTCCATTTTTAAGATCAAAATTAGATTCAATTCAATTACTAGCGGTAGCAAAACAGAAAGATGTTAAGGGATTTGGTTTAGACATTTTGCTTGAAGATTTTAAAAAAGATATGATTTTGTTAAATTCTGGGGTTAAGATCATGGTTAATGGCGTAGAAAAAATTATTAAAGGAAAATTGGCCTACATTATTGGAGATACACTAGCTGCGCGAGAAATTGGTGGTTTCAAAGAGGTTGTTGGTAGCGCGTACAAATTTTGTAGAAATTGTGAATTTACAAAACCAGATATAAGAGACTGTGTCGATGCTGTTGTTTCCCATTGCGAGATGAGAAAGAACATGACGACCGAGTGCATGCTTTAACCGAATGTTCCCAGAAAACCAAAATATATTGGTCTAAACAGTGGGGGGGGGGTGAATAAATTGAGTCACTTTGCTGGACTACCGGAGTTTAGAGTCACAAAATATATTTTGCACGACCCAATGCACGTTCTTCTTGAAGGTGTTGTGAAAAATGGAACTAAGGCCATCCTTCACAATTTCATTTACAAGCTAAAGCTGTTGACACTAAGTGAGCTTAATTATGCCATCCAGACCTTTCCTTATCAAAAAAGAGATTTAGAAGCAAAACCCTCTTTAACTGAAGCAAATAACTAGAAATTGAATGGCGACCTTTAACAGACGGCTTCCGCGATGAAAACTCTTCTTTTTCTAATGCCCTTGTTTATCGGCGATGATATTCCAAAAACAAATCCACGCTGGGAAAATTATTTGCGCTTGACTCAAATAACACAAACCAGTCTATCGTCTCTCGCAAACAGCACTTCACCCACAGCTCTCCAATGTCTAATTGCTGCTCACAATGAAAACTTCAAATTTTGTTTCCAAATGTTTCTATAACGCCAAAAATGCACTATTTATTGCTTTTTCCTGAACAATAAAAAATTATGGACCGTTAAGGTATGATTCTTGTATGCGGCAAGAAAGTAAACATTCTTACTTTAAAAACAAGAAATGGATGATGCTTTAATGCATCAACACTGGCTCGGCTTAGAACAAAGCAATGGAAGCGGAGGGAAAAATGAAAACTTATTTAAAAATTTGGACGAAGTTAAAGAGAGGTTTGTCTGTGATATTGATAAGGATATTGAGTAGTTATTATATTTATTTGGTGAAAATGCTATTTAAACCAATTCCATGCATGTCAGCCTAGCTATTAGAATTAATGGACACTCGTACGAAACAAAAACAGTTCTAGTTCAAAAATATTCCGAAAGAGAAGGTCCGACCTTCATGATAGTAATGAATGTAGTTTGCATAAACCTTTCATGTTACGTTATTGGTCTTTTAGCGGAATTAGAATATTTTGACAGTCATTTAAATTTTACGTCTTGAAAAGACCTTTAAGTGGTAATAAATTGTTAATGCCAATTAAGGAGCTTTAATTTAAATGGCCTCAAATTGCTCATATAAGAGGGGGAAAATTATAGTTAGATCTGGCTAAGATAGTCAACACTATACTCAAGGAGTTATTAGGAATTGATGTTAAACTTTTCTTTCTCATATCAAGTGCCTAGGAGAGGCGAAGACCATCGCATAACCTTGAAGCTAGATAACGCCGAACTTAAGCCTATAATTCTCAAAAATGCCTATATCTATATATATATCGCATGACTTAACAATACGACAGGAACTTGCAGGGTTTCACCTAAGGAATTTTATTAGAGAAAAGGGGAAAGAAAACGCCAAATTTAAAACAAATTTTACTGTTGAATTTGAACATAACCTTTATCATTTTAACGAGACTAAGCTCAGAGTTGAAATAAAACACTGAAACCGCCAAAGCCATTCGAATTTAATTCACATTTTTAACCTGTAATGAAAGCTGTTTTTTCTAATATAAGAAGTGCGAATTCAAATTTCCCTAGCCTTGTTAGCTTCTTTCCCAATATAAAAATTGACATTTATGCTCTAACTGAAATATGGTTCCAGAATAAGGACATAAATTTCTCTATATTAGAGGGAACTTGCGTATTTAATGGCGATATTGAGAATTATGGTATAAAATTGCAAAGCACTGGGGACGTTTTTGTTATTATATACCGACCACACTCTTCCAATTTTGACACCTTCATAACGACTAGCGAATCTATTTTATGCCCTGCAGGCAACTGCAAAGTTAACAGAACTGTTCTTGGAGACTAATTTCGTTATTAATTCAGATACAATCAACAATAGATCTCTATTCTAACTACGGCCTCAAGAGAATGATCTATTCCGCAACTAGGGTAACCTTAAGTACCTCGAGTTGTATAGACAATATATTTACGAGCGCTCATGCCAAATCTGAAACAATTAACGATATTGTCTCAGACCAACTACCTATCCTCCTTACTTATGATAGGGTCACAACATTGAAATCCCGGCAAATAAGAGACTTAAGTGAAGCTAATCTTTCAAAATTTGCAACAGTGTCAGTAATATTAATTTGACTGACCTGTACAGCCAAGAAGACTCAGACCTTGCTTATAACTTCTTTGAAGACCAGATAATCGCTGCCTATAATAACAGTTTTAAAACTAAAACGATAAAATTTCCCCCCGAATCCTGGATTACAGAAAACATAAAACGATCTATCCAATTCAAAAGAAAACTGTTTAAAATTTACAAAAAAGACGTACCCTAGTAAACCATAAGAAATATACCAAACACAGAAATTCTTTAAATAACCAAATACGAAATGCTAGAAGTACGTACATTAGAAATAAGATATCTAAGGCCACATCGAAAACTTCAAGTGGAAAATAATAAATGAAGCAACCGGCAGGCTACAATTGAATTCAAAGATTCCTGGTAGTATAAAACCTAACGCTATAAATATACATTTTACGAGTTTTTGATTCACCCAAATTTTTAACGTACCTCTTATATTTAAATCAAACACATCAACCTTTGCCCTATTTAACACTTTTGAACTTGATGTAAATAATGTAATTGACGATCTACCTCAATCATCTGCACCAGGAAACGATGAAATACACCCCAAACCCCTAAAGTTTGTAGCAAACTATTTAATAGGTCCCGTCGTCTTCCTTATCAACCTCTCATTTGCAACAGGAGTTTATCCTGAACGGCTAAAACATGCATTTATAACACCAATTTTAAATAAAGTTGATCCTCTTATCCTTAGTAACTCTAGACCTATATATCTGTACTCTCGACATTTGCTAAAATTTATGACAAACTTTTTCATATAGGCTTAGCTCTTTTTGTGATAAACACACTATCTTATCGACAAACCAATTTGGGTATCGTAAGATAGTAGTACCGAGCTAGCCATAACTAACTTATAAAAGTAAATTTTGAGTGCAAGATGCATTCTATTCGAACTATACTATAGTATGTTCTATTCCATATTGATATACGGGTCGGTCGCGTGGGGTAATACCTCTCAAAACAACTTAAACAGAATCAATATCCTGCAAAAAAGAGTTCTCAGAAGTATTTATAACGTGAACAGGTTATCACATACAAAAAAATAATGTAAAAAATTAAAACGTTAGACATATTTTAAATTATTAAGTATAATAATCTAGTATTTATTCATAGAAATATTAATGGCGTACATAAGATATTTAGTACAACATCCTCTAACATATTAACAAGAACATGCAATATTTTAGAATGCCCCAATGCAAAACTTCAAAAAAGCTAAACTCAATCTGCTTTGCAGGAGTATAGCAATACAACCAAATATATTTACTTATATGTGAAACCAAATCCTTCGCTTTAGTTAAAAAAAACTTAAAATACATATACTTAATGTCAGTGTCTAGCCATCTTTGATCCATTTGTTTATTTACTTTTTATTTATATATTTATTTATTCCTGATTTTGATTTTGTTATATTGCAAAGGTCGGGTTCGTCCGGGATTTGAACCCGGGACCACTCGCACCCTATGCGAGTATCACACCCCTAGACCAACAGACCATGTATGTAACTGAAACATGGTCAACTCATAGTCCAACCCCGTAATTATTTTCATTTAAATTGTCACAAAATTATTTCTGCAAAAAGTAGGGTCCGTCCGGGATTTGAACCAGGGAACACTCGCACCCGAAGCGAGTATCATTCCCCTAGACCAACGGACCATGTGTGCATTATAATCATCCTCAACTCATAGGCCTACGCTGTATAGAAATGCATATAAATAGTCACTAAATTACTTCTGGTAAAAGTCGGGTCCGTCCGGGATTTGAACCTGGGACCATTCGCACCGTATGCGAGAATCATACCCTTAGACCAACGGACCATGTATGTAACAGGAACATTGTCAACTCATAGTCCAACCCTGTGTTAATTGCATTTAAATAGTCACTACATTACTTCTGCAAAAAGGCGGGTCCGTCCGGGATTTGAACCCGGGACCACTCGCACCCTAAGCGAATATCATACCCCTAGACCGACGGACCATGTATGTACCTGAAACATGGTCAACTCATTGTCCAACCCTGTAATTAGTTTCATTTAAAATGTCACTAAATCACTTCTGCAAAGGTAGGGTTCGTCCGGGATGTGAACCCTGCACCACTCGCACCCTAAGCCAGTATCATACCCCTAGACCAAAGGACCACGTCTGTATCAGAGACATGCTCAACTCATTAGTACAGTGCAATTAAAATAAAAAAGGTAAAAGATCGGACAAAATTAGAGACAAGCAACTCTCAACGCAAATGACATCTACCCATGGTGCTAATGAAGGGGAAAAAAGTTGCCTATTGTAGGGGGGGTGGAACATCCCCAAAAATGGCCGCCATCTTGGAAAATTTGGATTTTTGCAAGTTTCGGCAAAACCGTTAGATTTAGACCCATAAAAGCGAAGAGCAATTTGATTCTACGTGTTATTACGCATTTAATAAAACAAACTACATCTAAATATTCAAATTAGATCAAAAGTTACATTCAAAACACCACATCATTAATTTCGGATCTCGTTATTTTCCCCGTATACATATTTGGGGAAAACATTTTACTTATTTTAAAAGTTCAGCCAGCAGCCTTTTGTGGGCGAAGTCATAAAACTAAATAAAACTATAAAGTTTTATCATAAGTGTATAAGAGATATTCCATAAGTATGTCACTTCTTATACTTCATAATACTAAAGTTTTCCTGAGACCTAGTTCGAGAACGACACGAGAATTGATTACACGTGGTTATGCAGTGCATCTTCCTATTTAGTCTGTACTAAGCCTTTGACAGCGCCCCACCAGGCGTCACTTCACGAGAATCTATGATGTTGCACTTACGTCACTCCACAACTAGGTCTCAGTAACCAGAGCCACACTTATGGAACATATCTTATAAACTTATGGTTTTATTGTATGCCGATTGGTAAGAGAACTGGACTTTAACCGGGGGTGTCAACCCCCTTGGTCTAGCTTTGTACTTGCTATTAAAATAAAATTCAAAATAGCAAAGCTTTTATTCTGCCTGAATATAAACAGTGCAAAAAGGTTTGGTTTAGAAAAGTCTACTTCTTTGTCGGTAGTGTTTTAGACAACGTAGAATATGGATGCGTGTGTTATTTGCGGAGATTCGTTAAATAAGCCAAATAATACAACTGTAACAGTTAAAGCTATAGGAATCGAAACCATCAAATCGATTTTAAGGAACACTGTTTGTTTTGTGCAAAATCGTGCCAATTAGTAAAAAAGAAAAGAAAAAATCTCCACGCGAGAGTAGTAAGCACAATAGAAATTAAAAACTCGATATTAAAGAAATGCCATGAACGCAATGACGGCATTGGTGGTGATGTACTTTGGCGAATAGGTGCGTGTAATGATTTAGTTGCAGAAGAAGCGCGATATCATACTAGTTGTCATGCCGCGTTTACAAAAATACCAAAATCACTTAAAAGTCATGCCGGTAGGCCTAAAGTTGAGCCATTAGAAGACTCTTTTGAAAAACTTTGCAACTTCCTATCTTCTAACGAAGAACAGTGCCAATATTCTATACCAGAAATACGTCAGAAATTGGAGTCTTTTCTTCCTGAAGGTAATTTGAAAAATATTTCATTTTAAGTAAAACTTAAAGAATAGGGACTTTTAAGGCCTCATAAGCTTGACCGAGAAGCATTCGAAACGACGTTTAAAGGAGCATTTTGAAAAACGGGTCATAATTACCGAAATACCTGGAAGGTCTAGTGTTCTTTGTTTCCATGACAGCGCGCAGCATTTATTAAACAACGAATGGTACAGTACTAGAAAACTGATCCAGAAGAAGATAAGATTAGACTTCTGAAGACTAGCGCGGCTATATTAGTTAAAGATATTAAACTAAGATATTTCGATTGTGATTCATACCCATACATAAAAGATATAATTTCAGGGGGTGAGAAAGATATCCCTGAATCCCTAAAAGTATTTTTAGAAGCATAACTGGGCGGTAATAATCCTACTATAGAAAAAAATGTAAAAATATTTGCTATAGCAAACGCGCTAATAGCCATAATTAGATCTCGATCTTACGTCGCACCAGTTTTAAGTAGCCTAGCTATACATTTACATCGAAAATATGGTTCTAAAGATTTAATTGATATTTTGTCAAAACTAGGATTTTGTAGCTCTTATAAAGAAGCTCTAAAATTTGAACCCTCTGTTGTTGTTAATTCAGATGTGCAATTTGAAAGTGACGGATTTATTAAATACGTTTTCGACAATGCGGATTTTAATGTAAAAACCTTAGACGGTCACGGTACATTTCACTCAATGGGTGGTATAGTTTGTGTAACGCCTGATAATTCCATGAAAACCTCGCAAAACGTACCTAGGCCTAAGAGCATTATTAGTGCAATTGATATTGGTAAATTTGGAAATATTGAAGTTAAATATTTTGAGAAAAAGAATGATAATGCTTTAGGCAATGTAAAACTTGAACAGTTAAACTATGGACTAGAAGGTTCAGATATGTTGAAGCGTATAAATATTTTAAATACTCTTTGGCTTAGCAATGACTTTATATTCAATACCATGAATGTATCATGGAACGGTTACATGTCTGTTGCCGTTTCTCTTTCTAGTCATGTAAAGAGTAAAATTATTGCTCTTCCGTTTATAAACTTAGACCCTCGAAACTTAAGTACTGCCCTTCATTTTGCAAAAGCCCAGTGCGAAAAGCACAATCAGCGACACTGTCTAGTTACGTTTGACCAGCCCCTTTTTCTGAAAGCGGTGCAGTTGGTCGAATCTGTTAGTTCTGAAGATCCAATTAGCAAAATATCCGTCCGATTAGGGGGATTTCATACCGAGATGTCTTATCGATTCGATGTCGATCGGTTCGATTGGGTATATAATGTGTGGTAGTGGAATCAAAGAGCTTTGGGAAACGGTCTACGCTAAGAATTCTGTGCCTCATATGATAAATGGCCATGCTTATTCACGCTCAATAAGGGCTCACCTTCTCAGGCAACAGGCCTTGTCATCGTTCATTTTCAAGGAAATTAAACTAGATGAGCTATATTTAAGTGAGCTAGAATTTATTTACAAAAACCCAACAGAAGAAAATCTAAAAAAGAATTATTGGAAAAACTTCACGATGCCGTCATTGCAACCCTTGTTAAAATTGGGCAAAGAAGTCGTACTGCGAAGCTATGGACAATGCACTGGATGATGGTAGAGAATGCAAAACTGTTCATTTACGCCGAAAGATGTGGGTTATGGTCTCTCCACCTACACAGTCTCAGTAAAATGATTCCATTTTTCTTCGCGAGTGGACATTTGAATTATGCAAAATCGTCTCTACTGTATTTAAAACAAATGGCAAAACTTGAGAACATTATGAGCCTGATGATCTACAGAAGTTCACTCTTGAAGGCTTCTTTACGATTCGCCGAACTAATAAAAATTGGTCTGGAAATTGGACGGACATGGTAATCGAACAGAATCTAATGCGAGCTATGAAAGCTACTGGTGGACTAACGCATGATAGGGGACTAACTGACAGTTCTTTGGCCAAATGGATTGCTTCAATGCCCTTTTGATCCGATATTAGTAACGCTATAGAAACTTTTGCTCATGATCATTTTGTAATCGGTGAGCAACACGTAGATCTAAGAGACTACAGGCGGGCACGTGATGGTCAAGATTTAGACAAATTCTTAGACTGGTTCAACAACCATCCCTCATTTAGCACCGAAATTGGTGAAAATCTTATTTCTTTATCGAGCGGAAGAGTAGGCGATGAATATATTAACTGTGAAGGAGCTCAAGAAATAGGAGATACGTTAGTAACCAGCACTGTTGGGAAAAACTAAAAGATGTTAAATTTAAACGTAATGACAAAGTGAAAACGCTCGCGCTTGTCAACAAAATGAGCGTCCGAATTAACAACGAAGACGTTCCAATAAATCCGATTCAATTATTTAACCGCATAATCTGCATTAACAAGACATCTGAAGGGTTAGAACACTGTTTCTAGTATGAACTGGCTTCGTATCCGCCATCCTTGTTCGTTGATGGCCAACTTCGCAAAGGAACCAAATCAAATCTTCTGAAAGAACTTGATAAAGTTGAGAAACCCATGGATTCCTTACCAAAAGCAGACAAGATGATTTACGTGCTTGACGGAGGATTTTTACTACACAAATTAGTTTGGCAACGGCCGTCTACTTCCGGAGAAATTTTCGTACAGTATACGAAATTTTTACACTTTCATTATGGTTCGGACATAACTGTTGTATTTGATGGATACGTGAGTCAGTTCCTTCAACCAAATTTCAAGAACATATTCGAAGAGCCAAATCTTCCGCAGATGTTGTTCTACAGGAAAACCTTGTCAACTCGCAGAGCCAATCAGAGTTTCTTGGAAACACTAACAACAAAAAACAGTTCATATCAAAGCAATGAAAGCCTCCATCAAATTTGTTCAAGCACAATCCGACGCTAATACCGTTATAGTATCAACCGCGCTCCCTTAAATCACCAAAAAATTCAGTTTGTGTTATTGCTGAAGATACAGATGTAGCAGTGTTACTGGTCTATCATGCGACTGAAAAAAACACACACATGATGCGTCCTGGAAAGTTGGCCAAGTCGGATAAAGTTACTGATGTCTATGAACTTAAAAATGGGTGTACCCCATATGAGCAGTTCCCTGTAGAGCAGTTCTCGAAATAGCAACCGCGATTCCAAAAAAACATCGGAGTTTTTCAAAACTGCTGCTTTAGAAATAGCGGCCGCTGTTTTAAAATAGCAGCTGCTATTTTGAGAAATAGCAGTGATTGTCTTGAAAAATAGCAGTGTTTGTCTTGAGTAAATTTGGATAACAATACAGTTAAGTTTTCTGTGATCATTTAATCAGTAATGTGACCTACTAACGGATCGTGTTTTGAAGTACACTTAAATATTGTACGGTTTTTCAGGCTGTATCAGTTTACAATTCTCATACTAGGATAGAAAAATCATTCGGGAAAGGTTATTTTATTTCGGAAGTAGATAATTGTAAACAGTATTTTTTGGAAAAGGCATATTATAATTCGAGAACGGGTATTTTATTTCGGTACTAGATAATTGTAAACAGTAATTTTTTGGAAAAGTCATATTATAATTCGAGAAAGGGTATTTTATTTCGGTAGTAGATAATTGTAAACAGTAATTTTTGGAAAAGGCATATTATAATTTGAGAAAGATTTTTTTATTTCGGTAGTAGATAATTGTAAACAGTAATTTTTGGAAAAGGCATATTATAATTCGAGAAAGATATAATTCCAAAATATTACTAAACTAAATCTAACCTAACCTAACCTGACCTGACCTAATACTATTTAGTTGAAATAATCAACTTTATCCTAACCAAATTATCGGCTCTCGAAGTTGGGGACGCAAGCTAGATGGAGTGTTTTTCTTATTCCTCACTTGCTTTGGTGTCCCACTCGCGTTCTTAACTTTACACACGCTAGCTTGGGTCCTCATCAATGTGAAGTATCACACCTCCTCGGTGGTGAGAGCTGGTAACCACCACGTTGTGTGGGCTAAGCGGATACGCGTCCTTCTCAAGCCAAGGTGTTGAGGCATCGTGCCGAGGGCTGTATGGTACTGGGGAAGTAAAACTACGGTATCGCTAACGATCCCCTCGGGGCACCAGGCGACACCCCGTTGTATCTAGCCTTCCACCCGGGTGGGGGACTACCGGGTGGTGACCTTTTACTTGCCCCCTTACTCGTGGGATTCTCATAGAAACCTCAAACAAAAACAACTCCAAAACTGCCAAACCTACGGTGCAGGGGTCTGTTCAGGGCGGAACCCACACTGATACCACTACGCTAGGGCCTGCATCCAGCGATACTCGTGCCGATTTATCGGTGCGTGTGACTGGTAAGGCTTCGAAACGTACCGTGCTACGTCGTCTTAAACGACAGATTGCTCGGGAAAAGACCAAATCGGGGTCTGAAACGGTCTACACCCCCGCTGGGGGTGCGGCGGCTCGTGACAACCCAATGCAGAGGCCTAGAGCGGAGGATTCGACTCCCTCACCCAGTATCTCGCAGGCTGCGTCGAAAAAGGCCAAGTCCTATAGAGACGCCGCCAGCTCAGAAAAGATGGCCATTGTTAAAAAAGGCTATCCGAAGGCGGTCATCACGGAGGAAGACTTGGGCCCAATCCAGAATCCGATTCTAGGGGCACTGGACGGGATACCCTCGGGGAGCCGTCTATCGCGCCTTGGGAATTTTAGCCTGACGGCCGGGGCCCTGGTATACTCCTGTGAGGATACGTTCACCGGTCAATGGTGATTTTTATGAATTCCTCTAATTCCAAGACATTCCAGCATATTGAACTCTCCGATTATTATTTCCCAATGATTGAAAAATCAAAATAAGTATGAATCCCCGAAGAATTATAATTTTTTTTTTTGATTTTTAAAAGCTTGGGATTTTTTAGGATGTTTCACTATGCAGGGAGAATTAGTAGATGATTTCTCTCTTCACCCCTCACGCTCTAAGCTCATATCAAAAAAACCTTTAATTTAAAAATACACCATATGAGGTAAAAAAGTGTTAAGTAAAGCCCAAAGGTGTTTATCCGCACCATTCAAACAGTTTTATATTAAACAACAATGCGATTCGGAATTGTATCGTTTATGAACGGTTGTGTTTACACGTGGTTTCAAATCGTTTTCAATGCGTTGGCAACAGTTTGTGCAAGCTCGTGCAAACGCGGCTTGTATTTCTGTTTGAAAACATTTGAATAAGGGTCAATTAACACCCTGCCGTTTTCCTAAGCACCCATTGATAGAACACCTTCTAACTGAAACAAAAACACCCTACAGATTAAAGCACATCTGGAATAGTTAATTAAACCTAAAGGTGTTTCTACGTACCAGTGAATCGCCATTTTCTTTAAAAAATACCTAAAAAGAGTCAACTTGCACCTTTTTACGGAGAAAACACCATCTCAGTACAATACACTCTAAAAATAGTATATAAAAACGTCGAGGTATTTCCAAACACCCACGAAACACCTTTTTTTCTAACGGTGTTCTGTCACCAACCTTTAAGGATCTTTCAAGAACCCGTATTTTTTCATGAAACCTCAAGGATCTATCGAGAACCTGAATGTTCTTTCACGAACCCGAATGTTCTTTCAAGAACCCAAATGTTCTTTCAAGAACGTTCAAGGATTTTTCAAGAACCCGAATGTTCTTTCAATAACCTTCAAGGATCTATTAAAACCCCACACGTTATTACAAGAACTCTTTTAATTAGATAAGATCTGCTTAGAACCTTCCTGTTCTACTGTGAACCTTCATCCATGTCTGGGAACCTTTAGCGTTCCAACAAGAACGTAAGAGTTCTATTGAAAACACTCGAAGAACCCTTTTTTTTTACAGTGCAGGACATCATATTTCGAAGATGTTTACAATCAAATCACCAAAATTTCTGCTTTCGGTTTCGTCAATAATGGGCCAGAACAATTGTTGCCACGCGTTTTAGAACAAACTCAATTTCCTTTGGATCCTTATTACTCTGAGTTGACGATATTCGCTTTATGCGTGGAATGGCGTATTAATCTTGGGTTGCGTAGAAATATTTATTCGTACAATGTACAACGACATCGCATGGAAAACTTAGAACACGAACCGTAAGTTATAAGCAATTAAAATTTACCATATTAAGCGCATGAAATTTACTCATAGCTTAAATTTGTTCTACAGGCTTTGAAACAAATACATGCACTGTGCCCCATTATTTCAATTGGAAATAAAAAAAATAAAATAAAATTTTTTTAGTCAAATTGATTTTTACTTATTTTACGATTTCCACAATAAAATCCTGTAGAAAATTCTCCGTTGATATTCCATTACAAGTTTCGTCCCCCTCGAATGAATTTTGAATGCCGCTTTATTCAAGCAAAATGTGGAAAACTTTGAGTCAGCCCCAAAAATTTATAGCTTTAAGAATTTTATGACAAATCGAATGTACATTCCACAAATCGTCAAAAATAATTTATGGAGAAGTTAAGCATCCTCCAAGGCGTATATATACACAACACTCCCACATACACATCTGCGTCCTCCATTTTGCACGTGTTCGAGGAACCCATACTTAACTTGTCTATAGGAAAATATTCCTTCTTTTAGAAATTTAACTGAAGAATAGCATCTCTGAGAAATAAATAACTATCCATAAGTAACCCGAAAAAATTTATTTTTCATATCTTTTCGTGCATATTTATATTAACAAGTACGTCAAAGGCAAACGAGACTCGAATTAGTAGACATTTACTAAACACTGTACTCAGTATTTCCTTTATTGCTGTTGACATGTTTCGTAATCGCAATTTGTACCATGAAAATGTTCTGTTAATGGGTTTAACAGCCTACTTATCTTTACTTACTTTACTTATGGTAATATTTCCAAAAACCGTGAAAGGTAGCGCGATGTTTCATTTTAAAGCTAAGCGAAACGAAATATAGACGTCAGTCGTTCTCGAGCCTTTGAAGACGCGCTATCCACAAAAATGTCATCATCAAATCCTAAAGGTATGTACTCTTCATAAGTTATTTTTTAAAACCCTTTGAGTTATTTATTCCTGAGTACAATTGTCATGGTTTATAATTCCTACCCCCTTTTTCCACTGTTAATGAAAGCTGATCTAAAAGAATCCACCTTAAATTAGAGTAACAAAACGCAAACAAAACCTAGTCTTATCAACTAGACAACTCAATGAAATTTCTGAGACACATTCGTGAATTCCTCTAAGGTATCATTTAAAAACCGATAAAAACCAATTAAGTAACATGTGTATGTATAACACAATTCTGGGTACCCCGAAGTTATGATTCTTGAAAACCAACCATGACTGGGCGACTAAGTGTCCTTAGTACTATCGGAAGATTTTTGTTTAAAAAAAACTTTCAAATTACAAAGATTTTTTATATCTTTCAAAAACAAGACACCGAAATGGAAACTACGGAAAACATCCCCCAAAAAGAAACAACGGAGAAACATTTTGCAGAAGATGGTGAGAAAGAAGAAGCAGAAGATGGTGAGAAAGAAGAAGTAGAGAAAGAAAAACAAAGTGCTCCATGCCAAATTTCACAGAGCAATTGTGAAAAGAAGAATATATGTTACAATTGTTCATCTCCGGATCATTTAATCCGAAACTGCCCGACCTACAGACAGGGGCGAAGACGTGCCGGCAACCGCGGTCGCAACCGATACTCTACCATTTCTCGTCGGGAGGAAAAAAACAAAAAATTGATGGAAAAACTTTTGAATTTTTTTGACTAATTTTAAACAAATGAAACTAAACTTTACTGAAATGAAAAAATAAATACTTTGATTTTTAGCAGCTCTCTTTTCTCTTGTTAATGCATCGCTTTGAATAGTACTTTTCAATAATAATTATTTGGGATTTTTTCTCATTTTTGGGCACATTGAAATTCGAAAATCTTAAATAAATATTTTGGTGCCAAACCTCACCTGACATTATTGGGAATTTATAGGCCATTTTATGGAAAAGATAAATCACCTGCAGCAAGGGATAATTTCTTGTCACTTTTCGAAACAGGAATTCCTATTCGTTTATGCTCTCATACCTATAACATGACGGATAAAGTAACCCAAACTGTTTATGGTAGAAACGCCTGGGCCGAGGTCGAAATTGAAATCGGTCAATTTTCCAAATGGCCGGAGTCTATAAGAAGTTTATTTTGGCGAAAACCTCAAAGTAAAAACAGTGATAATTTAATTAACATTTGCAGTCTCGGTTTTTTAAACGACACACAATAGTATCCGCTTTAAAATTTACTAAACTCGGACGGACGTTTCGTCGACCGTGATGGCCCAATATTTCGCTTGGAAATCCAGCATATATTCAAGAAGTGTACAGCTACCATGTTAGGCTTAGTAGATTTATGAACTTGGAAAAAGAAAGGTAAGCTTCTTTTACAATTTTCATAAACTTTAAATAGTAAATTTTGATGAAAAATATTCTTTCCTGCATGATGCTTTAAAAGAATGAGACGGATACAATTTTTTTTCATTCTAAGAGTCAGTTAAGTTAATGATATGCTTAAAATTAATTTTTATAGGGACAAATTTCTTTACCCCAAATCTAAACTTCACTGACAGGGTAGTGGTAACACCACCTTGCGTCCATATGCTAGCACCAGGCTTTGGCTATACCTTCACACACTTCCTAGTAGGTTATTGGCGCTACCGCCATTTTTGTCATCCATCTAACGGTCAAGCGCGAGTTTACCCTAGTCACTTCAGGCAACCAGTATAGCGCCGAAATTTATTCCTTAAACTACATACCTTTGCTTAAAAGTATCGTACAGAAGTCATAAAACAGTAAATGTAATTTCTTTTAAAACACAATTTTCTTAAAACTTCAGTACTTGGTTTTTAGGCCGAAAAGGGGAATTAGGCCTATATAGTAAAAGAAAATTTTTGTTTCCGAACCATTTCCTTAAGTATTTGAAATTAGAAAAACTATAAATTTTA
Organism: Phalangium opilio; assembly: GCA_019434445.1. Classification (NCBI taxonomy): domain Eukaryota; kingdom Metazoa; phylum Arthropoda; class Arachnida; order Opiliones; family Phalangiidae; genus Phalangium; species Phalangium opilio. Next base: position 262,810 of record JAEQBA010001151.1, read on the forward strand.
CAAATTACATAATAACACTACAATAACATCTGAATTACTAAAAACGAATTAAATTGCTTAAGGATAAAAAGCACTTCAAATTAAACTTCCATTTAAATCCGTAGAGTAAATCTGAAGTTTTATATTTTCCAGGCTGCGGAGTCACCAACGCATCCTGCGACACCAATAAAAAGTATATTTTTCATTATAAATAAATAGGAGTTTTTTAGACCATATTTTCCAATATTTGATATTGTTACTGGAGAGAGATTACAATTCCCAAACATTGTAGAAATAAGTGGCACCGTTCTGATGGGTCTCGCTTTTAAAGATTAAAAACCAAAACGGGCCCCGCATGAAAACCTCGAGAGACTAACCACTCAGATTTCCTCTGTACCGATTACGTTTCGTCTCTTAATTTAAGTACTCTCAAGGGTAGCATGAAAAACGTTGAGGGGCTGATAAGTCTCAGATTTCCTCTACACCGATAACAGGTTTTAAAACATATAGGGCTAGTGTAGCTTCCATTAATTAGTGTGTGACTTTGAATACTTAAAACAATAGAACGGTAGTCGACATTCTCAATATTTATGGTCGTGTGCAATCTCGAAAGGACCTATTTTAACAGATAACAAAATTGCCCTTATTAATTTTACTGAACTCACAGTATGATTTTTACAAACCGTAAAACTACAATGTTTCTGAAACACAATTCCCGATTTCCATATAGTTTGGTTTTTTCATATTTATACATCTCAACTAACCTAGTATTGTGGTAACCTTTTTGAACAATTTGTTTTGCAGAATTGGAATATTTCGAGTTTGTGGGAGAGTCAATTTTGATTGAGGTGACCGACTGAAAAATCACCCCTAACTTTAAGATAATTATTTACGACGTTTGGATAAAACATAAATCAAACACTTTATTAAAAAAACAAGTTAAAGGTAATTGGCTTATTTGGAGCTGGCTAAGTTAAAGGAATTTGCCCATTTGGGGCCCAACTAAGGAGGTTGAGAATTTTGTTCTGGACTAAAGGAGCTCTCGGTCTAGACTAGTTTTTTGTAAGGTAAATTTTTGGACTCTTAGTTCGGTGTAAGATGGAGCGAGGAACAGATAAAGAAAAGGGTGTAACCCCTAGCACGGTACGGGATGGAAAGTTTCGAGAAAACCGCTGACTCATTCCCTCTTCGTATTTTTGGTTTTTGAGGTGTTTATGACCCCAGCTTACACGGGCGTTTTTCGCTACTGTACCTTTATCAAAAGGAACTAGGTATTACAAAGTATAGAGGTTTACATAGGATTTAAGATATTGGTTACAGAAGGTTTTTCATTAATTTTTTAAGGTTACAAAATACAGATAAAATATATTTATATAAAAAAGATAATAATCAGAAATTACAAAATAAACTAAATTAAATAAGGATAAATTCTAAATTCAACAAGTATCTCTAAAACCATATTGCAGACTTTTGCGATTTTAGATTCGTACTTTAGTACGAACGACCAACTACCTAGGGTAGAGGATGGAAAATGATAGCAGACGAATTCTCACTTTTTGGCAGCCATTGAATGATTGAATATAATTTTAGCTGTAAATACTATTTTTCTGTCTGTCTATGACGTCGCTAACGTAAAATAAGCTACGCCAGTTGTTTTCAAGATAATTTCACGTCTATGAGGGATTTGACAATAGCCATTCCAAACCCTCCATACATTCCTGATAGTATCGAAGTTCTATCTACGACTTCAGCTAGATACAGCTTTTTTATTTTCGTGTGCATTTCATTTTAATAAGTGAATTTTTATCCTATCTAAAATACAAGTAAGACTTCCTATCATACGTAACGTCACCCCCTTTCACCCAAACTAATTCCAACACCATTCTCAAAACGTTTTTCACCAAATTCCTGATTTCTCGTGTCCGATTCACCCAATTAAACATTTCCCAAAACTACTACACTAGTCTCGTTTGAGCTACATTGTTTTTTTTATGATCGTTTCCGTTCCTTTCCTTAACTTGCTGTGATTTAGCCAAGCCTTTCCAACCTATCCAAGTCAGTTGAGCTTACGATAATTTTCTCTCTCTTAACCCATAACAGTTTATTTATACACGCACTATGGTAACAAAAACCCGGGTTTTTTTTAAGTCGTCCCTTTCGGGACAGATAGGAATTGAAGGTTACGTCGGCGCCGTTTATTACCGATCTGGAACGCTAGATGGCGCCAGGAGAAGACAGTGTTGTATAGGATTTCCAAAAAAGTCCATACCCCACGATTAGCTGAATTATATGACGTCATACAAAGACCCTATTCTGGACTGTCCAATACAATATCAATCATGGCTTGCTAGAACCCGCGCGTAGGGCGTCCGTTTAGGGTATATTGTCGCGTCTTTTTCTTTCAGGATTCGGTTTCATCAGGTTTTCGCAACGGTTTTCTAAGTTTGAAATTCATTCTAACTTTGCTGTCGTAGAGAGCTGTACTAGACTAGTTCGTTACGATTTGAATATAAAGTTGACACGAATTTGTTGCTGTTTTTATAATTTTTTGTTACATTTATTATAATTTTCATAACATAATTTAAGAATTAATAGTACTAGTAACTGAAATATTAGAAAATATTTTGTAGTTTAGGAAAATATCACAGTGAGTGAAACGTTTGTTTTGACCAAGGCTTAGGAAACTTTCAAATTTTGGCTTTGGAAATTCATTTATAAGTAAAGATACTATGGCGACTAAAGGTAAAAAATTTAACTAAACCAATTACTGTCTGACAAATTAGAAATCCATTATGTTTTGCAGAACCTATCCATAGAATTAAGCTTAGTAAAGCAGTTTTTGAAAGATGGACAACGGAGAAGAATCGGTGGGGTATGCGAATAGGATCACAAAATGATAAATTTGTGACATTCCTGCTTGACAAACTGCAGTAAGTTTTTGAGGCCCCCAACCCTCTTTTTCACAGTAATTATTATGCTGTTGGCTAATATATATTTATATGTTTATTGAAAACAAGCCAGGTGGAAATGTGTCATAAATGGACCCAAAGTGTGATTGATACCACCGAGAAAATTACTCAAACTGACCCCATTACCACATTTGAGATGATGACATCTCCAGGGTTTCCTCCTCAAAGACATTATCGGCGTGTGACACCAAAAGGTAGATATTCAATGCTTTATTCACCTAACTAAGCCCGGGAGTTTATTTTTTCTTTTATTTGCAGATAAACCAGAGACTCCTACCTATAAGAGGCTAGGTTTGGCTATGGAGTCACCAATGGCTAATACGCCTGTTAAAAGAACTCCAACAAAACGGGCAAAACGTACCTTATTTGAAGTGGAAATGGAAGAGGAGGAAGAGCTCTAAAAGTAAACATGCCCTTTTCATTTGTGTTAAACTACAGTCTTGGTTCTTTCTAATTTGGGCAACCTTAATTCAGGGAGGAAGATGGAGATGAAATGGAAAGAGACGCTGATGAAGTAGAGCAGGAGGCATTGGGAGACGAACTTGAAAATCTAGAGTAATATTTTTTGGAATATTGTTTAATTAATTTGTTAGAAATTTTCCTAAATCTCCGCAAACACTTATAGTAATGAAGGAGAATGTGATGATCTCAATTTTGAAAATGATTTCACGGAAGATGACGATAAAGATGCTGATTATGAAGAATTAATAATTGAGTACAATGAAGTAAGTTCTCCCACTTTAATTCTTCAATCTTCTTATAATTTCAAATTAATACTTATATGTTACTCTTTTTAGCCTTTGCCGCAAAAACCTAAACATCTAACGGCTGAAGAAATAATAAGGGAACCTATGTGTTTTGTGTTTACTCCTTTTCTGACATCTCTTGTTCAAAAAGCTTTTGGAACAAAGTGCCAATATTGCAAATCAGCCATCACCTACAAAGTTCATAGGCGAGCTACCGCCTTCATTTATACGTGGAAATGTTGCGAAGGATCAGGTGGAAAACATGCAAAGGTAATTAGTAGATTTCCATTGTTTTCTTTCAACCACAAATGCCTAAGGTATATCTCAACACTTATAGGGCAAATGGGAACGCCAACCCAATTTTCACGGCCTCTATGCTGGAAATTTATCACTTGCAAGTTCAATAGTTCTCTCTGGTAACCAGTATGGAAAAGTGGCGTTATTTATGCAACATTCCAATGTACATTTTTTTGGAAAAGACAACTTTTTCAGGTAATTCACTCTTTTTCTTTATGGTGCTGGGCCCCATTCTGTAACGGCCATTCAGAGAAGCTACTCTGTTAGAGCCCTATCCTATTATAAGGAGAGAAATACTCCATAGAGTACTTTTCATCATGCCTACAAACATATCCCTAGTAAAGATTCTGCCCAAAAACTATTCTTCCCTTTTTTTAATATGATCTACATCCTGTCACAGCCCTCCTCCTCTTTTGCTGTTTATAGTTTTGAAGAGAATTATAAAATAAGCGTCCTTCAAGATAGAAATTCAATTTCCTTTTATAGTTTTTTACAAATTTTTAAAAACAATGGCTTACCCCACACCCGCGTTTACGATTTCCTAGTGGTACCGCAGGGTTTGTACACGACCTGGAAAAGTCTAGGAAATTAGAAGTAGTAATGGATAGGCGGGTACACTAGCCATACAGTCTCTAGGTAACGTAGCTTTGCGCGTGCTGACAAGAGACAAAAACTTGAGGATCTTCGGGATTTAAAATAAGCGCGAGTTTTTTAGCACGAGTGCACGGACATCTAGGCCTTAGTTTCAAATACGTGTAATAGGCTGTAGGCAATTTCACACGTATTTGAAACTAGGGCCTAGAGTGCACTGGAGCTAAAAAAACTGGCGGATATTTTAGATCCTGAAGTTTTATTCTCTTGACAGCACGTACAAAGCTACGTCACATACAGACGTGGGTTTGCGCGTGCTGACAACCGATGTTGTAACAGAGTATATACAGAATAGGGTCTTTGCGCGTGACGTCAAGTTACCTTCCCCCTTTCCTCTCCCCTTGCCGGCTGCCCGCTCTGGCCACATTAGGACGCCATGTTGACATCCCCTGAAAACCGGTTTTCGCCCCCTATTTCTTCTCCCTTTTTACTCTCGCGGAAACACCCTATAAGCTGCCGTCGGAGATAGGGAGTTGCCTATCCTGTAGAGTGAAAACAAATTTCCTCACGCGCATTCTTTATCCATGGTAATAGTTTCAAAAAGAGGGCTAAAAAAATGGGAATTTAATTTTTGTTAAAGGAGTCTTTTCATGAACTACTTTCGGTGGAAAGGTAAGAACCAGTCTGGGAATAGCACACTTCCTCTGGTCCAAAACCAGTATATTAATTGCTTGGACTAGTTTTTTTAATTCAAGAAGTGGGGGTTACTGGTCCTCGGGACCAGTTTATTAATTGCAAATCTCTAGGAGAACAAAGGCTGGGACCACTCCAGAGACCAGTTTATTATTATAGTTTAAAAAATATCCTTATTTCCCAGACTGGTAAGAACACCCTTTATCTCTACCCGCCCCCCCCGCAAAATATTCTCTTCGCGGGAGGGATGAACACCCTTCGGCCAAGCTTTCCTCCCCCAGCAACATAGGGATTTTATTTAAAGGCCAATTTCAAAAAGAGACCGGCAGACTAAGCCCCCCCCCCATCATTTTTTGACAGCCACGCTTTTGATGGATTCTGATGGGGTAGAACTACAATATTTTTGGTCTCAGGCTCTAAACCCAGTGACACACTGAGACATTTCGTGAATTTCAAGGTCGTCCGCCAAACACCAATGTATCACTTGTGTGTAAAATGCATATGCTTTTTGGCTTGAAAGGCTAAATTTTCAGTCTGCAACTGGCTTTAGGAATTTATAGCGTATATTTATTTAGAATATATTAATTATATTTATATGATTAAAAAAGCCTAATTGCAATTAAAATTATACTATTTCATTAAAATTAGGCTTTTTTAATCACATAAATTAATATATTCTAAATAAATATACGCTATAAATTCCTAAAGCCAGTTGCAGACTGAAAATTTAGCCTTTCAAGCCAAAACGCATATGCATTTTACACACAGTGATACATTGGTGTTTGGCGGACGACCTTGAAATTCACGAAATGTCTCAGTGTGTCACTGGATTTAGAGCCTGAGACCAAAAATATTGTAGTTCTACCCCATCAGATTCCATCAAAGCGTGGCTGTCAAAAAATGATGGGGGGGCTTAGTCTGCCGGTCCCTTTTTGAAATTGGCCTTTAAATAAATCCCTATGTTGCTGGGGGAGGAAAGCTTGGCCGAAGGGTGTTCATCCCTCCCGCGAAGAGAATATTTTGCGGGGGGGGCGGTAGAGATAAAGGGTGTTCTTACCAGTCTGGGAAATAAGGATATTTTTTAAACTATAATAATAAACTGGTCTCTGGAGTGGTCCCAGCCTTTGTTCTCCTAGAGATTTGCAATTAATAAACTGGTCCCGAGGACCAGTAACCCCCACTTCTTGAATTAAAAAACTAGTCCAAGCAATTAATAAACTGGTTTTGGACTAGAGGAAGTGTGCTATTTCCCAGACTGGTTCTTACCTTTCCACCGAAGGAGTTCATGAAAAGACTCCTTTTAACAAAAATTAAATTCCCATTTTTTTTAGCCCTCTTTTTGAAACTATTACCATGGATAAAGAATGCGCGTGAGGAAATTTGTTTTCACTCTACAGGATAGGCAACTCCCTATCTCCGACGGCAGCTTATAGGGTGTTTCCGCGAGAGTAAAAAGGGAGAAGAAATAGGGGGCGAAAACCGGTTTTCAGGGGATGTCAACATGGCGTCCTAACGTGGCCAGAGCGAGCAGCCGGCAAGGGGAGAGGAAAGGGGGAAGGTAACTTGACATCACGCGCAAAGACCCTATTCTGTATATACTCTGTTACAACATCGGTTGTCAGCACGCGCAAACCCACGTCTGTATGTGACGTAGCTTTGTACGTGCTGTCAAGAGATAAAACTTCAGGATCTAAAATATCCGCCAGTTTTTTTAGCTCCAGTGCACTCTAGGCCCTAGTTTCAAATACGTGTGAAATTGCCTACAGCCTATTACACGTATTTGAAACTAAGGCCTAGATGTCCGTGCACTCGTGCTAAAAAAACTCGCGCTTATTTTAAATCCTGAAGATCCTCAAGTTTTTTGTCTTTGTTGTCAGCAGGCATAAACCTAGGTTGCATAGAGACGTAGGTTTGCGCGTGCTGACAACCC
>JAEQBA010001152.1:0-25988 GCA_019434445.1 Phalangium opilio
TTTTAATCCAAAATACTGCTGCCTTTTCCAAATGATTGCTTGTTTATTGCCACCTGTTATACAATATTGCTATTTTAGTTTCTTTCTACTACTCTCGTCTTAGCCAAGTTAGCCAGTAGCGAAAATTGTACTTATAATCACATAAACTTAACCCCTTTTACCATTATCGGTTCTGCTAGGTTGGAATTTATTATAACGGCGTACCAACCTGAGTTTGAAGTTCGGTGTTTTTCTTTAATTTGGGGAAATTGGGGATGGGTTTTTGATTACTTGAATGTGCAGTGAAATCATTTCTAAGAGAGTTAGCAACGTAATGCCCTTAATTCCGACTGATAATACTTAATAATGAACGTTTTAGTTATTGAGTTAATTATGTTTAAGACATAAAAATTGTTTAGTCTCTGACGTAGCTACAAATTATCTCCCAAACGTTTCTGAAGTATCCGTTTTTTCTTTTTCGTAGTAGTCAATCTTGTCGAGACGGTAACCTAATGCTAGCTGAATCCCAGAAAACCTTGACTCCTTGAGCGACACATGGGAGAAGATTTGGCTTATCTGAAAAATGCCATTCTTTAAGGTATAAAGAAGTAACGTTACCTGAACTTTTCCTTTTAAGGCTTTGTTTGTTTATTTCCACTCTACACTTAGCCCTAATTACTGTTAATTGTTCCAAAAATTCGTAACTATGTTAAATGCTAGTCACTCGCGCAATCAATCTAATGTGAATTATATTTCTAGTTGGATTTAGAAATTGAAACCATGATTGCCAATTGGAAATAAATCAAAATGCGGGAACCCTTCTCATCAATGGGAAAAAGTTTTATTCATTCATTTTATTTTTAAATTATTTAATAGTTACTAAATAATTATTTTAAGTGTACATACATTTTTTTTATATTTATTTATTCATTAATTTTATTTTTAAATTATTTTAAGTGTACATACATTTTTTATTTATTAATTTTATTTTTAAATTATTTTAAGTGTACATACATTTTTATTTATTAATTTTATTTTTAAATTATTTTAAGTGTACATACATTTTTATTTATTTATTCATTAATTTTTTTTTTAAATTATTTTAATTGTTACTAAATTATTCAACATTTTTAGTGTTTGTATATTATTTATTTATTCGTTAGTTCAATTTTTAAATTATTTTACTAAATTATTCAGAAAGTGGTATTATTATTTTAGCGTTGTGTGCTTTAAAATGAAATAAATTTGTACCATCTATTTATGTTCCATAAGTCTGACGTCACTACCCATACTTTGTAATGCTACTGAGGGAAACTTACAGCTCGAGCTAGTTAATGAACGAGAAGCGAGAATTGATTAACTCGGTTAATTTTGCAGACTTCCATCTTATTATTATTTAGTCTGCATTACTAAGCCTTTGATAGCAGCGCCTTACCAGGCGTCGCTTTATCCTTAATCTATGACCTACCTCAATCACTTCCTGACAAGCTCCAGTTCCTAAGTGACCAGACTTTATAAACTTACGGAACATATCTTATGAATTAACTTATGATGATACTAACTCTCTAAGATTAATTCTTTGCTAGGCGCAACATTGTCCAATGCAGTGTGCTAAAATAGTGTCGCATCTCCATTGTCAAGCTATCAAAACTTCGGAAAATTTATTGGTCAAACAGTGTCTGTGACCCCTTTAGCTTTTAAAAAAAATTATGGGACATTTTAAAATTTTATTGGACAATGTCAACTGTCCTGTGCTTATTTCCGCTCTGCCGGTGAACCCCTGTTTGACTGGAAAATTTATAGGACATTGTGACTGAAGTTTGCAAAAGTGTCGTCGCTACTCCATTGTCAAGCTATCAAAACTTCGGAAAATTTATTGGTCAATCTGTCCAGTGACCCCCTTAGTTTTTAAAAAAGATTATGGGACATTTCAAAATTGCCTTATTTCCCACGCTGATCGTTGCCCAAGGTTCCTAAAAGGCTAAAGAACAAAATAGCAGTATGCCTACGTTACGATGGGGGATGGGGGTATTAGTTTGACTTGGTCTGAAGAATATGTAGAAGTAGAAAGAGGAGAAGAAGAAGAAGAAGAAGATGATGATGATGATGAAGAAGTATCGTTCGTCTTTTTAAAGGGAGAATGAAAAGAGTGATTGATGGTTTTCAAAGGGAGAGGATTTATGATTTGTCTATAACAGTGCATTGGGAATGTACTCTGCACATATAAATAAACACACTTAGAGTGAAAAGGGATAAATTGTGTTAAGGTGATATTTTTCATTCATTGGTGATTTTAAAGGAGGATTTATCTATGACAGTGCGATGTGGATGCTCTGTGAGAATATTAATGAACAAAAAACTAGTATCTCTATGTCTTTTGTGAACACACAAATTTGTCATATTGCCCAGACTTGTAAATAGCGATAATTTCTTCGGCTCCCGACCCCCCCAAAGCCCAATTTTCTTGGGTACCCGGGGCTCCCTAGTGGACAACTGAGCCTTGAACTCTTGATCCTAGAAACTGCGTCACACTCGCCTAGAGAAGGGAACAGAGGCTAAGGAGTAAGGGAGCAAGCCCAAAACAAAATGTGAGGGAGGAAAGGATGCATTCCGGCTACAAATTTGAGGGGAAATATTCGCCAATTTATTTTTCCCCTTTTTTGAGCGCTGTTTTTGTCTGAAGTTATGGGGGAGAGTTCTCATCGCACCGAATTTTTCAGGGTACCCGGGTGGTACCCGACCCCCCCCCCCCCGCCCATAAAATATTTTTCCAGGGTGTACGTCCTGTGAATTTTCTTGGGTGTCACAGGCTCCCTGGTACCCCCTATTTACAAGTCTGAATTATTGCCCTACATAAAATGGCTGATTTCATACTCTCTTTAAAATTTCTCACCATTCAACTTTCAAGCCATAAATATTCTAAGAACCCGAACAATTTTCTATAAAATAAGAACTTCGGAATTCACTCAAAGAAAGAACTCAAGTTGGGTGTTCTACCGAATTCTTTCTCTTTAATTCAAACACTCCTGGACATAAGTAAATGTTAAACATTTATAAATATGCGTGGGTATAAGTCTATGTTGTAAACTTAAACTTTCAGTGCGTGTATTAATTGAGCGTTATGTGTTTAATATAATTTTATCACTGTAAAGGTAACTCATCAAGGAGATAATCACTAAAACTTGGTTCGGTTCACTTCGATGTTACGGGTAATCATTTTAGCACTGTTAAAGGCGTCGAGGGGCTATGCACTAATGAAAATCTTCGTTCATTGGCGATTTCCATTGATACTTTTATTATAAGGGATAGGGATTCATTGGTTATTTAAATTGGATGAGGATTAGGGGTTATGCCTGGATTACGGTTAATCATCGAGGTGCTACTCACACGTCGATTTTAAACGGAATTGGGATTATGGTAGGTTACGGGTAATCATTTTAGTAGTTAAAGACAACGCGTCGAGGAGCTATTCACTAATGGTAATTTTCACTCATTAGGGATTTTTATTAGTGATTTTAAAAGGGAATTTGTTTAAGGGTTACTTATGTGTAATTATTTTAGAAATGTTAAGTGTAGCGCGTCGAGGGGCTACCCACTAAAAAGTGATTACCGATTTTAAAGGGGATTGGGATTATTTAGTGGTTCCAAGCAATCATTTTAGCACTGTTTAAAGCAACGCGTCGAGGGGCTATTCACTAATGAAGATTTTCTTTCATTGGTGATTTTCATTGATGCTTTTAAATGTGATAGGGATTTATTAATGATTTAAAATGGATGGGGATTAAGGGTATACCTATTCCAAGGACAATGTTCTCGATGGGGCTCTAATCTGGCCGAGGCCATCTTGTTATTTTTCGTTTGGCAATTTAAGGTGCCGAATTCTCTCACCCGAGAGCACTCCGAGCTAGATTTAAGAAATTTAAAATGTGCTTTTTCGCGCGTTTGGAATTTGGAAATATTCATTTTCGGGGCGTTTTGTATGCAAAGGTTTAATTTTTTTAACTGACCCAGGTAAGGGTCACCACCTTATTTCTCACTCTCAGCCTGTCCTACGCCGTGACACGTGTTCGTGAATAATAGATTCATACAAAATGTTAATTTTTCTGGCGTCTATTTTGTAGTTTAGGAAAAATAAATGAACAACGTGTTGATGGAAAGTTTTAATATTTGTTCACAACAATCCAAAAATTATAATTTCGGTTTTTTTGTTGAAGTTTCACAAATAGACCAAATAAATATACTTTATAATATGTACAATACATTTCAGACACGCACTAAAAATATTCGTAAGAATAATAATAATATTAATAATAGATAGATATCTTCTTCACCCGAGTTAAGTTTCGATTCTAAAACATATAATTCTATTAATTAAACTCTAATATTTACGTTAAGTTTGGTTTGTTTGCGTAAATTTAAAAATGCCAAAACGGATTCCGCTTCACCATACCAGTCCCTCAAAAAACAAATGACTATGTTAACCTGAAAGTTCTCGCGAAAATGCTATGATAATTTACACTACGGAGTGATTTCATTGGCGGCAATGTTCTATTTCTTAATGCGATACGTCGTATAAAAACCATATTCCTAAAGGCTGACTGATACTTGCGCGTGTAATATCGATCACCGCCAGGTCAAAATTCACTCGACTCGTGAATATCGTGGATCTAATTGTCAAAATTCACTCAGCGAGTGAAATATCAATCACCTAGCGCCGTAAATGATCACTTAGTGGTTGAAATTTACTCGGTGTGTGAAATATTGATTACTATGTGGCCAAAATCCACCCATCGCGTGAAATATCGATCACTTAGTAATAGATATTCACTCGTCGCGTGAAATATCGATCACTTAGTAATAGAAATTCAATCGTCGCGTGAAATATCGATCACTTAGTAATAGAAATTCAATCGTCGCGTGAAATATCGATCACTTAGTAATAGATATTCACTCGTCGCGTGAAATATCGATCACTTAGTAATAGAAATTCACTCGTCGCGTGAAATATCGATCACTTAGTAATAGAAATTCACTCGTCGCGTGAAATATCGATCACTTAGTAATAGAAATTCAATCGTCGCGTGCGTGAAATTCAATCGTCGCGTGAAATATCGATCACTTAGTAATAGAAATTCAATCGTCGCGTGAAATATTGATCACTTACTGGTTGAAATTGACACAGTGTGTGAAATATTGATTACCATACGTAGCCAAAATTCACTCAATGGCGTGAAATAGCATTCACATAGCAATAGAAATTCACTCGTCGCGTGAAATATCGATCACTTAGTAATAGAAATTCAATCGTCGCGTGAAATATCGATCACTTAGTAATAGAAATTCAATCGTCGCGTGAAATATCGATCACTTAGTAATAGATATTCACTCGTCGCGTGAAATATCGATCACTTAGTAATAGAAATTCACTCGTCGCGTGAAATATCGATCACTTATTAATAGAAATTCAATCGTCGCGTGAAATATCGATCACTTAGTAATAGATATTCACTCGTCGCGTGAAATATCGATCACTTAGTAATAGAAATTCAATCGTCGCGTGAAATATCGATCACTTAGTAATAGAAATTCACTCATTGCCTGAAATATCAATCACTAAGCGGATGGGCATCGTTCAAAACATTTCTATTCCGATATACCGTAATTTAATGACAACTGTAAAATTATGTATTCCAAATGAATTTTCGACAACACAGAAGTTTGTTTTGCGATTTAGAATTCTCCGATAACGATAACGATAACGGATTACCGGCGGTTCATTAATTAGGCAATACTAAAGGGTTCAATGTGTCTATATATATAATTATTATATTACTTTTAATTGTCTTTTTATTATAATTCTTTGGTTCGTATACGAATTTAAATTTGTTTTCATCTTTCCTCTGAATAAACTCTTTTGGTGTAAAAAAGAAATACAGTGTTTAAGCAGCTACAACAATAATTGCCATGGATGTTTTCCCAAGCTGCTAAACGACTATAATTAATTAAAAACAATTCATCGCTTGAGCAGCCCCCCTCAAAAAAAAATTAAATTAAATTAAAACTTTACCACTGTACCTGGTAGCCTTTCAACAAAAAATACATTTTTCAGAGCCTGACTATAGATACTCATTGAGCGTCTTGTATTTATTTTACAAGTCGCTCAAAGACTATTTTACTGAGTTTTTTAAATTGGGTGGTAGGACCGAAGTACAGTGTGTTCTATGGTAATTTTCTGTCTATGACAAGATTGTTTTACTGTCGACCTCCCTTAATTAACAGTTTCATACTTAAATTTAAGAGGTCGTCCGTAAAACAATCTAATAATAACTCGTTTAGGGTTAGAGTTGACCTTGGCGCAAAATTTCATCAAACATTTCCGACTCAAAATCGCTCAAAGGACTAACGGTGTTTGTTCACCCTAAACAAGTTATGATTAGATTGTTTTACCGGAGCCTCCGAAATGAACTAGGCCCATGCGTGTCGCGAAGCGAGAATATTTTTTTAACCAATTTAGTTCGCCGTGGTTTTACGCTTGGGGGCGCTTATATTACCGTAAAATAAACAAAGTTCAACCCCGTGATCCTGTCGACTGCTTAAGTATTTGGGCCAAGGTCGCGGATTGTAAGTATACGTTTTTATTACTCTTACAGAATTATTTTAATTGAAATAATTTATTTTGTTGTCATCAATACAATCTAACCGAAAGATTCAATTAAAAGTGAATAGCCCCAAAAACATTTACGTTAATTTTAGGATGAAACTTTTCTCTATCATATGAATTTTATGACTGACCCCTAAAATATCAACGATAACTTAAGGAAGACCCCTGTCACAACGGTAATATAAGCGCCATCTCGTACACATATATGGTGAAAATATTTTCCTTAACAAACTGGATATTTCCCCACATAAAATTTGACATGCATGGGCCTAGTACATTTCGGAGGCTCCGTTTTTACTAATGACCAGTCTGGGAAATAGCACACTTCCTCTGGTCCAAAACCAGTTTATTAATTGCTTGGACTAGTTTTTTAATTCAAAAAGTGGGGGTTACTGGTCCTCGGGACCAGTTTATTAATTGCAAATCTATAGGAGAACAAAGGCGGGGACCAGTCCTGAGACCAGTTTATTATTTAGGACACTAGGGGGTCACTGGTCCTCGGAACCAGTTTATTAATTGCAAATCTATAGGAGAACAAAGGCGGGGACCAGTCCTGAGACAAGTTTATTATTTAGGACGCTAGGGGGTCACTGGTCCTCGGGACCAGTTTATTAATTGCAAATCCAGAGTTGGGCACTCCTCCTTAGATAGATATTTTTCCTCTCAAACTATCATATTTGGCGAAACTATCAATTCTTCTAGCTATATTTTAGACGGGCATTATTTGTTAGATAGATTTTTTCCCTCTCAACAAATCATAGATGGTGAAACTATCAAATCTTCCTTCAATATGTTAGATTGGCTCTCATTGTTAGATAGATTTTTTGCCTATCAAATCAAATTGAAATCTTTAGGAACGACTAAATTAATCGATTATTTAATTTCCGGACTTTAAATTTGATTGTTTTCGATCAAACTGATTTGGGCTCTACCTACTTTTACTCTGTTTAATCGATTCCTGATATTTCCTGATTTTGTAGAATTTCTAATATTTTCATATATTCATATAATTTCCATAATCTCATTTCTCAAGTTTGACTTTTAACTGTCTATAGTTCAAAAGCTACTATCCAAACTTTTTCAAATTATTCGCCCTTGATTTAATCTAAACCATCTACTATAAACGGTTAACTAATAATAATTAAAGGCAAAAATTGCAATTAAAACTGTGGGTAATAAAAATCAGAAAATCTACACTTTAATTTATCTAATTCTACGTTTGGATGATTTCGTGGAATCGTTCTTCCTCCTCGAGTAGTCGTTCACATCAGTGACAGCACGGAGCTTCTATATACAAGAAGCTCCGTCTTCACAGTTTGAACTGTTGAACCATCGTTTATTTTATTTTTATTTATTTGTTTGAGAGGGTTATAACGACCACCAAGTACAGAATCTTCTTATAGAATAAACCTACACTTGCTAACGTTCAAATATATTAAAAACTTCGATATCATTCAAAAAACGACTTATCTTTCCAGAAATTTTCATAACTATCAAAATTGCCTATCAGTATCAAAGATTAGCACATAATTTTTTAAAATGAAATCAGAAAACAGATGTCGCCAAATAAACTCACTCAAAGAATCAATTTATTTCTCAAGGAATAATGCCTATCATTTTTTATGATTTCTAAAAGATGGGGTGAGTAGCCAGATCACGTTGAGAATCGATATTTTTCTCTAGAAGATTTCAACGAATCAATGAATCATATCAACTTCGAGTGCACTTTCTAAGCTATCAAACTCAATCGATCATTATAATTCAAATTTTTCTCGAAAATAACTATCAAAATTGATACTTTGATAGGGGCAGATTTAGTTTTCTATCGTATCAAGTGGTAAAACTATCAAATGATATGATAGTGCCCATCTATGCCCCCACCCCCCTTTATGACCACGCATATCGCTTTAAACGCTGAATAGGAGGTTGACGTGGGCATTTCAACGGTGACCCCGACTCCGGAACGAGGTCGCTTCGTGGACTTTTCCTTCCCGTACGCCTACGACGACATTACCTTCGTCACCAAAGAACCGGAGTCGTGCGATTTGGTCGACGACCTCCTTTTCACCAAACCCTTTCAAGTCCAAGTACAGACTGTTAAAGAAGTCTTTGCGCGTTGCGTTTTTCGCACATATTTTACTATATTTCAAAAACTATTAGAGCTAGCGCTCTGGAATAAAGTGCGTTATAAAAGTTTTGCATTCCTCTTTCATATTTTACCCGTTCCAAAGTTGTCCTTTGCATACTTATACCGGAAACCAGAAATGTCAAAATTATCAATATTGGATTCTCGAGGATATAAATGCGATTTTCGGATTCCTTATGGTCGATTCATATTTGAAAAGTTTTCACCAAATTCAATTCGGATCAATAGGTCACGAGTAATCAGCCTTTATTCAAAATCTGGCAACTTTGGTTAGATTGGCGATAATTCATAATCGAGTATCGAATCTTTGTCGTAATAATGCTTGTTATATGTTATGGCACCTTATGCGTATATATATGATTGGTCTTGTGGCGCAATACTTCGAAACAAATCAGACGTTGATTAAAGGGATGGTGAAGTGGAAAATAAAGTAATTTTTTCTTGATTTTTCCATAAGACAGTGAAACATCCAAGAAATAACACCGAACGATTTTTAAACTACGATTAGTTTGAAATTTCATGAATAATTTCAAATAAGGACCTCCGACCAATCGCGTAGCGCCCTGCCTTTTTATGAACAATTTTCTCTTGGCACGCTGCGTGTTGAATAAATTTATCGCGAGACTTGAAAAAATTTGCGCGATGTGACAATTGTGGCGCGAGACATGGAGCGTGCCACGAGAATTTTGTTAACAAAAAGGCACGGCGTTACGCGATTGGTCGGTGTTCCTTTTTTGAAACTATTCTTAAAATCTTAGCCTAATTTGAATATTAAAATAAATGGGAGGTATTTCCTGAATTTTTCATTATGCATACTGGTCTCAGGATTAGTAGAATAATCAATAAAAAATCACTTTAATTTCCTTTTCCCCTCCCTTTAAGAGAAAACCTGCGTCTTTTGAAGGAGAGAAGCGATTTGAAAATATTGTTATTTGGGCCATGATATCATAATATTTAGAACTCACATTAATTACGTTTGGGCCTTCAGCCCGACTCATTGCAGCCCAGTGAAAAACTCATTCATATGACATATGCGCTTCACGAGATCCCTTCAAATAGACATATTCGACTATTCCATATAAGAAACAACTTCAGAGGAGATGGCTTCTATGCTAGGAATTTTCGCTACGCGATTGAGCTTCTCTAAACGGAGCCTGAGGTTGGGCTATAGCCTCCCGCGTTTACTGCAAATGTGAGACAAGGGATAGATTTAGTTTTAGAAGTGGGAATAGAGAATAGAGTAATCTAGGGGCGCGTCAAATTCCACGGAAAGGAAGGGTATGAAAGGAGAGGCGTGTCAAAGCAACAAAGGTAAAAAGGAATAACGTATTTTTCGCCGATCCCGTCAACAACGTCAGCAAAACGTAGCTTAAGTGAGCAATCAGAAAATTTTAACTTTTCATCACTCGTTAGAGGGAGGGCTCTATACTGGGCTATGAGTCGGACTGAATTAAACACTAACCGTTCTCCAATCCTACTACTAAAATTAAATCTATCTCTGTTGAGGCTTAATAATAAAGCCGACCGCAACCAAAGCATGGGCAAAGGCGTATTTCACAACTGACGTTCAAAGTTACCGATGGAAAACCCTAACAAATAAATGAGGAAAAAAAATTAATGCCGGTAACAATGATCACAACTGAAAATAACAGCTAACAGCTAAAACGAACCCGAACGGTAAACACTTGAAGTTGGTCTCTCTGCGCTGCTGGTCTGCTACTCCTTTCGTTTATTTTCTATGGTAAAAATACTAACTTTGGGAGGTATTGGGATATTAGGCCATTTGTGTTTTAAGACTTTTATTGTGTAGGAAAGAAAATTATCCTTTTTAAAGAAATTTTGGATAACCATTAATATCATTATTGATAACTAGTTAAAAGTTGAAAAATATTTATAAAATTTGGAGGAAAATTTTCAAATAACAAGACTTCCTTCGAGTTTCAAACTGAAGAATGCTCGTGTGCTTTATTGAACTATTTTATACAAACAAGACAGTCACTTTCAGCTTGAATTTTTGCTTGATATTTTATTGGACATACCCTAGCCCTTAAAGGGAGGATAAAGAGGAAAATAAAGTTATTTTTTATCGATTCTTCTTCTAATTATAAGACCATTTTGCATAGTGAAACATCCAGGAAATACCGTCTGCGTTCTTGAACAATTTATTACAAACAAGACTGTCACTTTCAGTTTCAATTGTATTTTACTTAACCTCGCTTAGCCCTTAAACACATTTTTAATCTTTTATTAAATGACAGACAAAAACGCTAAATCGGGTTCAAGTCGCCCATCAAAAGAAACACATCATGTGGCGGCAGGGTCTCATGGAGGTGTCCAAAAAGGTCGCAAAGCGTAACCAGGTAAGCCAGGGAAGAACTTGGTGGACGATAGACACAACCGACCACGGCCGAACGAAAGCCGCAAGTAAAGGTCACAAATACCGCTTCGATTGGAATCCCATCGTCAGAGGTTTGGAATGCGCATGGGAGCTCGACAGGAACAGGATGTAATGATTCATGTAACGATAACAAAACACCGCCACCTCTGGTAGGACGATCCTTGCGGAAAGTTATGTATTCCGGGGGTAGTAACTACGAATCCATAACCGAAGAGTCTAGCCAAGTTTCCGTGTGGCCAATGATATCATAGCGCGAGGAGTTCAAAAGTGCTAGATCGTTCAGCTTGTTACGCAGGCTTCGAACATTGGCATGGAAGAAAGTGATGCAATTCGAACGTCGAGGGGGCTGTGTCGATAAGGCGGAATGATCCGGAGATGTAGGTTCTTGAATAGCAAAAAACGAGTCACTTAAGGCTGGTAGAGAGCAGGTCGGGCACATATAGGGCTCGTCTGAAGATATGATATTTGCACCCGACTTGATTTTTCATTTCACCCTCCCTTTAATAGTATGAAAAGTACAAATAAATAATAAAACTCAATATTTACCCGCGACTAAATTTAAACATTCTACTTGAACATTTAAGACACCAGTCGCTGAACTGTTAATTTTATTGTTGAGAAAAATCTCGTTGATTACTTCAAGAAGACCCACTTTCTTAATAGTGGTAAGGATCTCATTGGTGACGCCATTATTCTATTAAATGCAATAAAATAATTAACATCGCATTTAAAGGAAATGTTCAGGTAACATAACATTATACCTTTAAAAGTACGGCCTTTTTTAAATGTAAAATGAAAACTAAATATCTCTCATTGCAAAATAATTAGCATTTAATTAGTCTTAAAAAAATCAAGCATTAAATGCTAATTATTTTGTAATAAGAGATCATATATTTCCTGTTTTTAACTTATTATACTTAATTCCATTTATATTCAGAAAAAGGCCGTTCATTTAAGGTATATTGTTTTGTTACCTGAAATTTTCAATTTAAAGCAAAGCGCGGGCCACCCGTAACTCGATTTTCGCTCACTAGATGGCTCTACCCAAAAATCTTGAAAGGCGGGATTTATATGGGTATCAGCCTGTTATTGGTTAATGCCATGACCAATAGCAACTTCAAATTAAAATTCGTCTGCATAGACTGCATTTCAAACTTCAAAAATATCGCGGTAGCTCTTGTTTTATGTATACCCAATCTGGAATTTGGGTATTCCCTTACAAAAAAGTTTAAGGAATTTAGGTAACTTTCTGGTAACAAATAGGTAACAATTAGGTAACCGTGGATTTTTGTAGAAACTTTTAGGTAAGTGAAGTCAACACAAATTGTTACCCATTTTTCGGGTAACTATGAGATAACAAACAGGAAACCAAATGTTACTATGGGTAAAAGAGAGCCACTTTTAGGCAACAACTTGTTGACCTTCATACCGAAGGTCGAAATGAGGAAACTATTAAGTCACAATATGTTTTGTAATTTTCATGGGCCGAAAACAGCAAACTATGAGGACACAAGTTGTTTACTACTTTTCATTGGTCAAAAAACCGAGAACTCTGTGGTCACAATTTGTTTACTTAATTTATTTTAAAAACTATCAGTAAACTTTTGAGCTAGCTGACTCGTCTACTTTTTGAGGGAACCGAAAGACAAAATCAAAATTAAACATATTTCCGTATCTTATTTAATAAAAAAATTGCCGAACCCTTTCACCTAACATGCAAACTAACGCATTGCACCGTGTTCTAAGGCTAATTACGCAGACGAGGTAGGCCTAGTTACCCGAAAGATAACTAGTGGGTAACATCTTGAAAACAAGTTTTAAACAAATGTTACCTAATAGGTAACGTGTAGGTAACTCTCATTTAAAAAGTTCGGTAACTTTCTGTCAACATGGCGAAAAAATGTTAGCTAACGGTTCGGTACGTGTTACGCAGCAGTTTAGCGAACATGACCTTCGAAAAAGTATAGCATAAAATGGGCAACAATTAGGTAACGTTTGAGGAACTATTTGTGACTTAAATTTTTGTAAGGGTTATTACGAGGCGGTTTTGTTGTGTTTATACCGAGGGGTCCGACGTTCCTTCAAATCTCGTACAGTATAAGATTTTAAATCTTGAAATCTTAAAAATCTTCAAATCTTTCAAATCCCAGAAAATCTTATAAATTCTTGATAAATCTTTAAATCTTCACAAATGTTTCAAATCCCAGAAAATCTTATAAATTCTAGATAAATCTTTAAATCCGAGAAAATCTTTCAAATCCGAGAAAATCTTTCAAATTCGAGAAAATCATTCAAATCCGAGAAAATCATTCAAATCCGAGAAAATCATTCAAATCCGAGAAAATCTTTCAAATCCGAGAAAATCTTTCAAATCCGAGAAAATCTTTCAAATCCGAGAAAATCTTTCAAATCCCAGAAAACCTTTCAAATCCCAGAAAATCTTTCAATTCCAAGAAAATAATTAAATCCCAGAAAATCTTTCTAATCCTTGATAAAGCTTTCCAATCTCACAATAACATAAATTTTAAAAATCCATAAAAAAAATAAATCGAAAAATTCCCAATCTTTCAATCTTCAACCCATATACTCCCATAGTCGCAGAAATTTGTGTCTTCGCGAGGTGAGGACGCAAAGTAGCGAAAACCCAATGTGGACAGTAGCGCGATCTTGCAATCAAGAAAAGCGAAGATGCGAACTCGCAAAATATGTCAGTCTGGACAGGCCTTTACTCTTAAGTTGTAGGCGCGTACTAAGAAAGATTTCCCCCCAATTTGCCCCCATCCTAACAAATGGCGCCTAGGAATGTAAAAATCTTCTCTATGCAACAGAGTCCGCGTTTCAACCGATTTCGCAAATATTGAGTACACTACTTTCCTTTAACCTATAGACGGGCTGAATGGTCTTTCGGGTGCTATTTTTTTGCCATCTTTTTAAATAGCGGCCAAAAACTTAAAAACCCTTCTTTATGGAATAATGTCCGCGTGAAAAGTAATAAAAAAATATCCCGAAAGGGGCTGACGGGCAACGCCGAGTGACTTCGCTCCTAGGGTGCTACAAAAATATAAGTCATCAGTAAAATCTACCCATTCTTTATATCGTTTTGATGGAAGTTCTTATTACACGCTAGTCCTTAATAAATCTTCAAATCCGTAATACATTTTGATGGAAGTTCTTATTACACGCTAGTCCTTAATAAATCTTCAAATCCGTAATACATTTTGATGGAAATTCTTATTACACGCTAGTCCTTAACAAATCTTCAAATCCGTAATAAATTTTGAAATCCTTATTAAATCTTCAAACCCTTAATAAATCTCCAAACCCTTAATAAATCTCCAAACCCTTGATAAATCTTCAAACCCATAATAAATCTTCAAACCCTTAATAAATCTTCAAACCCTTAATAAATCTTCAAACCCTTAATAAATCTTCAAACCCTTAAAAATCTTCAAACCCTTAATAAATCTTCAAACCCTTATAAATCTTCAAACCCTTAATAAATCTTCAAACCCTTAATTAATCTTCAAACCCTTAATAAATCTTCAAGCCCTTAAAAAATCTTCAAGCCCTTAATAAATCTTCAAACCCTTAATAAATCTTCAAACCCTTAATAAATCTTCAAACCCTTAATAAATCTTCAAACCCTTAATAAATCATCAAATCCTTAATAAATCTTCAAATCCTGAAATCTCCCAAAAGTCTTCAAATCCTTAACAAATCTTTAAATCCTTAACAAATCTTTAAATCCTTAACAAATCTTTAAATCCTTAACAAATCTTTAAATCCTTACCAAATCTTTAAATCCTTACCAAATCTTTAAATCCTTACCAAATCTTTAAATCCTTAACAAATCTTTAAATCCTTAACAAATCTTTAAATCCTTAACAAATCTTTAAATCCTTAACAAATCTTCCAATCCGTAACAAATCACAAATCAAAGAAATTTGCATAGATTTCAAATCTCGTACACATTTTTAACGAGTGACGGACCCCTCGACCTCAATTCACATATAGCATCAAAAGCGTCAATTTTTGATTCAAAACTTGATCACCACCTTTCCCGTTAAGCCTTAAAGGAAAGCGCGGCTCCGTTGATGCCCTTATACTACACAGTGGCTATGCTTGCTAAAGGCTGGTTAAGCCAAAGGCAGGAAGCAATTGGAACTAGTGCATTAGGTCTGATTGGTTCTGCCTTTGGCAAGGTAAAATTCTTGTCCAGATGATTAGCCTAAAGGTGATCATGGAGCCGCGCTTTCCTTTAACTCGCCACAACTGACTGCAGTCAACCATCTAGTCTAGCGGTTGCGAGGTGAATCAGTAGTGAAAATGTTAGTTTTGGTCTTCCACCCCTTACCTCGAAGTAAGACGATAAACAGCCCACCCCATATGCAGAACAAACAAAAAGGTTCATTTTGTGAAGTATTACTTGTACCTTCAATGTATTATACATTATACTAGCAACAAGTATGACATTCTTCTTTCCACGATGCAAAATTTCTCAAGGAAAATTTGTTTCCATTTTATAGATAAAACTTTTGCTTGAAAAACCTTGCTGTTCATACTTGCTGGCTCTGCCTCATGAGCGATCGCTTCAACGAAAGTTTTGACAATTCTGAGATGGCGCGCTTTAATCATGTGTAACTCGGAAACACACCTCTATTAAAGGATTTTATTGCCATACTTATGGTTATTACGTTACTTATCGCACCTGAAATAGAAGTAATTTGATATGGTTCTGACACAATCCATAGAATATCCAAACGCGCTAAGGACTTTTCCATTCTTAACTTCCATTTGCATTTGAGGGAAGATTTCTTCAACTCCGACTTTAACTCTATGACCAACACTTCTGATTTTCGAAATATCGTACATTTCTAAGTTTTAGCTAACAGATATGCGCTATGGTTAAAGATTACTTAGTACCGTTGCGGAAAATTTTTGAAAATAAGTATGCAAAGTCGCTAAACGGAGTTTTATATGGGTTCCAGAATTGTCGGTTTATGAATAATTAAATACAAAAAAATTGGAATGACATCCTAACAAACTGGTCGAAGCAATAAAAGAACTTCATGAATATATATTAAAGCATAAAAAAATAATATATAGCTCCCTATAAGTATGAAACGTGGTATATTTTCATACTACAGCATTTGCTTCCAAATTTGGCGCGCTTACGCTTTTACACCCCGTGGGAGAAGTTTCGGTACTACGAGTAAAAGGGGGGCGAAACCGCCGCCGCCACCTAAGGTCTCGCGTCATCTATTAATTTATTATGATAATTTTGACATGTACTTAATCTGTTATAATTATCATAATAATAACGTCTAGACCTTTAACTATTTAATTACAATATAAAATTTGAAAATTTTCTAAACAAATATTTCATCTTTTTTAACGCCAAAAACTCTTAATAGGTGGCATTAAAAACTTTTTACAAATTTCAATGGAAGCAAATGGTGTTTACGTGGCTTAAATGTAGAGTTTCATACTTATAGGGAGCTATATATTATTCTCTTCTGATTAAAGATATAGTTGCGTGTCAATTGATTTTTAACTTTTGAATAGAAAGATTTAGCTCGCATTGAATATAATAAAAGCTTTTCATCTATTAATCTTATTCCGTATGTTGATAAATATAAACTTTGAAGAAGTAAAAACGACACCCTAAGGAGGTCGCCCTGTTGCTCTATTATTGGTGTCAACATAGGTTAATAAGATATGTCTCGTTAGTATGACACTACCTATACTTCGTAATGCTAGAGACTTATAGCTCGAGCTTATACGGGAGCGACAAGCGAGGAATGATTCCACTCGGTTTTGCAGTTCTATTTAGCCTGTACTAAGCCTTTGATAACGCCTCACTAGGCGTTGCTTTACGAGAATCTATGACGCTTCACCTACGTCACTTCATGGCAAGCTCTCAGTAACCAGTGACAAACTTATGGAACATATAATATGAACTTATGGCGTCACAAGTCACATTACGCAAAAATTTAAATCGTGATCGTATATGGACTGTGTAACTCTAAAGAGGACTAACAAATAAGTAATTTTAGCGACGTCATGCAACGTGAGATGGCGGCTTCATTTTGTCATATTTTCACGTTGAACCTTCTATATAATGGCGGATCCCATGTTAAAGTTTCCTTGCTAAAGTGTCTCACAATAATAAAGAAAAAAAACTAGCAGACGACAAGATTTTGGACAAAAACGGTACAATGTAAACAAGAAAAATGGCCGCTTGGTCTCATTTCCCTAAGCCTTGAGACTAATGCTAATACTTTTTGGATCAATTTTAATGTATGATTTTAAGAAAGTAATTAAAAATAAAGATTTGCGAGTTTGGTAATTGTGAAAGTGATTCAAGGAAATTCAAATGTAAAAACCGGAGCCTCCGAAATGAACTAGGCCCATGCGTGTAGCGAAGCGAGAATATGTTTTTAACTAATTTAGTTCGCCGTGTTTTCCCGTTGGGGGCGCTTTTAGTACCGTACAATAAACATAATTCAGCCTCATGACCCCGTCGACTGCTACAATATTAGGGTAAAGTATAGACGTAGAGCGGTGAAGCCGTCGTCGCGGATAGTTAAAAAATGTTTTAGAAAATTTCCGAAGCAATTTATTAAACAATCATTCCAAAGAAGTAAAGGATAAAAAAGTTAAGGTTAAACAAGTTGGGAAAACCAAAATATTACCTCTCCGAGTCAAGAGGTCTACTACTACAAACTTATTTACCTAGATATGGAAAACGGCAGCTGTTATTTATTTGAAGTAAAAATTTACGAAATATTGAAGCAGTATGCCAAGCATAGCGAATAATACAGTAAAGCAGACGACATTTTACATCCAATAAGGATAAATCTTGGACACATGGATATCAGTCAATGGGGAAAAGATCAGGAAATGAAGTCTTCGCTTCAGCTGTTTACCGTATATTCTGATAGCTACATTCACAACTGGTTTGCAGTGTAAACACTATCGTCTCGTCTCACCTCAACAATATTCTTAGTTTGCCAACATGAATTTTAACGTTAAATAACACCAAAGCTAAATTGTAGCTAGACGCACTAATAGTCGATGCGCACTATAAAGAGAATAAAAAGTCTGTAGCTACTACCCGTTTACCATTAGCCCTTTTACTATTCTAATTGCCACCATGATCTTTTCTTCTATTATAAAATCTTAACCTGATTATTTAATAGTGTATTTAACTTTCGGCTCACTCTGATCCGTTGATGCCTCTTCATTTCACACACGAAAATCAAAGCCCAAAGTTTACTTCACCTCAGGCCTCCTCAATTATTTACTCTTTGTTTCACTAAGCCTATTACGGATGATACTTAATATACCCGCCGGAGTCTAGGTCTTAGTTATCTTCATGAAACCACTAAACCAAGGATTATTCTATATACAGATGTAGTATAGCTTAAGTAATATATAAACAGCCATTTCAAATAACAATATTAAAAAAAATCTTTGGAATATCAAAATGAAACAGAGCTTTAAAGCTACAAAAGTACTAAATGCATCATAATTACGAAAAATACTTCCACATATTCACTTTATATTATGGAAAAAGGGAATATTAAGGTTCTGTATGATTTCTTAACACATCAACACAAGGCTAACTGCTAACGCGACGCACTAGTGTAACAATGGACGGACACACACAGACAAAAACATAGACTGCTTTTTAACTCTTTCCGTATTAATTTTGAGTTGAGAAACAAGATTATCGTTAATATTTAAATAAATATAATTATTTTTAATTATTTTAATCTTCAATAATTAACATTAATAATAGTTAAATCGTTTAAAATAAAGTTATACCTATAATCATCTCAAACTTTGCTAATATTGACGTTTAAAGTGAAGGGTACCCCTCTTGCCCGCTTTCTTCAAATTTTGGGGTATATATACGATTCGTTTCCATTATAATAGTAAGGAAAAAGCGCAATTGCGAAAACCTTTGGTGGCGATCCCACCTTAGGGAGGCTAGACGTTTCTCGTAACCCTAGCTGATCGCCGCGTATATCCTAAAACCAAACGATGATAATGGAGTTGAAGACAGATTGGTGTCTATGTGGAATAGACGGAAGACCAGTAGATGGTGGTGTTTAGAAGCCAGAATGTACAGACTGGTGTCCAAGTGGGATGGACGAAGACCAGAAGATGGTGGTGATTAGAAGCCAGTATGTACAGACTGGTGTCCATGTGGGATGGACGAAGATCAAAAGATGGTGGTGATTAGAAGCCAGTAAGTACAGACTGGTGTCCGTGTGGGATGGACAAAGACCAGAAGATGGTGGTGTGAGTACTCAAGTGGAGGAGCCATTTCCGTGACTGTGAAAGCAGTTCGGAAATGGCGAACACGTTTGCTCCGATTTGGAAACTGCGAACGCGGTCACGTGGGTGTAACAACAGACAGACAGACACGATCGTTACAGAACCTCTCGGAGAGGTAATAATAAAAATTGATTCTTTCCCACGCAGAGCAAGTTGAATTACAATTACAACCACCCATTAAAGGCCGACTTCCAGCAGCGAAAAGGGTTCTAGCGAAACTGAAACCGATGAGCATCGAGACTAACAATGGATCGCGCGACCGTGCCGATTTTCGAACACCCGCTGGGGCAAAAGTTGGAAGTGTTCCAACTAACTGAAATAGGTGCAATAGAAATCCTTTTTTTCCTCCCGAATTTTTGCTTTCCCCTGAAGAAAATTCTCTATTGTTCATCTTGAGTTAGCTGGAACCCTGCCAACTTTTGCCCCAGCGGGTGTTCGAAAACCGGTAAATGATCCATTATTAGGCTCTATGCTTATCCGCTTTCAATTCGCTGGAAGTCGGCCTTTAAACTAATAAAATCAAAATTAACCCCCACCATTACAGTTACTACTAAACTCGTTATCGCTAAATGGTTTCATGTTATTACATCACATGGAATACATCCCATCATGCTTTGCAATCCTGTCAACCATGCAAAAGGCCGACAAAATAAAAGTTAAAATAGAAAATGGTTCCCGAAGTAAAGAAGGTGAATTTATAGGACTTGAATCAGTCGTTAGAGCCGTTGAAGTAAGTCGAAAATTAACTACGCCTATACCATAAGTGAGCCAATAAGAAAATTTAAACTTTTCGTTACGTGTTGGAGGGAGGGGCTCTATACTGGGTGGTCTACGAGTCGGACTGAAGTAAATACTAACCATTCTCCATTCATACTTCTAAAATTAAATCTATCCCTGCTTATTATAATACCAAAAAAAAAAAAAAAAAAAATACCCAAAAACGACTTAACATCTTTGTTATTTCCACTATATGTTTGAAGGAAAAAATATTGGTAAAGTAATTGTCGCATTGTGATGGAATTAAGTTAAAAAAACGCTATACATTGTCACTTGCGCAATTCAATTTTATTTACTAAAACATACTAAAACTAATAAAAGCCACTTATTTCCTCTCATTAAAATACAATCATTAAAATACAAGTTACAAGTTGATTAATTAAAATTATATATACATTTCTTTTGTTATTTAAGAGACACGATATTAATTATTATTATTATTATTATTAAAACAACACGCTTTAGATCATTGAGATCAGAGAAAGCCGAGCAATATTATTATTATTAATTCATTTGGACATTTTACAAAAATACGGAACTTATTTTGGGGGGTCGTGTAGGCGATAATAAAAACACAAAATACATTTAGGTGGTTTTTTTCTTCTTCACAAATTCTAAAACTAATTTTTTAGTGGACTATTTTACAGAAGAAAGGCTATTTACATAAGACGTAAAAGTTGTTTAATTAACTACATTTGTTTCTTGGTATTATAATTAATATTTCCGTAACGAGATGTAGGCCAGGCTTCTGTTGTTACACAGAGGCCTACATCACTAGGTGACGCAAAAGTCAAGTCTCCTAGCATGGAAATTATGTTTGAAGTTGTAGAGGATTTAGATTTTCTTCCTCTTCAAAAAAAAAATAATAATAATAATTTAAAGCTTTTAAAATCTCGTTCTCGTTTTTTTATAGACTACTCCGTTAAATACAAAGGCGGGAGACCACCATGTTAGGTTATTTCCCTGGCGCCAACCAAGAGGCAACGCCAGACGATGTCCCGAATAATCACTACACGCTGACTTGCGCTGCCTCTAGCGGTGGCCATCGAAATAACCCAAGAAGGTAACCTCCCCCGCCCCCTATAGTGTTAGTGCTTCTCTTAGGGATTTAATGGGATAGTCTATTATATTTCAGGCGACAAAGAAAATACCATTCTGCGGTAAATTTTCATGACGTCAATGTCAATGTCAATGCATAGCAAAACCCCCAACCCCTTCCAATTAAACCCAAAAATTCTTTAAAATATATTTCTACTAGCTGTTACCCGCGGCGTCGCTCGCGTGTAATAAGAACTTCCATCAAAAGGATATAAAGAATGGGTAGATTTAACCGATGACTAATATTTTTGAAGCACCCTGGGAGCGAAGGCACTCGTCGTTGCCCGTCAGCCCGTCGGGACATTTTTTATTACTTTTCACGCGGACATTATTCCATAAAGAAGGGTTTTTAAGTTTTTGGCCGCCATTTAAAAAGATGGCGACAAATCGAACCCGAAAGACCATTCAGCCCTTCTATAGGTTAAAGGAAACCAGTGTACTAAATATTTGTGAAATCGGTTGAAACGCGCGGACTTTGTTGCATAGAGAAGACTTTTTTCATTTCTGGGCGCCATTTTTTAAGATGGCTGCGGATTGGAAAAATCTTTCTTAGTACGCGCCTACTACTTATGAGTAACGTTCCTGCAAAGTTTCAGCCTTCTAGAGTAAGCGGTTTGGGCTGGGCGTTGATTATCAGTCAGTCTGTCAGTCTGTCAGTCAGTCAGGACTTTGATTTATATAGATATTCTACAGGGCCGGTAGGCCCTTGTAGATATGACTTGATACCGTTTTGTAACGTTAAAGCAAAAACGGATTTATGGGATAAGAACGTCGGATCATAGCTTTAGCCTCTAGTACCATCCTCGCATACTTTATTGAGAAACTTCGTCTGCTTATATTTTGACTCCACCCACAAATTCGATCTCTAGAAGTAGCTATATACAGAATTTGTGGGTGGAGTCAAAATATAAGCAGACGAAGTTTCTCAATAAAGTATGCGAGGATGGGGAGTGAATTCGCTAACTCCGACGTTCTTATCCCATAAATCCGTTTTTGGTTAAAGTAATATTCACCCGCTTTTGCTAATTTCCTATGGAGATTAACATGGGTTTTTCGTGATTTTTCCCCACCGATAACTTAAAAACTACAGCGAAGATACTTTTCGGAATTATCTTAAATTAACAATTAAGTATTCAGGGTGTGCTATCGGCCAGCTTGATCAAAACAATTAAGTCTAAGTATGTTAATTTTACTTAATTACAGAAGTACGGCTTTGACCATCGTGATTGGACATAATAATTAGCTAGATCTCTTGGAAAACTCAGCGTCACTACGTATCTGTAGTGTGGTGGTTATCACGTCCGCTTCACACGCGGAAAGTCCCAGGTTCGAGCCCAGGTAGATACATGTTTTAACCATCTTGATTGGACATAATAATTAGTTAGATCTCTTGGAAAACTTAGACTTACCACGTGTCTGTGGTGTAGTGGTTATAATATATATTTAACAATTATTTCACTTCACTTGGTTTAATAAGGTGACATAGGTAGCGTACTTTTTCCCTACTTTTAAAACCATTAAACTAAGTAATATTACAAGTTCAATAGATTGTCTAAAAAAGATGTTAAAAGCCACGGTAAATGGTGCATAAATGCTTAATATTCCTTAATACTTGCAAATAATATTAGTAAATGGCGTGAATTGATCATAGAAATGGGGTTAAAGTACACCCTAAATGATGTTCTTTTATGGCACTGGAAAAAACAGCATATATGGTGTTTGAATGCACCATTATATTTTAGAGTGCAAATGTATGACGGTAAAGCAAACATAATTATTCAAAATTTAATTACATTAAGTCTGAAGAGACAGATATTATATAAAAACGTCTTGGTGTGGACCAAGGCCGAAAAAACAAACGATATGTGTGAGGTTTATCAATTGACTGAAGTTCAGATATTGAAATTTTTTTCTAGTTCTTTTTATCCACTCAATCCTTAATCAATATTTAATTCAATCAACTGATTTTACTGTTAATCGATCTAGTCCCTCTAAATTAATTTAAAAAATTACACATCTACGCTTTTTCAAGAACAATTAATTTCATGATAAAATGTTTTCGAAAATGTAATTGTTCTTGAAAAAGCGTAGATATGTAGGTAGTTGCGCGTGAGAGCCATATCGACCCTGGTGGCCCTGGCCGTCATAGTTACCTTCCCCCTTCTATCTTTGACACTCCTTATACCAAGGTAACTTGAGAAAATACTAATATAGGTTTGCTCACGCAGCCGGTTTCGGGGGAAGAATGTACGCGCCAGAGAGAGAAGTTTCGGTGACGTCACGCTAGACCTCCAGATACGACTCGCTTGTTTAAGCGGGCGCGCGAAGAGCAGCTCGGCTGTTTATGTTCATGATTTTGTATCAAATGATAGTTTAGTGGCTGATAATTTGTGCCCCAAAATAACACCCACCATCTATACTCAATTACTAATACTGCTAATATTCAGTGCATTAACCATATAATTAATAGTAATAAAAATGTTACTAGTACCCCAATCAAATCTCAAGAATGTAATAGTGATTTTAAGAAATGCGAGGAATACGGGGTAGAATACTTTGGTGGATGGGTAGCCAAAAAGCATTATAAGGCTTACCCAGAATTAGACTTAGTGGATAAAAATAAATCTGATCACGAATATCAAAATCAAGTTCGGCCCGGCCCAAATTTTGAAAAATGAACAAAAGCCCGGCCCGGCCCGTTAATTTCGAAAATTTTAAAAGCCCGACCCGACCCGGCCCGTTAATTTCGAAAATTTTAAAAGCCCGACCCGGCCCGGCCCGTTAATTTCCAAAATTTTAAAAGCCCGACCCGGCCCGGCCCGATACAATTTTCAAAAGTGGAAAGCCCGGCTCGGCCCAACCCGATCTTGAGCCCGGCCCGTCCCGATCTTGAGCCGGGGAATAGTAAGTAAGTAAAATAGTTAAATAAGCTACTAGTATTAAAAAATGTATATGAATTTTCCAAACTTTTGTGTTTTGGTGTTTTGATAAAAAACGAATTCTACGTAGATTAGTTTCAATTCCTTACCATGTGTTTGTTAAAGCTACTAAGTTCCTAAACAAGTTCAAAAATAATAAACACTATTTTGAAAGGCATGTACATGTTTGTCAAATTTTCATCAACTTTATTTAATATCTTTTTAAATCGGGTAAATATCAGAAAATAATAATTAAGCAAACGCAAATTTATATTCTTTAAATTACCCCAGTTAAAAAGAATAATTAAATAAAGTTATAGTTTCAAAATATTAAAACGCGCGCCTTTATTAGTATGCGTCCGTTCGCGAAGCAGATAGCGATTTCCACTGACTGCTCCAAAGAGTGCTCTCAGTGTCAGGATGACGTAACTGCCCTCAGCGAGTTTTGGAGAGAATAGTTTCGTCAGTGGAACACGATCGAGAGGTCAGAGCGCGCTCTGAATAATCAAAATTGGCGCCGGAGACGAAATTGCAATAAAGTGTGTATATCTTGACGCAAATGGGCCGAAACCAATTAATAGAATAACATTTCAATTAATTTCAAAAAATCTATTTTGAATAATGATCGACAACGTCTCTGATATAATTATTGGTTTTAGGAAGAGGCGTAATATCTTTAAAGTAATGATAAAACCTCGTATTCTTCATCTTCAGAACTTTAAGAAGATGATTCCAGAAATAAATAAGCATAAGCGAGAGCCTGTCTTCTATGAGATACCCCATGGTCCGCCATTTTAATTTTATTACGTCATACTCGAGCACCGTCGCTCCGTCGAATTTTTCAGAGCACGAAAGAGCAATTCTCGGGCAGTTTTGGGGTGTCAGTGGAAAACGCGATTCTGGGCGAGTGTTGCACTCGTGTTCCCAGTGGCGGACGAAAACGCGCCGAGAGTGCACTTAGAGTGCTCTAGTGCAGTCAGTGGAAATCGCTAAGAGTCGCGGAGGTCTAGCGTGACGTCACGCAAGCGAGACTGCTGGAGAGAGAAACAAGATGGCCCCGGCCATATTAACGTTTTGCCTTGGCTAGCTAAATTATTGTAAGGTGACCCCGGCATATATACTTTACGGTTATTTTTTTCTTTTAAATATCAAATATCATTCCAATTATGAATAAAAATAATCTAGCTTGATTTTGGTTATAGATTATGAAAACAAGTAAATAATCAACTTCTGTCCTATGGACTGGAACAATTTTCTTGATATTTTTGTTGCAAACCTAATATTGTGGGATAATTGATGCGTTTGGGTACTAAAATTATTCATTGATTGCACGCTATTAGCAATATGCAACAAGCGCTTAGAATTAGCCCCGAGTCATGTTCTCTTGAAACTTGACGCAATAGAAATGAAGTAATTTGCATAAGCCTAAAGAACAACGCTAGACGGGACCCGGAAACGGATGGTGGAGATAAAGACAGAAAAATCGTACTGAATAGAAGGCAGGTCCGATCTATATTACCGCCAAAACCACCCTCATTCCTTTTTGTTTATGACGTACTAAGCGTAATTAAACAGAGAAGCTGGAACCGAAAAAACTTACAAAAATCTCATAATATTTGTGCCAAAAAAGTTAATTTTAAAAACAATTTTATATATTTTAATTAG
>JAEQBA010001153.1:0-99234 GCA_019434445.1 Phalangium opilio
GCCTTCTAGGGCATGCGGTTTGCGCGGGCGTTGACTATTAGCCAGTCTGTCAGTCAGGACTTTGTTTTATATAGATATAGAACAAAGGGTTATATTAAGTGCCTATTCAAAGAGTTATGTTAGTTAAGTTACTGAAGATACAAGTTACTATTTTCTATCAATAGTTAACCAAAAGTTGGAAAACCAAATCAAACGAGGGCATCTACCCAATTGCGCATTCGGTGCAACAAAGGGGAAAAAATCGAAGAGAAACTTGTTTACAATTTACGGCCGAGGCTCAGCTCTGCTGCGGTCGTTACTCTTAATGAGATACTGAGAGGACTGTATACCATTAATTGAAGCTACCTTTCCCCTTCGACTCTCCTGTCTCTACTTCTTCCATGCTCTGGGTAAATTGGGTGGGGGGGCGTAGTTAGTTAAGAGTTAGTTCCATAATTTTCGTCATCCACAAACTTAAGATTCGAAAAAAATCCTTGAAAAATCTAGTTATTATGATTTGTTTACTTTTGTATTCGGTTCGTAGAAATTTATAAATTGCAATCAAAGTATTGTGTTTGGAAAAGGCCTAGTTAAAATTTTGTTTCGCTTGATGACGTAGTAAGGAGAAATCTTCTCTCTTGATGTCGCTCACGTGACGCCTGTTAGTGTCTCAGTGCCACGTTAAGCCTATTTTATTCAGATTTGCGCGGCATTTGTATACTCGGGAGTCTCGAGCGCCCACGCTTCGCGTTTCCGTGATATGCCATGAGTGACGTAGCAACGAGAAAACCCGCCAAAACTCTTCTCCGCGAATTTTCTTTTGCCCCCAAATTTCAAGTTTTCTCGGTAATTTTTCTGTGTTTTCCCTCATATTTAAATATTTATTAAGCATATTTTTGGAATCAGAAAAGTTTAAACTCTAAAAAAAGTAGGGTTTTCTTTAGATTAGAGATAATTTTTAAATCAGTTCGCTATTCCTTTAAAGCGAGTGATATTTACATGATTCGCTACATATTTCGTTTTAAATCACTTTAATTTCTTCTAGCGAACCATTGTTCATCCCTGCTCTTTATGGAGACAAAACAAGTTTTCTTTCACTCATTCCACCTTCCCCTGATCTTCCCAACTATTCTTCATAGACACCAATCTGTCTCAATCGCTTTTAACATCACTATCATCTACGAATCGGGCGCCTTATTTACCCGGGGTAGACAGACGGCACTCGTATTGAAAACTGGACTTTCTAGCATTGGAGTTTGGGAAGTTGCATATGCTAGAGCACCAGGACAGTCTTTTATCACGCCGATCTTTCATCCAGAGCGTAATCAAATGTTGAATTACCTTTATATATTTTGTCCCCTTGAGAAAATAGTGAAGCTGAGGCGAGTGGTTAGACTGTCAATTATTCCACTCGAGGAACGCACGCTTAAACGTTCTAGAATTGAAAAGATTCGAGTGGAATATTTTACAAATACACAAAAATAAGCACCAAATATATTTCGCTTTTTCCTTACTCTTCGTATGCTAGACGACACTGCTTTCGGGATAGAGAAACAATGTATGACAGGCCGCAAATGAGCTCATCTACTCGTGATTGTGTTTCAACGCGCTTTTGAGAAAGCCGTTGGTCATAAAAATAGCAGCCTTCGGATACTGTTTTTATACTTGAAAAGCTAAAGCTTTATTCAATAATTTTGCGTGACGCAAAAACGTTTCTTTCTCCACAATTAAGAGCAAAAATCTAGAAGTGGGCTGTTGTGGTTGGACGCGATTTAATAAGCTAATCAGTTTAGAAAGAGGTTAAACTCCGAGCCCGCTTTATTCAACGCAGTTGCATGAGTTAAATCATTACTGTTAACATTCTCCACAAGTTCATTTATGTATATATTTCAGTTATAACGTCCCAAGAGGAATTTCGAAAGAACTTTACTTAGTCAAGCGAGCAATGAGTGAGTTTTTACACGCGAGCAATAATTGTTGTTTTTTTTTCTCGCGAATAGTTTTCTGAGCTCTTAATCAATGCTTCAAGACGCCCAATCAGCCGGCGTTGTTTTTGGTCCAAATCAATTTTCAGTGTCAACATTAGAAGTAGTTTATTATCATATTTCCTAAATCCATATTCTTTCTAGACACTCTTTCGAAATCATCTAATCTGAGAACAAAAGTATAATAATGCACAAGAACTTCATAATCTCAAATAAATTAACCAAGAAATTGGTAGTAAAGTGAAACGTCATAAAAAAGATGGGGTAAGCAGGTTCCTTTATGGTGTTAGCTTCAATTTGCGTAGCTTTGGAGTTTCAAAAAGAGCGTAAAATATGCTTCCATCCGTAGAACATTTCTACAAATCCGTTTTTAAACTTCAGACTACATTATATTAGTGGATCCATGCTAGCAGATTTAAGGTATACTACATGTACCGTATTAAAAAATTATAGAAGTCGGTGTCGTAATGATTCCCAACTCGCGGGCTGTGATATTTGAGGTCAAGGGTCAATACATCCAAAATATCAAAATTCAGAGCCAAACATTTTTAGTATTATTAAAACAGTTGCTGACGTTCAGCCGAATGGCCTAAATGATCTGCAAGAATTCATCTACTTTGGCCTATTATTGATCCACAATGATTCATCTAGCTTAGCCTATTATTGATCCACAAAGACAATGATTCATCTACTTAGCCTATTATTGATCCAGAAAGACAATGATTTATCTAGTTTAGCCTGTGATTGATCCACAAAGACAATGACTCATCTAGTTTGGCCTATTATTGATCCAAAAAGACAATGATTCAGCTAGTTTAGCCGAACATTGATCCACAGAGACAATGATTCATCTAGTTTGACCTATTATTGATCCACAAAGACAATGATTAGTCTAGTTTAGCCAATTATTGATAAACAACGAGTAATCTAGCTTAGTCTATTATTGATCCACAATGCGACCCTTAACAAAGTAGAGCATGGCTACCATTGCAGATGATTTTTATACCCAATTCAGAGCCAACGTGGTGAAAGCTTGTGTGTCCCTTCATAATTTTTTGATGATCAAAGATGGAAACCTGGATGAACGACTTTACTGTCCGAAAGATTTTGGTGATTTTGTGGATTCAGAAGGGAAGTTACAAGTTGGACGTTGGCGAGCTGATCCAGGAAATATTTGCCACCACTCAATCACCAAGGAACGAACACCAACAAAAGAAATGCATCGGCAACAAGGGATGACTTGAAAATGTTTTTCATGACTGATGGCAAGGTTGAATGGCAAGACAGATATAACCAATGATTTCATATATGCATTTATTATTATTTTGATTATTGTCAAAAGCATCAGTATTAGTACTGACTGTCCCGGTTTCATTGTTTAACTCATCTAAAATCGTCATAAAACGGATTTTAGCCAAACGCTTTTTTTGTGGTGACAAACTTTTAGAATCGTCTAGCAAACTCAATAAAAAATGATCATCAGAATCTCGTGTTTCTTTTGAGCTACAATATGAACCATTTTTATGATGTCATTGTTGTTCTTCATCATTTCCAATTGAGCAGCTTCTGTTCCATCTATTCTTCCTCTTTTTTTATTGCTAATAGGAATTCCATTTGACTTCGGTTGTCTTTTATCCTCTGGTTTCGAAGTATCCCCGCCCACATTAATTGGACCCTCTTCTCGTGAAGTTGTTGAATCATTAACTTCGGGATTACTATCCAACGGATTTGATGTAGACGCTGATAACAGATCCTCGGCATTAATTACAAAATCACCAGCTTCAGTTGATATGGTAATTCCATGGTTTCGTTCTGTTGTTGTCGTCTCTTGTTCCTGAGTATTGTTTGGAATGCCTTGTCCCATATTACTTGTGATTCTATAAGAAATTGTCGTTTGAAATCAGTAGATTGCATAAGTTTACGAGTCCAGATAGCTGTGTCCCTATTGCTGTTTATGCTAATGGTTGCTTAAAAGGCTACATGGGTAGAACATGCCTTGGATACTATTAAAATTCAATATTTATTTACGGTCTGTGCTGTAAAGTGTCGTTTAAAAACGATAATGTTTCCATGAATTCCCATGATTTCTTGTTTGACCTCCCAGATCCTCTTGTTTTGATTTTCTTGTCCGCTTTTTACCTCTCCGTGTGACGTAGTCCAGGAGAGGCTCTGTAACGGCCGTGTCTGTGTGTGTGTCTGTCTGTGTGTCTGTCCGTTGTTACACCCACGTGACCGCGTTCGCAAATTGCGTATCGGAGCAAACGTGTTCCCAATTTCCGGACCGCATTGACAGTTCACAGAAATTTGGAAAATTGTATTTCTCTCCGTTGGCTACTCTATACTTGAGTTCTCACACCACCATGTTTGGTCTTTGTCCATCCCACATGAACACCAGTCTGGTTCTTTTCTGGCTTCCAACACCACCATCTTCTGTTCTTTGTCAATCCCACATTGACACCAGTCTGCACTTACACTGGCTTCTAACACCACCATCCAGTGGGGTTCCGTCTATACCACATAGACACCAATCTGTTTAATCGGCGTTTACTCCATTATCATCATTTGGTTAGGATATACGCGGCGATCAGCTAGGGTTACGAGAAACGTCTAGCCTCCCTAAGGTGGTATCGGCCACCAAAGGTTTTCACAATTGCGCTTTTTCCTTACAATTAGGGAAACGATTTCCATATATATTCCAAAATTTTAATAGTATCGGGTAAGAGGGGTACGCTTCAATTTAAACGTCAATATTAGAAAAGTGTGAGAAGATAATAGGTACAACTTTATTTTAAACGATTTAACTATTATTAATGTTAATTATTGAAGATTAAAATAATTAAAAATAATTATATTTATTTAAATATTAAAGATAAACCTCTCGTGCAAAGAGAAAGATTATCATTGCCTCCTATATCTACCAAGGCCCGTGCATGCGATATATTTCCTTCATTGCCTCCTATATCTATCAAGGCCCGTGCATTGTGATATATTTCATACATTGCCACCCATATCTTTCAAGGCCCGTGCATTGCAATATATTTTTTAAAACAACCAAAATGGGTAGCTCCTCTCAGAAACATAATAATTTATTTTCTCTGTATATGAAATGAAAATATGGATAATATTGCGCTCCTTCTTTATGAATCCTTGCCTGTCTATTAATATTTTACGTAGGAGTAATAAGTTTTTAGCGAAAACTAGAGAGGATAAACATACGCGAGATTGTTTCGGAAAAAAAATACTGCTTCCACTAATGGGTTTATACTCCTTGTTACTGTTGTATAGAGTAATCATGATAAAAGCTAACAAAATTACGAGAGGACAGATCTTTTTTATCCTCTTGTTTTAGTATTAATAAGAATATAAAACATTTATTTTGTATCAAAAAATATTTTTGGTGCTGAGATTGCTTTAGAAAAATCCAAACGGTTAGGCATTGGTAAAAAAGACATGTGTAAGCTATTTGCAAAGATGATAATTGTTTTACATGTTTTAAATAATACTGAAGCTTCCATTATTGTGTTTATGCTCCTTGTTTGTTTCACTGAAAACCATCTAGGTGGAGATAACAGTCAGACTAAAAATTTCAAAAATATATATTTTAAATCTAATCAGATACGCCCACCTAGTTGAAAATAGACCTATTAAATTTTCGGGAGCCATTCTTGAGAATCTGTCTTTGCTTGTAGGTTGTCAATTTATCTACCAGTAAATATTTGCGTTTGGAAGTTGGATATTAAGTCAAATTAAGTGGTTGTAAAGAGCCAGCAGGTTTTTTCCGCTTCTTTTAGTGAGTATTCGATTTTTGTATGTAAAATGGAGGAAGATAATGTTGAGAGTAGGGATGAAATGCGGAAGCACAAAGCGCGGGAAAGGATGAGGGCTAAAAGGTCGACGTTTTCATTGGATACTTAAGTTTATATAATCTTCCCGACACGGAGAGGTAATATTTTGGTTTTCCCAACTTGATGTCTGTGTGTGTCCGTCCATTGTTACACTAGTGCGTCGCGTTAGCAGTTAGTCTTGTGTTGATGTGTTAAGAAATCATACAGAACCTTAATATTCCCTTTTTCCATAATATAAAGTGAATATGTGGAAGTAAGTTCCGTAATTACGATGCCTTTAGTAGTTTTGTGACTTGAAAGCTCTGTTTCCTTTTGATATTCCAAGGACATTTTTTAATATTATTATTTGAAATGGCTGTTTATATATTACTTAAGCTATACTACATATGTATATAGAATAATCCTTGCTTTAGTTATATCAAGAAGAACGCTAAGGCTTACACGCTGTCGGTTAAATCAAGTATTATCCGTAAGAAGCCTAGTGAACTAAAGAGTAAATAATTGAGGCCCAAGGTGTAGTAAACTATGGGTGTTGATTTTCGTGTCTGCATTGAAGAGACATGGGGGCCAATTCTGTACCTTTTTAAAATTTTATCGTAAACGATAAGTTATCACTTTATCGGGCGAAACCTTATCGATCGAACGATAAATCCGTATTCTCTAACATTTTAGCGTTACATACGATAAGGATCTTTACGATAACCCGACGATACGATAAATAAATGGAAAACGGTAAAAAAAAGTGTTTGGTCACGTGATTTATTTTAGTAGCCAATCCAAAAGCTTCCGAGGAAAGCAGACGCTTTTTTGTTTATAAAAGCGCGGGAATTTCTTAGAAAGATATTTGTTCAAGTTGTTGTTGGTTACCATAAATTGACTTGCGACCAAATATCAATTCATTACTGTTCAAAATGAGTAAGCAAAGTAGATCGGGTAGAGTTACGGGTAGGCAACGGGAAATTATGGTCGGAATGCTAGAGGCAAATCCGGAACTCATAATCGGGAGACTTAGTTGCTCTTTCACTAAAGAGCGCTCAGATCTTCTATGGGAAGAACTGGCGGAGAACCTCAACAAGGAAGGACCCCCAATTAAAAATTGTGGCTGCCTGGAAAAGGGTAAGCGAAATTTTTAGATTACGCTCAAGTCTCAAATATCTCTGAATTAGAAACAACAAACCAAAACTAAGCATTTAGTTTAACTCTTTGAATATTATAGTAATTCCTCATATTTGTTTTCTTTAACCATGAAAATAATTGTGTTAAGATAGTTATTCAAAGTGTGTTGGTAGGTTAAGTCAATGTAGAATCTATATAACACAAGAGATCAAGCTTGTTCCTCGTACAGTTCTCTAGCCAACTACATTTAAACCCAATTTTTAAATCTTTGGCTGATTGGAAGACCAGCATCATTGGAAAAGCGGCCGATTAAGTAAAAGAGCAGAAGAAGACTGGCGGTGGTGAAATTGATGAGAGGGTACTAAATCGCAGTTTGAAAGAAATTGAGGGGTGTTTGCTCGCATTAGCTGGTGGATGGAACAAAGTTATGGGAAACAGGTTTTTGTGTGAAGGTGGTTTTCCTACTAAGGAGGTAAGTACATTGCTTAAAACTATTTGTATTGGTTTTTTAGGAATTAAATAAAGACACTTTTCAATATTTCATTTAAAATCATTTTTATTTTTCACACAACAATTGCTCTATTTTAGCAACATACTGTATCACTCGCAGATGATTCCCCTGTAAGATAAGATCGTGTTAATGAAAATGTATTTAATGGGTGCTGATTTACTTGCTCGCTTTTTAACTCGCAGACTCGCGATTCGGATCCGGAGACCGCGTCAGTCCCAGAATCCGGTTTTGTATACACCAACGCCCTAAATCTAATTTTGCACGATAGCAATGAAGACGGATTTACTATGTCGCCTGATTTGTCGTCGTTACCAGGACCATCTTCTAGACCTGAGTTTATTCCTCCTACCAATTCGGCCCAAAATATTACCCGTCATGTTGCTAAAAAAACACCTACGTCCAAACATTATGTCAGGCAACCCCAAAATGCTCCCAAAGCAATTTCTCCCATTCCCCAGTCATCTCCTAGAACACCACCACCTAGGTCACCATTAAGTCAAACTTGGCGGTCCCTTACACTGCAAGAAGTACCGACTTTCCTCTCTGGTACTTAGGCGAAAATTGTTGATTTCCTAGTATACCAGCTAATGGGATTATTTCAGAATCACTTTTACCTCAAAGACCTCGTAGACAAGCGAATCACGCAGGTACTAACACTCCCGCGGTTGACGGTGGTGCCAATCGAGAGCGCGGTAGCGGCACAAGACAAAGGCGTGCTTCCACTAACAATGGAAATGAGGGTAATTTTTAATTATAATGGATCCTAGGTAAGGAAATATCCCTAAAAATAACTCACAGGCAAGGTAATGGCAAGACGAGCTGGTCCCTATGACAGAGTATTGGCGGATTCCGCGTTGACAACGGATCAGTTTTTCAAAAACATGTTTGAAACCCAAAGTAAACACACTGCAGCACTGGAAGAAGCGGCCGTGCAGTATAAGAGGCTCGCGGATGTTGCGGAGAAGCGCGCTAAAATTTAAAGCGAACGCAACGATATTTTACGCTCGTTAGCTGGTTCCGTTCAAGTGTTTCTGGAACGTTCTTTTCCAAGATCACCGACGGATTCCAACTGAATCATAAAAAAATTTACTTTTTCTTCTAATGATTTAAAATTCACTATTAAACGTGTACCATTTAGCCTAAGTGATTTCTTAAAATAACTTAGTTTTCAACACCACCACGAGAAGGTAGGTACTCCGTGCGTGTTCGTTACTCGCGTTAGTTATCTCGTAAATCTTAACCGACTCAACTCGCGTTAATTATCGCGAGTTACACGAACTTACAAAGGTAAACAAAATGAGTGATTACAGTTTCATTTATAAAAAATAATTTCCAAATGATAATTGACCTAAGACGAAATGAATTTCATTTTTCGTTGAGGAAAATTTAAACCGATTTTGACTTAAATTTAGAAATTACTATTTTTATAGAATTTACTGAAGAAAACGCATAGTGTTTACCTCCCTAGATTGCCTAATGGCCATTGTAAGGGCGTTTTTTCACTACATTCGAACTTATCGGAAATGCCACAATCCGGTTACGCACTTGGAGCCCAGCGTTGAACCAGTTGGCTGTAGCTGAAGGGTTTTGATGGGGTGGTTGTGTTGGCTCGGCATCGGCACGCTCCCTTTGTCTACTGTTTACAAGGTCGGCTTCAGACAGGTCCACATTTCCCTCTTCATACGGTTCAGCGATGTTATTTGCCAAGCACATGTTATGAAGAATGCAGCAAGCGTAGACAATTCTGCCTGATCTTTTAGGCGAGTAGTGCAGTGTTCGGTCCTTTAGAAGGCACCGAAACCTTGCCTTCAAAACACCATTGCACCTTTCTTGGCATTTCCTCGCTTCTTTATGATGCTGATTAAATTCTTCTTCAGCATGGTTGGCAGGCTGAGAGATAGGGACCATCAGCCACGGCTGTAAAGGGTACCCTGCATCACCTTAAAAAGTCAATAAATAATGCTCATCCCTAGTGGAAAAACCGATTGGAAACCAATTGGGAAAATTCAGTTCAGAAACCAATTGGGAACCAATAGGAAACCAATAGTGTTTTCGTCACATTTCCGATACGATATACCAATTACCGACCCATAAGATTTACCAATTGCCGACCGATAAGATTGACCAATTACCGACCCATAAGATTTACCAATTACCGACCCATAAGATTTACCAATTACCGACCGATAAGATTGACCAATTACCGACCCATTAGAATGAGCAATTACCGACCCATAAGACTGACCAATTGCCGACCCATAGGCTCACACAGAACATATGAAATTAATTAATAATATGGCGAAAAAACTAATTAACACAGGCTCTACAATACTAATAAAACCTTCACAATTGAAATATTTTATTTTAAAAAGGAATTTTTTTTTTCGTTTTTTCAATTTGGCGCGGCAATAATTTTTTTTCGCAAATCGGAAATTTTTTGGGTCAGGGCGTGGTTCACTGCCTTAGCCGCCATCTCCTGAGCAGACTGAACTTTCCCCTTTTTCTTGGCGTAGTAGCGAACACTACCTGCAATAATAACAGTTACTATTGTATGATTGATACAAACTTTTTAAGCTTTCATTTTTTAACTTACTCTTAATAGCCGAAACTTTTTGTGAAGTAAGAGGTGGCCTCGCTTCTTACGCCTTAGTTTTTTTTAACCTATTTGACGATGTTCCTGTCAAGCTTCTATTAATTAGAGCTCCACTACCCCACAAAGCAACAGCCAAGTTCTTGGAAAAAAATCATTCATTTTGGGCCATAAGGCACTGCTTTAATTTTTCTTTGCAAATCGAAACATTGTTTCCTAGATAAACCTGAAAACATAACTTATTAACTATTGTTATGTCGGTTGAATAACTAGACTTAGGTATGCAACTTTTACCAATTAATTATTAACATTTACTAGGTTAAATTCATTCTTATTTTCGCTTACAGAGAGAAAATTCGTCTACCTTCACTAGATTCAATTACATATTTGCTAAGCTCATTATCCATATTTCTGATTGAAAAGATAGATAATTACTAAGAGCTTTCTTACCATTTCATCTACTTCATCTAGAAAGGCTTTCCCCTTAAATTTGTCCGAAATATCCGGAGCAGAAGCTGAAAGAAATCAAAATATTAAATGAAAATAAAATGCTAATATCATGCAACAAGAAAAATTAATGTAACATAATGAAACTCCCCGTTAGATTTATTTGGAACACTTAGGATTGTGCAAAATAGTTCAATTCATTTACACCTTATAACACTTTGTACATTCTGACATTTCAATATGAATTTGTGAGAAACTGAGAATGACACAAAAGCCTCCCAAAAAAGCACACACACACCCACACCCACACTTGAAACATTAACACTAAATATATGGCACAAGCAAAATGGTTTCAATCCACTTTTTAA
Organism: Phalangium opilio; assembly: GCA_019434445.1. Taxonomy (NCBI): domain Eukaryota; kingdom Metazoa; phylum Arthropoda; class Arachnida; order Opiliones; family Phalangiidae; genus Phalangium; species Phalangium opilio. The sequence continues at coordinate 10,842 of JAEQBA010001153.1, forward strand.
TTTACTGAGTTTTTGAAAAACTATATGTTAAAGGGAGGGTAAGCGCGTTATGTAGGGGTGGAGCCTCTAGTAAGCTTCTCTCTTGCATTTTGATGGAAGATAAAATGCAGAGAGAAGCTTACTAGAGGCTCCGCCCCTACATAACGCGCTCACCCTCCCTTTAACTGGGATGAAATTGCATAAAGCTACTTCCTTTGGTTTTCTTTCTCTAAATTTGCACATTTTTGTTTTAAATTATCGTTTTCGACCTTCACTTCTAGGCACTTCACCAACAGTCTTTGGTACCTCTTCTCTAACATATCGTACTTTTCTGGAAATTGAAAGAAAGAAATCGTTACAGGAGACATTTTCAAACAGCGATGACGATCAAAGCCCGAGAACGTTTTATTTATTTTGATTGGCAAATTCCTTTTTTCGGAAAAATATTAGAAGATTTTATAATTGGAGTTCCATTGTAACATGTGTCTATTTCGATCAATTGAATTCAACAATGGTAGGGAAATTTCGTTTTAAAACTTGTAAAAGCACCAAAACGTTCAGAGAAATGAAAATTTTCAAACGCCAATTATTTTTGACTTTTATATCAATTTAAAAAACAAGTGATTTGATCTAAACAGAGCCATGATAATTATGATGTAGAACTCATAATTTTTCCAAAGATTTATTCGCTTTTAAGAATTTAAGAGAAAAATATCATACTTTTACTGCGCATCTCCTAGACATCACTAGACATATCATCTGGTAACAATTTAAGAGTTAATTTATTAGTAATTGAGACTATATAGGGAAGTCTGCTCTTGTGTGTTAGAAGAAACTTACCGTAATTTACTCTCACTAACCCAACATCTCTCATCATCTCTTGAGGTTCATTATCACTAATCATCGTTTTACGTTCATCACTAATCATCGTTTTACGTTCATCACTAATCATCATTTTACGTTCATCACTAATCGTTTTACGTTCATCACTAATCATCGTTTTACGTTCATCACTAATCATCGTTTTACGTTCATCACTAATCATCGTTTTACGTTCATCACTAATCATCGTTTTACGTTCATCACTAATCATCGTTTTACGTTAGTCACTCTTATTGCCTCGACGGTCCCTCCTATGATGAACAACTTTGCCTTACCTTACAATTGACCCCAAAAGATGATCCCTTATTATTTCGTTGTGCTTATCGGCCACCCAATACCGCACCCTCTGAAACTACCCTACTTCTATGTAATTTTAGCATCTACGCTCAACGATACCCGAACTTGTTAATTGCTGGAGACATTAATCTCCCCTCCATTGACTGGACCATTCCCATGGCAAAGCCAGGTGCTTCCCAAGACCACAGGTCTCTAATAAATCTCCTAACAAATTCCTCATTGAAACAGCACGTGTCTTTCCCGACTCGTTACAGCCAAACCAGTAAATCCACGTTCATAGTGCGTATTCGCGAAATTATAGCTAAGCATGTCCCCTCAAAGACATCTCTCAAAGCCTCTCTTCATTCTAAGCCATGGATTTCACGCGATACCAAACGTAAACTTCGCAAAAAAGAACGTCTCTGGCGTAAATTAAAAAAAGCTATATCAAATGATCAAACTGTTAGAGTTATTTCTCTACGTCGAGAATATAACGCAGTGGTTGCTGACGCAAAGGCTGCAATCCTTAAAGCTAAACGTCGACAGGACAATAGAAAACTAAAGCATCTTTACTCTAATCCAGCTTATTTCTGGAAATTCGTTAACCACCGTATCAAACCCCCTTATACTGCCCCGGCCATTAAACTGCCAGACGGCTCTGTGCCGTCTTTAACTGAAACTGCGAACATATTTAACACACGTTTCCATAAAAATTTCACTAGCTCTTTCTGCTCCCCCTCTCTAATTTTGTCAGATGTTCCTCCCGCGCCACTAGTTTTCAGTCCCCCAGCACGATCTGATATCCGGCTACTGCTAAAAAACCTCAAAACTCATTCCTCTGCGGGTCCCGATTACATACCAAATAGATTTCTTAGAGGGTGTGCCAACACCATATCCCGCCCTTTAGAAATAATTTTTGCTCGGTCCCTAACAGAAGGAGTTCTACCTGGCGATTGTCTCACGGCTCATGTCATCCCGGTTTATAAGAAGTCCGGGAAAAAATCTGACCCCTCAAATTACCGCCCTATAAGCTTGACCTCTTCCATATGTAAGGCCCTCGAACAGTATATAAAGTCCACTATCTTCAACCATGTTGCGGCTTATCTCCATGACTCCCAACATGGCTTCCTAAAGGGCAAATCCACTACCACAAATTTACTCACGAGTTTTAACACCTGGCTGGGGGCTTTTGACGAAGGTTTCCCTGTTGATATCATTTATCTAGACATATCCAAAGCTTTTGACGCAGTACCTCACTCTCGCTTACTAACCAAGCTTTCATCTTACGGTATAAATGGGAGCTTACTCGAATGGTTAACCATCTACCTTACCAAACGCTCTCAGAGGGTTTCTCTCATGGGTACCCTTAGTGATCCCGTTAGCGTAATCAGTGGGGTGCCCCAGGGTAGCTTTTTAGGCCCGCTACTATTTTTAATATACATTAATGATATGCCCAGGGAGGTCCTTAGCTCTATAGCTCTATACGCAGACGATGTTAAATTGTACAAGGTGATTAAATCTTATGAGGATGTCAAGGCGTTGCAGGCAGATCTCACTCGGCTTCACGCTTGGGCTTCCCTGAATGGTCTGTCTTTCAATGCCTCTAAATCATACCATCTGAAGCTCTCTCCCTTGGCATCCTCTACTACGCAGTTATCACCTTACTTCTTGGATGGTTCTCGTCTTGCGCGTATTTCGGAGCATCGCGACCTTGGGGTCATAATTTCCTCTGACCTCTCGTCTGCAAAACATTGCGCCACTATTGCTTCCCGCGCCAGTAGTGTCGTCGGGGCTCTTCGAAGAAATTTCTCATTTTTGGACCACGCCACACTCACTCTATTATACCCCAGTAGCACAAGCCTTCCGCATAACAGTCGGTTAAAAGTCGAATAGTCGGTTTACGGTCCAGTCAGCTGTACCATGCTTATTCAGATACTTTTCCGACTCATGAAGCCGACTACTTCTTTTAGTTGGCAATACCGACATCTATCTGACAGTTGGAACAGAGATGGTTTAAAGTAGGCTTGCCTACCGTCTAGAAAATTCCAACTTATTTTTTGCCAATTGATTACCGACTCTCTCGCGCTAGTCGGTATTGTGACGTTTAAGAAGAGTAAAATTAAAAGCAAAGTTATGCTTAGGCCGTTTAGTAACCGACATTTATCCGACAGTTGGAACTGAGATGGTTTAAAGTAGGCTTGCCTACAGTCTAAAGAATTCCAACACATTTTTTGCCAATTGATTACCAACCACCTCGCGCTAGTCGTTATTGTGATGTTTAAGACGAGTAAAATTAAAAGCAAAGTTATTCTTAGGCCGTTTAGTAACCGACATTTATCCGAAAGTTGGAACTGTGGTGGTTTGAAGTAGGCTTGCCTACCGTCCTAAACATGTAACCCATTTTTGCCAATTTATTACCAACTCCTTCCTGCTAGTCGGTATTGTCACGTTTAAAAAGAGTAAAATGGAAAACGAAGTTGTTGGTAGGCCTTCTTTTTCCGTGGGACGGTTTTTTTTTGACTTTTACTATTCCGCAAGTAGTTAACCCACCAAAATATGGAGAGTTAATTAGGTCATTTAAGTGTGCCGCCAGCCTTCTAGCGCGCTAGACCCGCGCGTGTATACTCGCGTGAGTTTAGAATGGGGGAACATCGGTTTTTTATCCGGGGGGGTTTCTCTGAGTTCGTTTATTGGTCGAGAGTGGGGTCGCCAATTGAATAGGTCTTTGTTAATTGGTTAAGGGCGTGAACTTGTCTCTCTTTAGTCGTGACGTAATTGCCAGATAGAGTTTCTCTGATAAGAGAGTGCTCTCTTTATCTCGGTTATTCGCCTTGAAGAGAGCAGTGACTTCTAATGGAGAATGAGGAGCATCGAAAATATTCCCCGGAATGTCCGCTTGTTAAAGGGTTTTCAACATGTAACATACCTATAAATTGTATAACGACGAGTCTGGGAGAGATGTGTCAGTAACGGAGAAATACGTTTCAAGTACAAACAAATCCAAGACTAAAGAATATTGTAATAATAGATGTTGTATATTGAGGGTTTTACAGGTTGGAATCAAATATTCTTTTATAGCTGGAACATATATTATTCTACTTCCTATAACTGTACCTGTAGGAATTATTTTGGGAATGTTGACGATGAACCCAGTAGTTGCGCTTTTTGGTCTCTATCCTTTACTTTTACCATATTCACTATTTCCTGACATATATATAAACAAACGAAAATGTCAATGGTGTAAAAAACAAATCAAATTTTGAAATAAAATGTTAAAAACAATGTACTGATTACATCATGATTAAATTCTGCGATAATGAATCAAAAATTTGGAAATAATTTAAAAATTTTCCCTCTATATGGTTAAACGGTTTTTTAGGACGTGTCTGTACTGGTCTTTAGTCGTGACGTAATCGCCAGACTTAAATAAGAGTTTGTTTGATAAGAGAGCGATCTCTCTTTATCTCGGTTATTCGACGAACGCCTTGAAGAGAGCAGTGACTTCCGAGGGAGATCTTACAAAATGCGTTATATAGTGACGTATCAACGATTCAAAGGGCGCGAGGATTTCCAATATATGGTCGCGTATCTTTTAGATCAATGCGCTATGTATACAATATGTTTCGAACACCGAGTATCTGAAAGTGGGAAAATCGCTCGTGTTACGAAGAAATGCCCGATGTTTAAAGATAGAGAGCCTCAAGTAAAAGATATCGAGTACCAGAATCAGACGGAAATTTTGAAACGATTCATATTACCTAGAAGTACCATTATTTTGGAGGAATTAGATGACGGGCTGTTATTTACCCGATTGGGTCACGGTATAAATCAACCAAGAGCCAAAGCCCCGGAAACGGATTCACCGGCGCCATTGTGTTTAGAAGAAAAAGCCGAATTTTACGGAAATGACTTTATAAAATACATACAGGAACAAATGAGTAAATTCGGTACTCCCGATAGTTTTTATCATGAACATTTACCAGTTTTATTTCCAAGTATATGTTAATGTAATCTTCTCTAAAACGTAGGAAGGGATTAAGGTTGCTCTCGGTGTAGTGGTTAGCGCGTTTGTTCGCCAATCAATAGGTCGCGAGATCGAACCCCGCTCTAACCATCACATCGAGTTCAACCTTTTATTTCTAAATAAAATTGAATAACGTGTAAATCCTCATTCATTTTTAAATAAAGTATCAATTATGTCGGTCAATTCTTTTTTCGTTACTCTGTTAAGTGATAAAACTGATGAATATCCCGATAATTCACAATCGTCTTTCACGGTGAAATTAGGTAAACCAATTATTCTTTCAAACGAATGGGAAATTGGTTTATCGGAAATATTAACACCGAAAATTTCAACCGTAATAGACAATACCTGTAACTCTTTCGAAATACAGGTACCTGAACGATATTTAACGAATGATGGCTGGGACGTTAGAAGAGTAGAGTTAATACCGCAAAAGTACGAAGGTTCGAAAGATAAAAATGGAAACGCCGTATTTTTTTCAATGCAGAATAAACTGGTGCGTGACTTAACCGTTCAGCTTGAAAAACAGAATTTTCCCGTAAAAATACAGGTTATAGATATGTCAGTTCCGACTGGGCCTCCTATCAAGAGAGTTAAATTATCAGTCGATGCCGGTCACCAGGCCAGGCTAGCTCCTGGCCCTCTGGCTCAGGTTTTAGGATTCGAAACGGACGAGTACATTACTGGAGAATACATTTGTCCCATTCCATTGTCTCAACAAGCTAGAAATATTACGATAAACTACACCAATAATTATATCGAGATAAAATTGAAAAAAACTTTAAAACTTCAAAATCGTATGGTAACGGTAAAGATTCCTGAGGGACCCTATAGTGTCGACGCCCTATTGGAAGCTATGAATAGAGCGATACCCGAAGCTCATCAATCTCGGTTTAATTTCTCATTAAACGATAACGGTACCGTTCGAATAACGACTGATAAGGAGTGCACCGTGCTTTTTAGAGGCGTTCGTAACAAATTAGGTTCTATGTTAGGATTCGGTGACCAAACTAATCGTCTATTAGGGTCTGCAAACGCCAACTTCAAACCGGATTTAGTCAGTCAATATTTATACGTTTACACTGATCTGATATACCCCCAGTTTATAGGCTCTGGTTTCAAACCTCTTCTACGCGTCATTCCCACTAAAAACGATACGTCGGAGAAAATTATCACATACGATACTATAGACTATTATCCTATAAGATCCAACGAAATTGAAACTATCAAAATTGATATTAGAGACGAAGCCGACGCTCCTATATCCTTTATATCGGATCGCATCATTATCAAAATTCACTTTAGACGACATGTCTCGACCTAATAGGTACGTGTCCTATTATCAGGATCAGTTCCTTGGATCTCCACCAGGTGTATTAGTGCAGAAAGGATTTGGTTTGGGAGGCATTTTTAGAGCTTTGATGAGAATGTTAACTCCTCTAGCGAAACCGATAGCTAAGAGCGTGGGTAAAGAAGCTTTAGGACTTGGTGGAAGGTTTATTCAAGATATGAGCGCTGGAGAAGAACCCAAGAGAGCGTTCAAAAGGAATCTAAAAATAGCCGGCTCAAATTTAATTCATAAAGCGGGTGATAGTCTGGCTAATTCTCAGTACGGGTCTGGTATTCGACGGAAACGTCAGAAGATACGCAAGAAGAAAAGTAGATCAAAGGCCGATTTTTTATCATAAAACAAGATGGCCCAATTCGAAGGGATGATGGGGGAATTAGACCTATTCGCGACACCCCCTTTGAACGCTAATATTATAACTAGTAGCGACGAAAGTTATCAACCTTTAAGTTCCGTAACGGATAGTGGACCTTTGGAATTTTTTGTCCCTGGCACGAGCGAACATTATATCGACCTTTCTAAAACTAGGTTAAGGCTGAAGGTCAGGGTGCTTCATTTGGACGGCACCGAAGTACCAGCCGCTGAAACCAAAGTAGCTCCGGTTAATCTTTTACACGCCGCCCTCTTTTCCCAAATAGACGTCTTTTTAGGAAACACGAGCGTTCAGTCCCCTAACCAAGGAGCCCCTTATATCGCTTATCTCGAGAATTTATTAAATTACGGTATAGATGCTAAAGAAAGCCAACTAAATCTAGGGTTGTATTATAAGGATAATCCGATCGATCCCGATTCCGCCTGGGTGGCAGCCAATAAAAATCTTACTACCAATGGGATATTAAGAAGAGCCGAGAGAGCCAAGGTATCGAGTACGATAGATTTATACGCCCCGTTACACGTTGATATTTGTCGCTTAAATCGTTTCCTATTGAATAATGTAGACGTTAGATTTAGGCTTATTCGATCCAAACCAGAGTTTTGCGTAATATCGAAAGAAGCCGCTGATAAGAAATATAAAGTGGTTATCGATAATGCCTCATTGTACGTTAAAAGACTAAAAATAAATCCCGAAATAATGTTAGCCCACGCTACGGTATTAGAGCAAACCAGCGCCATCTATCCTTTGAATCAAACAGTCGTGAAAACCTTTTCAATTCCAGCTGGAATGAACGACGTTAATCGAGAAAACGTCTTCTTAGGTAAAATACCTCAAAGAGTAATTATAGGTCTAGTTCGAACCTCGGCCTTTAATGGTAATCATTCTTTAAATCCCTTTAATTTTGAAACCTTTGATCTTAATTACCTATCCGTCAACGTCGGTACTGATACCTATCCTTCGGAAGCCTTTACGCCTGATTACGAAAACAATCTATACACTCGAGAGTACATGTCGTTATTCACCTCTTTAAATACATACAGAAAAAACAAGGGAAATTTTATCACGTACGAAGAGTACAAAAAAGGTTACGCTTTGTATTGCCTAGATTTAAGCCCGGATGAAAATGCGGGGGCTAGTCATCTTTCTTTGCCCCGACAAGGAAATCTACGTATCAATATGAAATTTAAAAACAATTTACCACACAATGTCACGTGCATAATTTATTCCGAATTTGAAAATTCTATCATGATAACTAGGGATCGCTCGGTGTTATTTAATCCCGAGTAAAAAGGCTCTATATAACCTCTGATTTAAGAAGCATTCTCTCATAACCGGTTAGAGATGAATCAAGTACACTACCTATCGGAGAAGCAAAACATTTACGTTGGAAGCGGAATTCTTCCCGTCTTCAATGTCAAACGACTCGATACTAAAACCGAAGCGTCTTTCGACAGTTGTATTTGGAATAGTATATGGACTTTTGAAGCGGATATTGACGCTTTCTTTAACGGAATAACGGGACGATTTCTGACTTGGTTAGTTGACGGTACTCAGAGAGTTAATCTAGAATGCTTCGTATATCAGAGAGGAAAAATAGTTGATATTCGTCAATATATTAGAGGATCGAATAATAGATACAATATTCTATTCTCAACATCGAAAGGATTTTCATTAAATAAGGACAGTTGGTTAAGGTTAAAGAACTTGAAAAATGTCATTGGTAGCGAATTAAAGCGAAAAGAAGAGGCCAGAGAAATAATGAAGAAGATTATCTTGGACAGTTTGACCAATATTTTATTTAATTTCACTGATTCGTGCGAAAATATCAGCTGTCATAACGAAATCGCCCACGATATCACTTGTTTACCCACGGATACTAATTGGAGCGAGAGAGTGGAGAAAAACCAAATTAGAGCTATTCCGTTGCTTAACTACGAAAGAATTCTAGAATCCTTTGTCGAGGAATACGGAGATTACGAAGACGACGTCTCTATTTTATTTAACGATATTCTCGGAAACTTTGTCGGTCTAAAAACTGAACTAATGTACGGTTAAAAAATATATATCACTCTTATCTCGCGTTTATTGGGTCATGGATTACTCTAAGGCGTCTGAAAATATTCCGAGAGGATTTGAAATCGTTGGAATGCGTTACCTCGGAGAAGAGCAAAATGAATTTAATATCGAAATTACTCGATAAACGGTGCCAAGGGACCAGGAGATATTCGCCAGAGAACAACCACTACCGAAGCTAATGTCCTAAATGATCCAGTGTTTAATGATGTATCTATTTAAAATATATTCTTGGAAATTTTGTCGGTCTAAAAACAATGTATTGTTAATTTTTAAGTAACCGAATAAAATATAAATTACTCTTATTGTTGCGTTTCCTATACCTACGTTATATATTAATTTTTTCCTTATTTAGAAAATATTCCAGATAATTGTATCTCTCCCTCTTATATATTACCCTACAACTACGTTATATTATCAGATATCATTTTCGATCTTGTTTAGAAAAAATGTCTCTCTCTCAAACGCGTACTACGACCCCGAAAATCCCTCCTCTTTTTCCGGCTTGGATAAATTAATGAAAGGAGTTCCTCAGTCTTCGAGGAAAGAAGTTGAGACTTTTCTTTTAAAACAACCCACCTATACTCTTCATCGTTATCGTCGATTAAAGTTTCCTCGCAAAAAAATTACAGTGACATCTATGAATGAAACTCATCAGGCTGATTTAATAGTTTTAGATAAACTTTCCAGATACAACAAGGGTATGAAATATTTGTTAAGTAATGTAGATGTTTTGAGTAAATACGCCTACGTTATACCTATTAAAAACAAGACTTCCGCGGAAGTTATAAGAGCTTTCAAAATAATACATAAAGATGTTGTACCCACGAATATAAATACGGACGCAGGGGTCTGAATTTTTAGCTAAACCAGTTCAGCAATATTTTAAAGAGAAAGGTATTCATCACTACGTAGCTTACGGGAATAAAAAAATTGCGATCTGCGAGAGATTTAACAGAACGGTTCAAGAGAAAATACACAAATTCATGACTAGCGCGGATACTCGTAGCTATCTGAGTGCGTTACCAAAAATTGTTAAGGCTTACAAAATGAGCATAAGGTGTGGTACCGTCTTTTCGGTACCATTAAACCTGGGACAAAACCAAAGCTAAAAGAAGGTGATTTAGTAAGGTTGAGTAAATTTGAAAAAACCTTTTCAAAGGGATATAAAGGCTACTTTACTAAAAAGATCTTTATTATTGATAAGGTTTTATACCGTAATCCTCCAGTATACGTTGTTAAAGACAAAAATAACGAAATAATTAAAGGAACGTTTTACGAATACGAACTATCTAAAGTGTTATGAATACGTTACAAATAAATCAAATATTATCATGCGACCAGAGGACAAAACCCTACTATCTAGGTACTTTTCCTAGAGACATGCTACCCAGGAAACCTAAAAAGAAGAAATTTTGTTTTGTTCTGAACACGGAGAGAGCCGAGGATCCTGGGCTTCATTGGGTAGCCATTTACGTTGAAAACGATGAAGGGAGACAGCAGCACGATGCTTAAAGATAAATGATGACTCCCGACACAAAAAAGATTACTTATAAACTCCTGTTTGGTAACAGGTGTTAGCTAGATCGTCTAGGATTAAAAGATTATTTATTCTCTTATCAAAAAAATCAGGATCGTTAGGAATTAGTCCTTCGTGGAATTCAATAGGCAAAAAAAAGTTTCAGTTCATCAAAAATGTCCTGATAAACACTATAACAATAGACTATTCTATCAGGAGGTTTGTCCATGATAATGTCTTTATATTTGAGTAAATTTATTACCCACGTTGTTTTCCCCGAGCTGCTTGGGCCAGCCAGTAAAATGGTCATCGGTGTTTCTAAGCGGAGGCGATATTCTAACCCGTTCTCCATTTTTAAAACGTTCTCTAATATCGTCTATGAACTCGTAGTTGACTCGATCTTCGTACGGTATCACTCTCACTTTAACAAGGTGGGAAAACGTGACCCGATGTTTAGTGGTCCGTTTTCTCATTTGTGGTTGCGGACGGGTCGTGATGGCTTAAATATCTTTAACATATAAGCCCAAAAACTAGATAAGGAAGGTACCTGCCATTGGAACTTTACATTTTAGAAGAATAACATCAATTTTTAGGGTACCCTCAAGTATAAGATTACGCTTAGACTGCGCCACCTTTTCAATACTAGCTAGTAACCGATCAGAAGTTAATTCACTTATAGCCATGAATCTTAAATTGATAGGGTTCTCTAAAGCGTCAGAGCTCAGGGCGAATCTTATTAAATTATATTCTTCAGCATTTCGCGTAACATGAGTTATGAGAGAATTCAAAATTTGGGAAAGTTGATCGTGAATATTTATTAATTTAAGTTCTTCTAAGTTGCGGAATTTAACGTTATATTCGGTTGTAACGCATCTATATTTCCTAGATACACGGTTTGATGTTTTATCTATCGTATAATATAGCTCTGGTCGAAATTTAGTAGATAAATCGACTGGTTTAACCTCATCGTCTGACCATGAAGTGTCCGACATGTTTTAGCGGGAAAGCACTTCAAATCTAACTATATTTCTTTCCGAAAGCAAATGAATACCAATTTTCCCAGAAATTTAATGATCCAATGATAAATATTTAGTACTCACCAATCTTAAAAACTATAGTTGATAGTATCGTTATTTCGACACGAATGAATTTCATCCGTTAATGCCGCGCTTTTATATATTTTAACCGTTATAACTCACCTTCTATTTAGATCTTGGAACACTGTTACGATTAATATCTTCCCCGATGAAACCGTTTTCGAAGAGATGATTATAGAACCGTATGGGAAAAGGAAAAGGCGTGGGCGTTACTAACCAATAATAAAACCCAGGCCTTTTCCTTCTCCTCAATGGAACCTTTTCTGGTTACGAGGCTCGAACCGTAAAAATGAATCCATTGTTAAGATATTTAAATAGCACCATGTTGGAGAGGAGCCTGTATGTGATTAACTCATAGAACGCATCTTCTATAGTTGTTAGTAAAGTATTTTTTCGGTTCGAATGAATCTCGTCCTTTAAGTTTGATCTTTTATACTAAATGGGTGTTGTCTTTTCTAGCTTTAAGTCAAAGAGATCTATTCTTTAATGTAAGGGGTGTGAATAGCTCGTTCTCATTACTTTTAAACGGAGTCATATTACTTATTATCGTTACTGTGGTATGGATTTATTAATTTTCATTCGTATATCTTTTATTTTTAAACCTTCAACCATATCTGCTTCTCTTTAGTTTTATCCAACTAGTTCGAGTGAAACCTTGGGTCAAGATTAAACTTATTTATAAACAATTTATAAAATTTTCCCATCGCCGATGAACGCCTTTATTTTTCATCATTATATCTATACATATACAGTGATATTAAATTTCATCTTTTATTTTTCCAAGTCTTCAACCATATCTCTTTATTTTATCCAGTTACTCGTTCATTTATAACCATAGGGCTAAATTATGTTATCGACAATTTATAACTAACTTGTCCTATCGCCGATGAACGCCTTTATTTGCGTCATTAAGTCTGTATAGATACAATAATATTGAATTTCATCTTTCATTTTCTAAACCTTAAATGATATCTGTTTCTCTTAATTTTTTATCCAACTCGTTGTAAAGCTTAGGGATAAAATTAGTTATCGACAATTTTATAACTAACTTGTCCTATCGCCGACAAAGGCCTTTATTTACGTTATTTTATATATGAAAAATAGGGATTCTCTTCAACACAGCGCTGTCAATACCATTAAACGAATTCGCGACATCTTGTTTAGTCAATTTTCTGATAGTAATATCTTTCTAGCGCAATGACCGAGTAACGGATAACATGTAGACGTAAAGAAAATTGTCTCGAGTGAAATTCGAGACGTTAACAGATAATAAATAAGTTAACATACGCTACATAAGCGAACACTCTCTTATCTAAGTCTGGCGATTACGTCACGACTAAAGACAAGTACAGACACGTCCTAAAAAACCCTAAACAATTAACAAAGACCTAATCAATTGACGGTTATAGAAAAGATTACATTAACGACTACCGGGAAATAAAAAGGATAAATATTCCTCGTAGATACTATCGAGAGTCCCTAATTTCCTTAATTCTTCCCGTAAACATTTTGTAAAGTCATTTCCGTAAAATTTGGCTTTTTCTTCTAAACACAATGGCGCCGGTGAATCCGTTTCCGGGGCTTTAACTCTTGTTTGATTTATACCGTGACCCAATCGGGTAAATAAAAGTCCGTCATGTAAATCCTCCAAAATAATGTCACTATTATCAAATATTAATCGCTTCAAAATTTCCACCTGATTCTGGTATTCGATATCTTGATGTTCAGGAGGTTTATCTTCATATATCGTGCATTTCTTAGTAACACGAGCGATTTTCCCTTTTTCAGATACTCGGTGTTCGAAACATATTGTATACATAGTGCATTGATCTAAAAGATACGCGACCATATATTGGAAATCCTCGCGCCCTTTGAATCGTTGATACGTCACTATATAACGCATAGTGTGTAAGAAGATATCCATTAGAAGTCACTTCTCTCTTCAAGGCGAATAACCGAGATAAAGAGAGCACTCTCTTATCAGAAAACCCTATCTGGTGATTACGTCACGACTAAAGAAGTTCACGCCCTTAACCAATTAACAAAGACCTAATCAATTGGCGACCCCCACTATCGACCAATAAACGAACTCAGAGAAACCCCTCCGGATAAAAAACCAGTGTTCCCCCGCGCTAGACTCACGCGAGTATACACGCGCGAGTCTAGCGCGCTAGAAGGTTGGTGACCCAATTAAATGACCTAATTTCCACTCCATATTTTAGGTGGTTAACTGTAGTCGGGTTAATAATAGTCCGTGATGTAAATCCTCCAAAATAATGTCACTATTATCAAATATTAATCGCTTCAAAATTTCCACCTGATTCTGGTACTCGATATCTTGATGTTCAGGAGGTTTATCTTCATATATCGTGCATTTCTTAATAGAGAGTTTAAGCATCCCCTATACGCGTACGTGTAGCCACCTCTGACAATGCATTGGTCTAATGCACTGTGGAAGGTAGCAACACGTACGCGTTTAGGGGATGCTTAAACTCTCTATTAACACGAGCGATTTTACCACTTTCAGATACTTGGTGTTCGAAACATATTTTATACATAGTGCATTGATCTAAAAGATACACGACCATATATTGGAAATCCTCGCGCCCTTTGAATCGTTGATACGTCACTATATAACGCATAGTGTGTAAGAAGATATCCATTAGAAGTCACTGCTCTCTTCAAGGCGAATAACCGAGATAAAGAGAGTACTCTCTTATCAGACAAACTCTATCTGGCGATTACGTCACGACTAAAGAAGTTCACGCCCTTAGCCAATTAACAAAGACCTAATCAATTGGCGACCCCCACACTCGACCAATAAACAAACTCAGAGAAACCCCCCCGGATAAAAAACCAGTGTTCCCCCGCGCTAGACTCACGCGAGTATACACGCGCGAGTCTAGCGCGCTAGAAGGCTGGCGACCCAATTAAATGACCTAATTTCCACTCCATATTTTAGGTGGTTAACTACTGGTGTGTTCTTTAAAGGTGTGCAAGGTTTGCGTAATCAGTTTGCATACGCCAGGTGTGCAAACTAGTAGGGAGAAGGAGGATGGTGTACAAGGTTTGCTTAATTGGTTTGCTTAAAAAGTTGTGCAAAGTAGTATGGGTGGGGTGTTGTTGAAAGGTGTGCAAGGTTTGCGTAATCAGTTTGCAGGCGCCAGGTGTGCAAACTAGTAGGAGTTTTGAAAGGTGTGCAAGGTTTGCGTAATCAGTTTGCAGGCGCCAGGTGTGCAAACTAGTAGGAGTTTTGAAAGGTGTGCAAGGTTTGCATAATCAGTTTGCAGGCGCCAGGTGTGCAAACTAGAAGGAGTTTTGAAAGGTGTGCAAGGTTTGCGTAATCAGTTTGCAGGCGCCAGGTGTGCAAACTAGTAGGAGTTTTGAAAGGTGTGCAAGGTTTGCATAATCAGTTTGCAGGCGCCAGGTGTGCAAACTAGTAGGACCCAGCAGGACAACCTTAATAAGGAGTGGAGCTAAAGTAAAATTTTCACCCAAGTATTGCACTCTCTTCTATTTTCTCTTGCTACAGTGTCCTATTGTTTGGGTGCGGAGACTTCTTTTTAGAGCGATTTTCATTTTATTTAGCTGTGCCTTATCTGAGGAACCCAGAAAAACCCGCTTGTGCTATTTTTAATATTACATGTGGTAAGTCACTCAGGTTTCGAATAGTGTTAAGCTCATCGTAAGGAATGGGCATAAAACCGATGCTTGGAATAAAGAATAAATATTAATTAGACAACACAATATGAAGGAGTGTGACAGAATTTTACCTAATGTTAAACCTTTTACTGTAAAACTCCGATGTCGAATCGTTGAGATTTTTGGTGATTTCAAAATCCCTAAATTCCTGTGTGAAAAAAAGACAATTTACACAATACAAATTAGCCAATGAAACTTTTGTAATCAATTTCAGTTTCTCGATAACGAATCGCGTTGAAAGATACATGCATCTGAGTTTAATGTTGCTTAAATATCCTTACCTCGATTATTCCCAATCGAATATGACCCATATTGAATGACTTTTAATTCAGACTGTTGAAAACGGCGTGGTACAAAAGGGATTTTTGCCTTTGATTTTAGTTAGTCTATTCAGGTGACAAAAAGAAAAATAGAAAACTCTGAGACTATTTATGTTTATGACCAAAGTCAGTGCGCTAGCACAAAGTATTTTTGGGCAAATAAGGAAATCAAGAACTCTCGAAAACGAGAGGGATTAACAGTTTTCATTACTTTCAACAGGTAACATTACAAATCTAGTGTTGACTTTGGTTTTCTCTGTCGTTAGGAAATAATATTGACTTTATCTTACTCATTGCCGTTTCAAAATTTTCCTATATCGTTAGAGCAATGGCAGAGAGATTTACTTTTAAGCCAAAAAAATTTATACTCAAAATTTTATTTCCATTAAGGCAAAGCATTTATATCCACAACTTCATTTCCAGATTTGTTTAATTTATTTGAAACATCTGATATTATGGTTGCTTAAACATTCTTACCTCCATTACTCCCATTCGAATTTCACCCATGCTCATGCTTTTGTCTAACGCAGACTATTGAAGTCTGCGTTAGACAAAAAAATTTTTGGTTTTAACTATTCAACAGAGCAAAAAACTTTCAGGCGATTTTCGTGACTCGGTGTTTATGGCCGACGTCGGTGCACTAGCATTAAATGCGGGTTGGCATAAAAATTAATCAAGAACGCTCGAGAAAATTTACGGATGACCTATTTTCTAAAAATTCTTATTTATCTAGCTTTATTATTTCCAGCAGTTTCGTGCGTTCAAAATTTAAAGTTTACTTTTGATTAACTTGTTGTTTTGGAAAAATAGTAACTTTATGTTACGCATCGCTGTTCCAAGTTCATTAAATCGATCCGACAACATGCTCTGGAAGGGGTTTCGAAATGTTTGTTGTCGTTAGAACAATGGCGAAGATGAGAGAGGTACAGGATATCGACGCTTACGGAATCGCGTTGGAAGATACTTTTGTTTTTGACAAAGTACTCTTACCTTTATTACTCCGAACCGCGTATAATTAATGTTGTCTGACCTTTGAATTACAATAGATTAGACGAGTCTATGAGTGAAGCAATATCATTCATTAGAAAGGGGAAAAAGCGTGGCACGATGTTCAGGACTATACGTGCTCTTTTTAGACAACGACAGGAGTTTTTTTACAAAACTAAATGACGAGAGGGTAGTCATTCGCCAACATTTTGTACACCTGAGTTCTGATTTCTTAATTCTTAACTTGTGATATCTGTCTGAATTACAATGTCGTTATTACCACTGGATTCTTAGTGAATTACGATGAATGTAATGAATATTTCTTTTTCAAATAATTACGATTTTTATTTTCACATTTTATTTTTTTTAAATTTAAGCAAAGGTTCATTAATATTATTTAGATTTAAGAAAAAGTACACCTTTATTATTTAAGTTTAAGAAAAAGTACATCTATTTGATTTTGATTTAAAAAAAGTACATCTACATTCATTTAGATTTTAAAAAAGTACATCTACATTCATTTATATTTTAAAAATAGTGCATCTAAATTATTTAGATTTAAGAAAAAGTACATCTATAGTTATATTAATTTCTAAGCAGACTCATTTATAGTTCGTTTAAAACATAAACATTAATATTTAGAATATCATTTTACGTTTTCTTTTAAGTAATATACTTTACCTTTAGTCACAACATATTGACTTTAAATATTTAGCGTTTTTTAATTAATCGTCAGTGGGTATAAATAATAACGTATTATTTTTATATGCATTACACCCGCGATCGTGAGATGGCTGTATATCGAGCTAGGTCACGTGGCGAAAAGGAACTCTATCACTCCGGAGAATCCTGAGTGGTGCGTTTGAAAATTGACCCATGCGCAAAGAGAGATAGAATTCGAATTTCCCTTTCACACACAAGGTTGTGGTGGTGGGGGGTGTTTCAAGTCATTTTTTGCTATCTAAGCAACTTACCCTATTTAAGGTAAGAGATGGGAATCCATTATACGTTAGTATTTAAACATTTTAACGACATTATATCTTGAGCATTAATTCGATGTGAAAGTCGTCTTGAGACCTAAGCTGTGGTTCTGGACTTCTTTAAAGCCAGCAGAAGGGATAAACCATATTCCAATATTAAAGCCAATAACGCGATGACGTTTTCCACGAAGTACAAAGAAAGAAGGCTTTCAATTTCCTTCACGGATATCGTTGTAAAATCGTCCACTGGCTGTTTCCATTTTATGAGATCCATCGAGTATCGCGCTTTGTAGAAGTGTAGGAAAAAGAGGTCGTTTTCTGCGGCCAACTCCATCCTGAAATGTGTCAAAAGTGACACGAGGCACGTTGTTTCTTTAGTCTTACATCAGGTTGGCTTTCTCCATGAGGTCTGATTGCGAGAAATTGTAGGAAACGACCACACCGAAAAGCTGATTGTCTAGTAGTATTTGTTGGCGTAATGTATTTTATTTTCCATTTGTTGATTTTCAAGAAGAAGAAATTGCATTATCATTGTCCCAACGACCAAGGACTTCCTGTTGTCGCCAACGTTTTGCGCGACGTTGACTAACTCGTCTCCGATAACCCCGTTCGCAATCGGAAGTATTGAGCTTTCTGGGATGGATACGTTGACCTAGAAGTGAAATTTATAGTAGTGTTTAAATCAACCAGCAATTTTAGAAGCAATTTTATTCGTAAGTTCATTTCCAGCGAAGCTATGGTCGACGTAGGCTTTATCTTAACGTTGTCAAAAATAATGCTCGTGTTCAGCAGAAAGAAGAAATTTACCAATAGGTTTCTGCACTAGACCATTCCATTAAATACTTGATGAGAAACCAGCACACAGGGGGGGGTTCGTCTTGTTAGGCTAGTTCCCTCGCGCCAAGAGAAAACGCCAGATAGTCTTCACGTTCGCTACACGCAGGAGGCTAGTCGACGCACACTGCCGCTTGCGGTTATTCTTGGCGCGAGGGAACCAGACTAATATGGCGAACGGGCCCCTGTGCTGTTCGCTTTTCCTATGGAATTAAGGGAATGACCTTACCTTTCTGCGAAAAGATTTTTATTCATCAGTGCCGTCCCAGAACCAGACATTTTTGAAACACTTTTTGACGAGTTCGTCGACTGTGTCCACAGTATCGTAGTCCATCTCGGTGAAATCTCACTTCAACTTGCCTGATATTTCGAAGAAAATGAAAGTGGTGGCGATTAACCAGGACATGGCCGCCACGCGCCGCATGATCCTTTTCTCCACACGGCTGTACGCTGTGAACCACAAATACCAGTCGGTTATAGAGCGTGAAATGCTGAACTGTTTGAAATATAAAGCACTTACGTTCGTAGAAAAGTATGAGGAAATTCTTCCAGATAAGATCAAAGAAAGTTAGGACTAATGGTCTGCTATTTTGATTTTTGGGCGTGGCCATAGCCAAGAGGATCGACACAGTCGAGAGACTCACCACCCAAAATATCGTGAACTAGAGTTAATGTTAATAGAAACCGTTCGTTTGAAATAATTATTTTTTGGCTTTGGAATTTACGTGTTAAGTAAATGTTTCTTGTCCTTCCATATTGAGAAAAGATAGAGATGGTTTCTTGGTCATTTTTGGGATTGAAGAAACTATAAAGGTCGACACTGAATCTAAGACGCTCGTCATTCGCCATTTCATCTCGGGCAAATACAAACTATCCAATTGTAGAGGGAAAAGTATCCCGTCTATTATCTCCTATAAGTATACAAAACCACACTTCGGTTCTTTATATGATGTATAGTCCCATTTCATTAACGCCATTTGAGAGGCAAATATTAACAACTGGCAATGTCTCACGTGCAATTTAAAAATTACCTCTGGTAAAGCACCCCTGTTCCTCATTTCATTTATCTCTTCCAAAGGTATGGGAACATTATGGATGCTGCGAATAAAATTAAGTGTACCTATATACTATTCAGACATCAGTTTCAGAGGAATTGTCACGGAATTTTACCTTACGTTGAACCTTTTTTTCATCAACGTCGACAAAGAATTGAAGAGACTTTCAACGATCTCAAAACCCTGCATTTCCTTTCAGAATAAAGACAATTTAGGCAAGCGAAATTAATGAAGGTGTGGTCAAGTAACTAGACCTGGCATCGATCTGATGTTTTGTATGTGGAAGTGTGTCTGTGTGTGTGTCTGTCACACCCCACGTTGCCGCGTTCGCAGTTTGCGTATCGGAGCAAACGTGTTCCCAATTTCCGGACTGCATTGACAGTTCACGGAAATTTGGAAAATTGTGTTTGTCTCCGTTGGCTATTCTACTTTAGTTCAAACACACCAAGTTTTGGTTTTCGTCCACTCCACATGGACACTAGTCTGTACTTGCTGGCTTCCAAGCACCACCATCTTCTGTTCTTCGTCTTTCGTCTATACCACATAGACCCCAATCTGCAACATTGGCTTCTAACACCACCGTCTACTGGTCTTTCGTCTATACCACATAGACACCAATCTGCAACATTGGCTTCTAACACCACCATCTACTGGTCTTTCGTCTATACCACATAGACACCAATCTGTAACATTGGCTTCTACTCCATCATCGTCGTTAGGCTTATGATGTACGCGGCGAGCGGCTAGGGTTACGAGAAACGTCTAGCCTCCCAATGGCAGGGCTTCCACCATCGGTTCACGCGAATGCGTTTTTATCTATTATTATAATGGAAACGAATCGTATATATACCCCAAAATTTGAAGAAAGCGGGCAAGAGGGGTACCCTTCAATTTAAACGTCAATATTAGCAAAGTTTCGAAAGATAATAGGAACAACTTTATTTTAAACGAGTTAACTATTTTTAAAGTTATTTTCTGGCGATTAAAATAACTAATATCATTTATATTTAATTAATTATTTAAGATAAACTTATTTCTATGTACTGACCCAAGTGACAGTTAATATAGAACGAGTAATGAAGATTGCATCTGAATCTAAACAGTACACGCATATCAAAGTTAATATAAAGCGAGTAGGATGAAAAGATCTCTTACAAAACGATAACATTTTGTTTTTGCAGAATATTAAAAGGAAATACTCAAATATTTTTCGGCATTACGATTCTTTTAGTAGTTGTGTAGCTATAAAGCTCTGTTTCATCTCAATATTCCAAGAACATCTTTTGATATTAACATTTAAAATTTGGTGTTTACTTTTTAAATCATCTTTACTACATTTATATATAGTGTAAACGTAACTTTTAGCTTCATTAAATAATAAGGATGTTAATACTTCATCTCTCCATGCGTGTTGAAACGACTGGGTCTATGAGATAAGATAACCTAGATCTTATAGGCCAGGACAAATAGGCCGAAAAAGGGCTTGACCTAGAACATTTGAACATAAAGATGAAAATTGGTACGTGTGTTGTTTTTGACCCAACAAAAAATATACTAAAAGTCCCCTGCTGTAGAGCGCGAGCTTTCGCCGCCATCTTGGAAAATGGACGCCGGGAATGCCAGCTACAATGTATTCCACGTTCTTCTTCAAAAATTATGAAACTTAGTACACATTATGATTGGAACCACATGAACATCTTGGCAAAATTTTATAGCTCTGTGTTCAATAGTTTGGCCGCCATATTGGAAAATGGCCGCCGTGAATGCTAGGTACAGTATATTTCACCATGTTGTTGGAAAATTATGAAAACTGATAGGTATTATAAACAGAGCTGTATGAACCTAACAGTAAAATATTAAAGCCATTAGTCAGATAGTTTGGCCGCCATGTTGGAAAATGGCCGCCATCAATGTCATTTACATACAGTATATGGTTCAAAAATTATGAAAATTGGTAATTATTATGTTGAAGACCTTATAAACATCACACTTGAATATTGAAGACGTGCTACTGATAGTTGGGGCACCTTCTTCGAAAATGACTGCTCGAAGTACCAAATATATTACCGATATATAAATTTTTTCGATATTTTTTTCTTGAGTAGATGATTTTCATGAACGTATAAAACGCCATAAAAAACTATTTTCGAGTCTAAATTATCGACCCATCTTCAAAAATGGTCGCTGAAATATTACTTTCCTAAAATCTGGAAAAAAAGGAAAGCCATATTTTGGTGAGGAAAAACTGTTTTATATGGGGTATATACATTCTAGTGTCGTTAAGGATTAGATTTAAGACGCATTTTTAACATTTCGTTCATATTTCTCGTCATCCAGAAGATTTTTTATTACGGCTAATACCTTGACAATTACCACACATTGCCCAGCAAGCTCATCCAGATCGTCTACATTCAGAGTTCTTTATACAAGATGGTCTGCAGACTGCAGGTACAAATAATGGGTGTTATAAGTTCATCTGATGCCGGAAGGAGTATGGTGTCAATGGGTCTTCGACTTTCGCGATCGCTAACTAGTCCCCACTGTTCGGGATTAAATCGTTTCCTTGCGATTGTTGGAATAAAATACACTAGGAAAATGTAGTTTTGCGGCGTCGGTTGTTGGATGAAGCTAAGCGAGATCAAATGAGGACTTGACAGTATGTGTGGCAACGGTTCCATTATACGTGTAATATCTACATAGTTGAAGAGTGACGTGTCAATTATCACCCTAAAAAAAGCGAAAAGAAATCTCTCTTCGGCAGCAGCTATAGCTTCTTTAGATGCAATGTGGTCATTAAAAAAGCGCAGCAAATTTGTAAGATCTTAATTATCTGTCATTACTTTAAACCACGCCTTTTCATAAACACACCCAGTTACACCACGTAAATGAAAGAAATGTTCTCTTAACCTTTTTAACTCAAAGGACTTATCGTGGCGGAGGGGGCCTGAGTTCGGTGTGACGGTTCGGGAGTTCCTTCGGTTCGCCCTTGGTTCAGACCGTTACTTGCCCCATTCCGTGAAGGTTTTGCTGGGCCGCTTCACCCCGCCCAGGTGTTGCCATGGCTCGCCTCCGCTATTGGCAACCCTCTAGAGGTCGCGGATACACTATTTGTTTGGGCCGTATGGCACTGTTGTGCTTGAAGAAAACGTCCCCGTCCCCTCGAGTCTTCTGCTGCCTTAATCCTTCCCTGTCACCTGCTCAAGTGGCGTTTGTCGGGCCCACTGGCCGATCCCGTGTGCCATGACGGCGGTTCCGCAGGTTCATTTTGGAATATGATGGGGAGGGGCGCCCCCAGCTAGGTGTAGCGCCTAATCAAGGGTTCTGATATGCAATTATTATGAAAAATCTTCAGGATGACGATGAATATGTATGAAATGCTAGAGATTTGTCTAAATTCTAATCTTAAACAACAATAGAATGTATAAACCCCATATTAAATCATATTCTCTAATCAACATGTTGAGAATAACAGCTTAGAATAACTTTTCTTTCTTTCAGAATTTAGGGCAATGATTTTCATGTGGCCATTTTTAAAGATGGCGTCGATAATTTCGACTTCGAGATATCCATTTTTTGTTGTTTATTATGTTAATGAAAATAATCTATTCAAAAAAGGAATTTCTAAAAGATTTATATATTTGAAATATATTTAGCATTTTCGGCAGTCATTTTCGAAGATGGCGCCCAAACTATCAGTAGCACGTCTTCAATATTCAAGTATGATGTTTAGACGGTCTTCCACATAATTATTACCAATTTTCATAATTTTTGAACCATATACTGTATCTATATGACATTGATGGCGGCCATTTTCCAATATGGCGGCCAAAATATCTGATTAATGGCTTCAATATTTTACTATGAGGTTCACACAGCTCTGATTGTAATACCTATCAATTTTCATAATTTTCCAAGAAAATGGTGAAATATACTGTACCTAGCATTAACGGCGGCCATTTTCCAATATGGCGACCAAACTATTGAACACAGAGCTGTAAAATTTGGCCATGATGTTCATGTGGTTCCATTCATAATGTGTACCAATTTTCATAATTTTTGAAGAAGAACGTGGAATACATTGTAGCTGTAATTCACGGCGGCCATTTTCCAAGATGGCGGAGAAAGCTCGCGCTCTACAGCAGGGGACTTTTAGTATATTTTTTGTTGGGTCAAAAACAACACATGTACCAATTTTCATCTTTATGTTCAAATGTTCTAGGTCAAACCCTAAAAGTCCTGGGCTATTAACCATAATTGACCTTGTTTCATGTCCTCTTTTAGGATGTTTTAACGGTTCAGAGTGAGCCGAAAGTTAAATACACATTTAAGTGATAGATATTAAGTCCTCATTAGAATTATTGAGGATACGCAGGAAATTATTAAACGCTTTAAACCAAATGATCATGGCAATATCTCGCCGATTAGAACTATGTATTTCCGGTTTGTCTCATTGGCTTGCGGACCTGTGTTTGGAAAGTAAATTCGTCTCGGCTCGGAGAGGTTTATTTTGGTTTCCCAACTTGTTTCAAATGTTTTCTTGCCTATCCAGAATACAGATAAGATAAGTTGGGCCTTGTTTAAAATAACCACTGATAGTATGGAGCTTTTCCCAGAAGGGTTTGAAAAGAAAGAATTTTAAAAACACCCAACTTGAGTTCGTTGCTCGCGTCAAATATGAAATTTTTAAGGAGGCCTTAGTATGAGAAATTCTGAAGAGATAAAATTTTTTCCAGTGGAGATAGATGATATGTTTGTTCAATATCGTGTTAAAAGTAAATCCGCTTTGTTTACATAATCTTCTCCCCATGAAAATCACCAATGTACACAAACAAATTAATAAAAACTCTCTAAATGACGATTAAGTACAAAATATTTATACCAGGTCAAACTAATAGCCTTATCGTTAGATGTACTTCAAACGATTTGACCAAAAAATTTGGATCAAAGCATTTAAGGTTCGACGTCTCTGGTTCAAGCGACCCAATTTGGAGTATCACGTTTAATCAACGTATAAGCAAATTCCTAGAAACCGGAGAAAGTTCATTTTATTTTTAAGAATTAAATTTGATTGTAGTTCAAATGAATGGAATTTTATAGTTGAAATAATATTAACTACAATGATCAACATCTAGCGTCAACTAACTGTTTTATTGTATTAATACAAGTATAATTTAATTACAAAATAACTCTTCCCAAAAGGCCACCAAGGAGAAAGTTTTCTTACAACAATTTGTAACGTTGGAATATAGATTCCTTGCTAAACCTGGTTTTTTTCCTTGCTCGATGGCTTTTCGCTTGTTTTTGAGATTTTCTATCGTTCTTAAAAACCCACACCTGAGGAGCGAGGGGCTAACTAGAGCTTTTGAATAGAGATGGAAAGAAAACGATGTTATCGTCAACACGGGAGCAAGGGACTTTACCTTGTGAGCCCTTATTATTATTAATGACTAGGGGGGCTCGCGCCCTAGCACCGATGCCATTGGCATATTGTGCACCCTCGTATTCAAGCCTTGAATAGACCCGTGGCCACAGCGTAGCGAAGAATTCGCTCCTCCGTAATAGAGGAGACCCGCGAGGGTTCCACAGTGTGTGAATCAAAATATTCTAGTCTAAGCGATGCGAAGCAGTCGCACTCGCAAAGTACGTGAGCGGATTTTTCTTCCTTCTCCCGACACGACCTACAGAGAGGGTCGTCGGCAAAACCCATCAGATGGAGGTGCCTATTTAGCCGGCAGTGCCCGGTCAGAAGACCGGTGGCCAGCCTAATATCCCATCTGCTCAGCGAAATTAGGTCTCTAGCATGAGACCTGCAGGGACCATTGACTAACTGTTTTGTCTTTCTCTGGCCCTCCATGTTATGCCAGAGCTGGTTTTGTATGACAGTTCAACCTGTCATGCAGACTCCGTTTGACGTGCCCGTAGGGGATGGGGACGACCGGCTCCAGCCACAAGAGCTTGGCCTCCACGCCCCTTTTCGCAAAACTATCGGCTTGCTTATTGCCATAATATCCGCTATGCCCTAGCACCCAGTACAACAGAACCCTGTTGCAGGACGCCAGCCGCGCTAGCAGATCAAGGCAGCTGCGCACCAGTTGAGAGGTAATCTGACACTGGTTCAGCGCGTTCAGGGCGACCTGACTGTCAGAATAAATTCCCACAGTCCGTCCGGTATACCCTTTGTTAATGCAGTAATCTGCGCAATAACAGATCGCGGCAATTTCCGCCTGGAACACACTAGCGAAGGTGCCCAGGCAAGCAGAAAAGCCGACCCTTGTGGTTTGGCAGTAATAGCCGGCGCCAGCGCCGGAATCAGTCTTGGAACCATCGGTGAACCTTATAGTTTCACCGTCAGTGTCAAGAGGCAGCAGGTTAGTCCACTCGGCCCGACTGGGAAAGTGGATGCTGAATGGCTTAGTGAAATCAAAACTGGTAACTGTTTTGTCAGAGCACATCGTTAACGACGGCTCAAGTGCGGCGTTCTCCCGAAAGAGCTTCGTATGGCTGTAATCAGAGAGTCTTGGAACCCAACAGCCATTAATGTTGAGCCTGTAGGCCCCCATGACAGCCTCCTCCTCAATGAAGAGATGAAGAGGATGCATGTCAAGGAGCACCTCCAGGGAAGCAGTTGGGGTCGATCTCATGGCCCCCGTAATTCCAATGCAGGCAAGCCTTTGAAGCTTACGCAGGGCAGCCTGCACCGTCTTGAGCCGGACCCTTGTCCATCAGACAATTGCCCCGTAGGATAGTATGGGTCTGATGATCCCAGTATAGAGCCAGTGTACACCCGAAGCAGCTACAGCCCCCCAGCACCCCCGAGCCTCCCCAAGAGTTCGCCCACCACCAGGCACCACAACAGGGGGAGAGCACTCCACCCTGAGGTCAGCCCTTGCTGGTAGTCACCCCTAGAGAGTCCCCAAGGAGGGATGCCGACACCTTGCGGTCGGTAAGCATGGACTTGATCCAGCGGCCAAGGGTGTCGCTGATGCCAAATCTCTTAACAGCTTCAGTAATAACCAAGCTAGAGACCTTATCAAAGGCCTCCTAAATATCGAGGAAGACGGCCAGTGAAATTTCCTTAAACTCGAATGTCCTATCCAGGCAATTCGTAAGGCCGTGAAGGGCCGTCTCAGTGGATTTGCTTTTTTGGTAAGCGAATTGTGAAGAAGAGAGAGGAGTTACCGAAAGTACCGCGTCTCTAATGTACCTGTCCACCAGCTTCTCCAGAATTTTGAGGAAGAAGGAGGTCAGACATATGGGCGTAAATGCCTTCGCCTCGAGATAGGAAGCCTTCCCGGGCTTGGGAATAAAGATGGCCCTGGAGCGCTTCCAGTCACGAGGTATGTGACCGAGAGCAATGCAAAGTCTATAGATCTTGCATAGCGGAGAGGCGATGTGGTCTAAGTCCTCCTGCAAAAGAAGAGGGAAGACCCCATCGGGTCCCGGAGACTTGTAGGGCTCAAAACAGTTGACAGCCCACCGAAGCTTGGGAATCGTGACAACCTGTCTGGCTACAAGCCAGTCTTCCCTCTTAGCCCTGTGCAGGACAGGGTAGAGATATTCAGGGTTTGTTGGATTGATTAAAGTAGAGTCAGGAAATTGGACCTCCAGCATGTGCTTGAAATTCTCAACCCCAGACTTAGTGTACACACCCTCCCACAGCTTAATAGTATTAAGTCGATATGTGCTGTCGTGCGCTAGAATCTGACCGTAGCAGGGACATTGGAGACTTGCTCACAGAAGGTCCGCCAGGAGTCCTTCTTAACAGCTCTAATGGCCCTGTTGTAGGTGTTAAGGGACTGCCTGTATCCAGTCCATTCACCCGTGCGCTTGGCTTTGTTAAAGAGCCTGCGTGTGTATTTTCAAAGCCGGCTGAGATCCACCATGGGACAAGCCCTTGCTACCCTTTTGTATATTTCTTTAGATTTGGTTTGGCTCTCCTACGAGAGAGTCGCAATAAAGTTTACTATTCATCAGCTGCTCTTTGCACCGGATTGTGTTGTTGAATATTTCTATAAACTCAAGAGCTGATAAAGTTATTTTCAGTGGAGACCAGGGCTGAATATATAGAAGTTTTAAGGAATGAAGGAAGTTTTGTGAATTATTATTTCTCACAGTACAGAATAAAAATGGTTTTATATTCACAATTTTGGTTTAGAGCCTATTGACGTAAATCGTAAATTGAACTGATATGAACTGATATACGTAGCTTTTAAGTTCCGATATTCATGGATAGGGAGAATTTATTCCTAATGCGCTAAAGTTTAGAGCACCGGCATGGACCGCTCCTATTTTTGGAGGTTCGCCCCCTCTGCTGGCGATTCCTCGACTTGGGGGCTTATAAGATACCAAGCGAGGTTGGAGTAAAAAAGGGGGGTTTTATTTGAGTTTTTTGGGTACTTTTTCAATAAGAAAAGACAACTCTCCATATATTTTTCAGGATGTAAAGACGTGTTGGTCGGAGTGACCGTATTTTGTATTAAAGTTCGTGATAATTTTGTGTTTTTCGCTAACCCTTGGACTGAACCATTATTTCACCTACGAGATCTAAAGGTTTTAAAACTATTCTGTGACATTTTATGGTGCCGAAACCCGGGACGGGAGTTTAGATTAAATTGTTATAGTTAATTTATGAAAAGTTAGTGAAAATAATCATCATGAGTGAGGAACAAAATGCATTAGATTGGCTAACGCGTAAGAGGGAGAGGACCCGAAAACAAGTTTCGAATACCTTGTTGGACATTGAGAACATTCTTCGCGAGACGCACATCAACGTGACCGATTTAGAGGTAAATTTAGACATCCTCCGGAAGTTGGAAGAGTCGTTAGAAAAACAGAATGCGTGTATAGAGGATTATCTACCAATTACGGAACTGGATAATGAAGAAGGAGATAATCTAGCGATTAGCGCCGAAATAATTTCCGCGAAGACGCGCGCAATAAGAACTATCAGAACAATGGATACAATATCGAATGCGGCAGTCGGGTCGACAGCAAGTTTGAGTCTACGCCAAAAAACAGGTACTGTGAAGCTACCAAAATTATCAATGGGTACATTCAATGGAGACATTGAAAACTGGAGGGGATTTTGGAGTCGATTCGAAGCCGCGGTTCACGGAAACGAACAGATAAACGCTGTGGAAAAATTCAACTATCTAAAAGGGTGTTTAGAAGGATTAGCGTTAAAATCTATCAAGGGACTATCCTTAACGGAAGAAAACTACCCGAAAGCGGTCACAATTTTGGAAAACCGGTTCGGCCAGGTAGAAGAAATAAAAACACAGCACATGAATAACTTAATGGAATTAACGCCAGTTACAAGAATATCGGACGTAGCCGGGTTGAGAAGGTTCTACGATGACGTAGAAATTCAAGTTAGAAGTTTAGAGGGATTGGGCCAAGGCCCGGAAACATACCAAGCTATACTTTGGCGCCTAATGATGAAAGCTTTACCTTCGGAATTGAGAGTAGAATTTAGCCGAGTGATGGACAGTGAAACGCCCACCGTAGAACGCATTTTAAAATTTCCAAGGAAGGAAGTGGAATGCAGAGAGAGAGCGTTCTCCCTAGCACCGGCTGCGGAACCCCCACGAGGTAATTTTCGGGACCACACAAGGGACAGGCAAGAGGGAATCTCACGAAACTTTCGCCCGCGCTATGAAAAACCCAAAGGATTAGTAACTGCTGCTTCGCTCGCGGTATATTCGGAGAAAAAGCCCGAATGTTGTTATTGTGGGATGTATAAACACCTGTCAGAAAACTGTACCAGAGTCAGTACAGTACCAGAAAGACGGGCGCAACTTAAAAGGAAAGGTAGATGCTTTATCTGTACCGAAAAGCAGCACATGGCCAGGTATTGCCCAAACAAGAAGGAATGTACACGTTGTGACAGGTTGCACCACGTATCGGTGTGCGATCAAGAAGGCGGGACCGAAGAAGAATCGGGGCGAACCGAAAAGGCAACCCCAGGAGAAGCGATTCAATGCTCTTCCGTATTGAAACAAGATGGTCGACCGAATACTATCGTTTTACGGACAGCGAGCGCGATAATTAAGCATGGGTGAATACCAGTTTTTGACTGTCGAGACGAATATCGAATAGTGAAAAATTTTCTTATCGAATACCGAGACGAATAGTTGTTTGGGAACCGAATATGGAATAATTAGGCTTAACTTAAAATTGCCCTTATCGAATAGTTATCGAATAGTCAGAAATAGAAGGATTAATAGACCAAGAAAAATATTCGCCTATTTGTTGTTTTTACCGCAATACACACCGTCTCGAGAGGCTCAAAAGTGTGGACCTTCATGATTGGTCAGAATATGTGGGCAACTTAGTAGAGCATTTTATACTAATAACGCTATGACAAGTTGGCCGTCAAAATCAACATTTTCCGACCAGGCAGGGAAATAAGGTTTTAAGTATTTTTCTGGATAAAGCAGAAGGGTTACGACTCTTCTCGTGGTATTATAATATACTCGTGAGTCTTGTAGAGCTGTAAGGCCGGTGTGACCGAGGCTTAGCCTCTTATTTGAAACTGGTAATTAACAACTTAAATAATAATATAAAAGTTGCTAAGCCTTAACCGCGTTGCTGATAACAACGAGGACTCAAAGCAGACGACAACTAAATATTATAAAATGAAAACTTCCTAGTTGAGGGATTTCAAGTAGAATCGAGAATAATATGAACTGAACCGAACTGATTTCAATACCAAAATCCAGTACTACTGAGGGAAAAACAACTTACAGGCGGATTTTTTTTCTTGGTCTATTAAAATCAATTTAAACTATATTTAGAATTTAGATGCGCTATAGAGTAGTAGCACTTCAGGCCTATTTTCCCATAGAAACTTATACATTAAAAAGTGTAACTGCCATTACTTTTTTAAAACATTTTTAGGGTTAATATTTTTGTTTTCTCGAATAGTTAATCGAATATTTAACGAATAGTTAATCGAATATTTAACGAATAGTTAGTCGAATATTTAACGAATAGTAGGCCCGAATAGTAAAATTCACTATTCGATATTCGTTCGAATACCCGAAATGGGGCTTATCGAATATCGAGACGGTTATTCGTCTCGATATTCGATCGAGTTATTCGTGTTACTCGAGTATTCGCCCATGCTTAGCGATAATAACACCAACCGAAATTGCACCGAACCAACCCACTTATCAAGTGAAATGTTTCTTCGATGGAGGAAGTTCAAGAACCTACATCCGGGAAGACATCGTTCAGAAACTAAAACTGAAACCGACTGGTCAAGAAACCCTAACGGAGTACAAGTTCCAAGACACCGAAGGAATCGAGAAAAGGTTCGACAGAGTCAAATTCCTTCTGAAAAACGTCAATGACTTAGACCCACGGATAGAGATCGAAGTGTTAGTTGTGCCTGACATTTGCAACGCCTCAATTAGCGTACCAAAGGAGGAAACGTTGAAAGAATTGAATACAAAAGGAATCAAATTGGCGGACCTAGGAACGAAGTTACCCAATGGGCAGGAAGCCAAGGTCGGAGTCTTAATCGGAAGCGATTGGTTTTGGGCTCTAGCGATAACCAAGGTTGAGCGATTATCTGGAAGGTTGGCGGCCATAGAAACAATACTGGGATGGACCATTCAGGGTCTCGCTACTACAGTTAACTCGAATGTAGTAGTCTCAAATCAAGCGGTATCCATGAATGTAATCACAATGGACGAAAAAATATAGAACCAAATAAAGGCGTTTTGGGAATTGGATTCAATCGGCATCAGCGAGCAAGGTATGAATGCAACCGAGGAAACGATTGAAGAGGAAATTGTCAAGAAATTCGAAGAGACGATTTACTTTGAGAATGGTCGCTACGGAGTGAGTCTTCCATGGAAGAATAACAAGGAGGCTCTGAAAGATAACAAGAGTGTGGCGATCCGAAGAACCCAAAATCTGTTTAAGAAGTTTCGATCCGACCCCGTTCAACATCATGATTACAGTCAAGTAATTAAAGAGCAGCCGGAATCTGGAATCATAGAACCAGTGGTGGAAGATCCGAGCGCGGGAAATCCAGTCTATTACCTGCCTCACAGAGAAGTGATTAGAAGAACTAGCGAGACGACGCGTATCAGAGTCGTATCTGATGCGTCATCAAAAGTCAAGGGAGCCTTCTCATTGAATGACTGTCTCCACGCTGGGAAAACATGAATCCGAAGCTTTTGGACCTTCTGGTCAGGTTCAGAAAGCCTCGAATAGCGTTTACTGCAGACATAGCGAAGGCGTTTCTGCAAATATCCTTGAATACTAATGATCGAGACGCTCTGCGTTTTCTGTGGAGAGACGGATCACCGGAAGATATTTCACAGCCCTTCGACGAATATCGGATAACTCGAGTTGCTTTTGGAGTCACTTCGAGTCCATTCCTTTTAACCGCGACGATCAGGCATCACCTAGATCAGAATCAAGATGAAAACCATGCCATCTGCGAAGCCATTCGAGACGGACTGTACATAGATGATCTAGCGTCTGGAGCCGATGACGTAAAAGAAGCTTTTGATTTATCGATAGGATGTAAAGAAGTCATGAGCAAGGCGGGAATGAATTTGCGAAAATGGAAAACAAATTCAAGAGAACCAAGAGAAAAATGGAATGAAAATATGGGAAAGTCAGAGGATTTCTTACTAACAGACCCCAGAAATCCGGATTCAACCATTTTAGGCATAAAATGGAAACCAGAAAAGGATTGTTTGGCATTTGACATGACAGGTCTGTTGGAATTTCTGGTCGAGAAAAAATGCACCAAAAGATTCATTTTACAAGCAGTAAATCCTCTGGGCCTACTAGCACCCTTCACGGTTCGAGGAAAATTTCTATTCCAAGAACTTTGGCAGAGAGGTGTTGATTGGGACGATCAATTAGACGATGAATTGGTAAAAATCTTTGAAAACTGGTGTCAAGAAGTACCGCACCTTGGAAAGATTGAAATCCCAAGGCACTATTTCCAAGAAACGAGCGAAGGTTCTACCATACCGTACAAGGAACTCGTTTGTTTTTGTGACGCAAGCGAAAAGGGATACGCTGCTGTGGTGTATTTACGGTACAAGACATCGGAAGGGAAGATCGGAACTACTCTAGTGGCAGCTAAAAGCCGAGTAGCGCCTCTGAAGAAAACCAGTTCAAAAGATAAGAAAATCACGACCACGAAGATCACACTGCCGAAACTAGAATTAACGGCAGCCCTACTAGGAGCACGGCTAGTAAAATACTTGCTAGAGAAGGATTTTGCAAGGGAAAATCCCAAATTGTCAATGTGGACGGACAGCACCATAGCTCTGGGATGGATCAAACATTCACCAAACAAGTATTTACCCTACGTTAGCAACAGAGTAAGCGAAATCCAGAGTCTAACGGACCCGACTACTTGGCACTACTGTCGAGGGGTTAACAACCCCGCTGATTTACCTACGAGGGGAAAAAAGCAGAAGAGCTTCTCACTCTCAAGTTATGGTGGGAAGGGCCACCATTTTTAAGAATGGAGGAAAAAGATTGGATTAAAGAGAATCCAAGCCCGGGAATTTACCCAAAGGCTTGCGATGAAGAACTTAGACCGGCGTTTAAGGATACATACCAAGGAGCCTGTATAAGCGGAAAGGAAACTGAACCCCTCCTCGACCTAGAAAAGTTCAGCACTCTAAAGAAAGTACTACGGGTAATGGCCTGGGTACACAGATTCGTTGGAAACGTCAGAGCGAGAGTGTCAAAGAAGAAAGAGGAGTGGAATGGGGGACCCTTGGATGCTGAGGAAATAAACAAAGCCGAGAGGATAGTCATCCAACAAGAACAGAAAAGAGATTATGGAAACGAAATCTCAAAAATTAAGAATAAACAAGAAATTTCGAAGGAATCGAAGCTATATCTACTAGACCCGTTCCTAGATGAAAATGGACTACTGAGCGTTGGAGGTAGACTAGAAAAGTCAGAGTTCACGTATAGAGAAAAGCACCCCTGGATATTGGACCCGACAAATCGACTATCTCGTTTAGTAGCAGATTCCTGCCACCTAAAAACAATGCACGGAGGTCAAGGAATGACGATGACGCATCTGAGGGAAAGATTTTGGATCCCCAGAGCACGCCAATTGATAAAATCAAGAATCAATTCTTGTTTAATCTGTCGAAGATTATCGGCCAAGCCAGGGAAACAGATTGAAGCACCGCTTCCGGCGGACCGGATTAGAAAAGCCAAACCGTTTGAAATAACCGGGGTGGATTTTGCTGGACCACTACATACTAAAACCGGCAAAACCACGACTGAAAAATCTTATATAGCTCTCTTCACCTGCGCCGTCACGAGAGCGACGCATTTAGAATTGGTACCAAGCTTGACCACGGAAAGGTTTCTCCAGGCTTTTCGGCAGTTTGCCGCCCGACGGGGAATACCATCAACGATCTATAGCGACAACGCGCTCACGTTTAAGAAAGCCTCCGAAGACTTAAAGATAATTTGGAAAACCATCCGAGATCCGGATGTTATGAACTACTTTTCGGAAGCCAGGATAACGTGGAAGTTTATCGTTGAACGAGGAGCGTGGTGGGGAGGATGGTACGAGAGGATGGTGGGGCTAACAAAGATAGCTCTAAGGAAGGTTTTAGGTAAAGCCAAACTGGACAAGGAGGAGATGAGGACTCTACTGGCAGAAGTGGAGGCGATTCTGAATTCGAGGCCTCTCACGTTCACCTACAACGAGAAGGACGAGCCCTCTCCTTTAACCCCAGGACATTTTCTAATCGGAGATCGACTGACGTCACTACCGTCGAGAATATTCCCGACCAGCGTAGTCGTCCCGTCAACTAAGAAAGAGTTGACTAATCGCCTAAAGTATCAACAGGCGCTTCTGGAAAGAATCTGGCAAAGATGGAACAAGGAGTACCTTCTGGAGCTTCGCACTAGTAACGAGAGGAAGCCAGCTTCAAAGGGGACAGAATACCAGATCGACGACCTGGTGATGATTCAGGAGGACCGTACCCCGCGTATGTTGTGGAAAACTGGACTGATAGCCGAATTATTTAAGGGACGCGACGGAATTACAAGATCGTGTAGGGTTAGATTACCTAACGGAACATTTTTAAAACGCCCTATACAGTTGCTCTACAAATTAGAAATTTTAAACTAGAATCGATTTGTATTGCATGTTGTGTTTTTATTCTGTATAATTTTATTGTTTTTTTGAATTTATTTGTATTGGGAATAAGGGATTATTAATTTGAATTTAAAGATAAACTTCTAAAAGTTCATGGGGGGAGCGTGACGTAAATCGTAAATTGAACTGATATGAACTGATATACGTAGCTTTTAAGTTCCGATATTCATGGATAGGGAGAATTTATTCCTAATGCGCTAAAGTTTAGACCACCGGCATGGAACGCTCCTATTTTTGGAGGTTCGCCCCCTCTGCTGGCGATTCCTCGACTTGGGGGCTTATAAGATACCAAGCGAGGTTGGAGTAAAAAAGGGGGTTTTATTTGAGTTTTTTGGGTACTTTTTCAATAAGAAAAGACAACTCTCCATATATTTTTCAGGATGTAAAGACGTGTTGGTCGGAGTGACCGTATTTTGTATTAAAGTTCGTGATAATTTTGTGTTTTTCGCTAACCCTTGGACTGAACCATTATTTCACCTACGAGATCTAAAGGTTTTAAAACTATTCTGTGACACCTATTATTGTATTTAATTATTAACTAGACTGTGCTCTTGATGTGTTCTCGGAGAGATTAAATGATTGAAGCTTCACTTCACTTACAATTAACTTTATAATTAATTATAAATTCTAGAAGTTCTACTTCGCGTTTCATTAGATTTGATATTTAAAAGACAACTGACCATTTCATGTCTGCTGGATTACCGAAACTAGAGTGCCCCAATTTTACCACTAACATCTATTTTATACCAGTATAGTGTGCTAAAGAATAGTTTTTACCTCTCCGTGTGAGGTAGTCCAGGAGAGGTTCTGTAACGGCCGTGTCTGTATGTGTGTCTGTCTGTCCGTTGTTACACCCAAGTGACCGCGTTCGCAGTTTGCGTATCGGAGCAAACGTGTTCGCCATTTCCGGACCGCATTGACAGTTCACAGAAATTTAGAAAATTGTATTTCTCTCCGTTGGCAACTCTATACTTGAGTTCTCACTCCACCATGTTTGGTCATCGTCCATCCCACATGGACACCAGTCTGAACATACTGGCTTATAATCACCACCATCTTCTTGTCTTCGTCCATCCCACATGGACACCAGTCTGTAC
Organism: Phalangium opilio; assembly: GCA_019434445.1. Taxonomy (NCBI): domain Eukaryota; kingdom Metazoa; phylum Arthropoda; class Arachnida; order Opiliones; family Phalangiidae; genus Phalangium; species Phalangium opilio. Next base: position 46,560 of record JAEQBA010001153.1, read on the forward strand.
ATACTGGCTTCTAATCACCACCATCTTTTGGTTTTCGTCCATTCCACTTGGACATCAGTCTGTACATACTGGCTTCTAATCACCACCATCTTCTGGTCTTTGTCCATCCCACTTGGACACCAGTCTGTACATACTGGCTCCTAAACACCACCATCCACTGGTCTTCCGTCTACTCCACATAGACACCAATCTGTATCATTGGCTTCTAACACCACCGTCATCTGGTCTTCCGTCTATTCCACATAGACACCAATCTGTATCATTGGCTTCTGCTCCATTATCATCGTTTGGTTTTAGGATATACGCGGCGATCAGCTAGGGTTACGAGAAACGTCTAGCCTCCCTAAGGTGGGATCGCCACCAAAGGTTTTCGCAATTGCGCTTTTTCCTTACTATTATAATGGAAACGAATCGTATATATACCCCAAAATTTGAAGAAAGCGGGCAAGAGGGGTACCCTTCACTTTAAACGTCAATATTAGCAAAGTTTGAGATGATAATAGGTATAACTTTCTTTTAAACGATTTAACTATTATTAATGTTAATTATTGAAGATTAAAATAATTAAAAATAATTATATTTATTTAAATATTAAAGATAAACCTCTCGTGCAAAGAGATATATTTCCTTCATTGCCTCCTATATCTATCAAGGCCCGTGTATTGCGATATATTTCCTTCATTGCCTCCTATATCTATCAAGGCCCGTGCATTGTGATATATTTCATTCATTGCCTCCTATATCTATCAAGGCCGTGCATTGCGATATATTTTTCAAAACAACAACCAAAATGGGAAGCTCCTCTCAGAAACATAATAATATCTTTTCTCTGTATATGAAATGAAAATATGGATAATATTGCGCTCCTTCTTTAATGGTATCAAAAGCGGATGAGAGGAAAAGTATGAAAATGGCCAAAAGTCGCGAGTCGTCTGAGTTTCGCCTTAGTTGACCGTTTTATTGGCGTAGCTATACTGGGCCTGTTCACTCCCTTAAAGTAGGTCTTGTGTAAATTCGCGGTTACGCGGTTACTGCCGTCTGCTACTGTGTATGCTAGAACTTCCTCGATTTGTGTTAGTAGTCAGGACAGAGTAGCTGGTAATATTTTAAAAGGTATTTGAAGGTATAATATGGATTTTAGTAAGGTTAGTGAAACCCAAAAAAACAAATCTCGGTAATTTAGCTATAGCGCGAGCAGTTTGCGTCGTGATGCGCGTGATCAAGTGGGCTATGGTTAAACCAAGGAGCATAAATGTCTGAACTACTTTCAGTCGCGAGTTTGCAAGTCCATCAGTCACTAGTGGGCTAAATAGTTATTGGCGAAACTTTGATGTCCGTTTTTTTAACACAGGCTCTATGGCCATTGTCATACTTTCCCTCTCATCCACATTTGATGGTATCAATCCTTGCCTGTCTATTAATATTTTACGTAGGAGTAATACCGTTTTAGCGAAGCCTAGAGAGGATAAACATAAGCGAGATTGTTTCGTTAAAAAATACTGCTTTCATTAAAGGGTTTATACTCCTTGTTACTGTTGTATAGAGTAATCATTATAAAAGCTTAAAAAATTACGAGAGGACAGACCTTTTTTATCCTTTTTATTTATTCTTAATAAGAATATAAAACATTTATTTTATATCAAAAAATACTTTTTGGTGCTAAGATTGTTTTAAAAAAATCCAAATTGGTAAAAAAGACAAATGATATTTTTCAAATCTAATGAGATAACGCCCACCTAGTTGAAAATTGCCCTTTTTTATCCGCGGGAGCCATTCTTGAGAATTTTTCTTTGCTTGTAGGTTGTCAATTTATCTACCAGTAAATATTTGTGTTTGGAAGTCAAATTAAGTGGTTGAAAGAGCCAGCAGGTTTTTGCCGCTTCTTTTTGTGAGTATTTGATTTTTGTATGTAAAATGGAGGAAGATAATGTTGAGAGTAAAGATGAAATGCGGAAGCGCAAAGCGCGGGAAAGGATGAGGGCAAAAACATCAGACCCTGAGTTTAAGAAGAGGGAAAATGAAAGGAGAAGAGTTTTAGCAGCTCAGAAAAAAGCTAAGGTTGAATGTACAGGTTCTAGTACGTCTAGTCCTATTACTAGTTTGCCAATTACTTCTATTGCGCCGTCAGTTGGCCACGATGGTAGTAAGGTTGAAGGTGCGGTTTCTAGTATTTCTAGTCCTAATTTGTTTTTTGGTTCTATTGCGCCGCCAGTTGGCCACAGTAGAATGAAGGATAATGTATTAGACGGAAGTACAAGTGAAGTTGCTGAAAACGTAGCGTTAATTACTGCCGACGAAGCGATGAATTTAGTTAGTAATATTTCAGATAGTTTTGTAATGGTAGCGAACGATGAACAAGTACCTTCTACGTCTCATGGTAATGTTTATCTGTTAGAGAGAATGAGAATTTTGAGACAGAATGAAGAGTATAGAATGAAGGAGGCGCTATCAATGCCGAAAAAGCGGGAGAATGAGGCTAAGCGTGAAAGGGAAAATCAGGTTGGCATACTTACCAAGAGAGTTAAAAGGCTTGATGAGTGGTATAGAGCAAGCGAACGAGTAAAGGACCAGTTGAGTAAGGCTAGTAAACGCCAAGATGCAGAGTAGGTTGAAGCTGAACGTGTTAGAAATCAGTTGAGTAAGGCTAGTAAACGCCAAGATGCAGAGTACGTTGAAGCTGAACGTGTTAGAAATCAATTGAGTAAGGCTAGTAAACGCCAAGATGCAGAGTACGTTGAAGCTGAACGTGTTAGAAATCAGTTGAGTAAGGCTAGTTAACGCCAAGATGCTGAGTACGTTGAAGCTGAACGTGTTAGAAATCAGTTGAGTAAGGCCAGTAAACGCCAAGATGCTGAGTACGTTGAAGCTGAACGTGTTAGAAATCAGTTGGGAATGGCTAGTAAACGCCAAGATGCAGAGTACGTTGAAGCTGAACGTGTTAGAAATCAGTTGGGTATGGCTACCAGTCGCGTAACCGGCGAGATCTCCAGATTTGAATCCGTGTGATTTCTATCTTTGGGGTCATCTCAAGGACTCCGTGTACAAGAGTGAAGTCCCGGATGTGGACGACTTGCGACAACGAATACTTGAAGGGAGTGAAACAATCCGAAACACACCAGGCATCTTTCAACATGTCCAAGAATCGTTCGTTAGACGGGCATATGTTTGCATTAATGGTGGGCATTTTGAACAATACCTCAGAAACTGCTGCTAAATTTGTGCATGTACGAATAAATGATACATTAACTGGAAACTCTTCTTTGTTTGTCACTTTGAACCAACTTTTATTAACCAGTCCTTGCACGCTTCTACCTTTAATAATACGCTTCTGCTAGAAAATGCCTCATTAAAATTCTAAGCTGGGAGGGTATTGGAAGTGTCTAAACAAGATGAGCAAGCCGATATTTCTTACTCCTCATTTGTGACATTTTTCACGTTTTGGGGGTCAATGTTTGGGGGCCCGTACCTCCGAAACTAAGCGTTGTAGACCCCATGTTCTTTGACACTTTTCACTCAGTTTGACCCAAAGAACACACCCTTTAATTTATGACATGCTTATCAGAAACACCCTGTATATATTAAATCATTCGTTGAAAAATAGTTTCTTTAAATTTTTCGTAGATAATAAATCGTTGGGAAAAAGCAGATCTTTGTTAAGTTTATTGAATGTGTCAAATATTCGTCCTAATGGGGAACTTTTTTTTAAAGTTTTTAATAGTGAATATCCTTTTTTCCCGAAATTTTCGGTTTGACAATTATATTTGATGTATGAAACTAGTTCGGGACAATTAATTTTGAACAATAGAAGCTCTTTTAGAAATAATATGTCGTTTTTGTCAGTGGCGCAAGACAGGTTTTCTCAGTTTAGTTGACAGAGATAGGATTCATAATTAAAGGGAATGGCTTTAGAAAAGTAGCGATACATATAATAGGTAAATGGTTTTGAACTTTTTCTAATTTATGAAGATTTTATTTACTACAATTTTTTATAAATGATGGAGCAATTCATTAACCGTGATTTAATTAGAGATTTATACAAAGTTAGAAAACAGTACCTCGAATTAAATTTTTAGCGATGCTAAGTAAGCAATTGAAAATTGTTTTGGTAGTAGAGAGTCTTACAAATATGTTCAGCAAATAAGAAATGGTAGTCGAAGGTTACTCCTAGGTCAACTACAGTGTCTTGACGTTGAAGTGATTTTTATTGATTTTGTAGTTGAAAGCAAGTTTATTGCTTAATTTTCTGGTATATGAAATGACTGTTTTTGATTCATTTATCGACATGTTATTCTTATTGCACCAATAGTAAATGATCAGGTCAGCCTGTAATTCTTCGCAGTTCTTGTCCGATTTAATCAATTTACTTAATTTAGTATCATCTGCAAATTCCAAAATATCCGTTTTTAAGCACATCGGGATGATCGGCGGAGTAGATATTAAATAAGAGAGGGCCAATTGAAGAACCACAGGTAACGTCATAAGATATCGATGAGATCATTTTCTTAACTTTTATGGTGCTTCCTTTCGGATAAATAACTTTTGAACCATTTAGCACATTTTTTTAAGCCATAGTAGGATAATTTTTCTAAAAGTATTTGATGTGAGACTCGCTCAAAGGTTTTTAACATGTCAATATAGATTGAGTCAACCTGCCCTTTGCTCTAAATTACGGGTTTCACAGAGTTGCAGAAGGTTAACAGGTGGGTTTCTACGCTGTTCACTTTCAGGAACCCATGCTTTTCAACTGGCAGGTTTGGAGGAACCAGGCGTAGAGTTTCTTATTCATAATGTAGTCGAAGACTAGGCTTAAGGAGCATAGCATTAATATAGAGCGATATATTTGGGGGTCGACTCTGCAACCTTTTTTAAATATTGGTGAAACGAGAGAATATTTCCACGCGTCGGGGTATATGCCGCATTTAATGGACATATTTGTGATGAAGATAATAAGTGGGATTAGTGGATGCGGGCAGCCTTCGATAATGAAATTTGGTATTCCATCAATTCCACATGTTAATTTTGGCTTAAGTTTCTTAAAAGCGTTCGACACATCCTGTGGTGAGATCTCGATTAATGAGAGCTCTTGCTGAATTTTATTTCTGGGGTTTAAAGCAAATGACAGGTCAGATTTACCTTCAGCCTATGTTGAGAAAATTTTGCACAGTTCCTTCGAAATATCCTGTGGATCACTTATGACACTGCCATCACTTTTCAAAGTTATATCGTGTTGTGGGTTATTTAGCATAGAACCGACATATTTCCAGAACGCCTTTAGATTATGCTTAACATTTTTCCTCATTTCAGATCCGATATAGTCTCTGTCCCGCTTGAGTAAATTTCTTGATCAAAATGCGCTGTAATGTATATTTATGCTGGGCTAAGGGACTTTTCCTTTTGGTATGCCCTATAGTCCCATTTTCCCAAAAAGAGCGGGTTACAAATGCCCAATAGTCCCATTTTCCCAAAAAGACCGGGTTACAAATGCCCAATAGTCCCATTTCCCCGAAAAAATCCTGATTTCAAATGTCAGATATCCCCAGTTTCCCAAATAGACCAGGTTTCAAATCTTTCATATTCCATGTCTCCCAAAAAGACCGGGTTTCAAATCTTCCATATTTCCATGAATAGCAGAGCAATGTATTAGTATGAAGAAAAAACAACAAACCAGGCCATGGTCTAAAATACGACCCGAAGTCATTCTTAAGAACTTGTATGTAATGGACGCAGTTCTTTTTTTTCTACTTTTAATTGCTTCTTAAGACAACTTTGGCAAAAGTGTTGCCACATTTTAGACTTACCGAATCGGTCTCAAAATTACGACAAATTGGGCAAGTGAATTGTTCAATTACTATACTCTTGAATTTCTGTACAATTTATAACTATGAAGAATTTACAAAAAACCAGGCCATGGCCTAAAATACGACCCGAAGTCGTTCTTAAGACGACGCACTTCAATTTTTTTCTTCTTGACTTTCAAATGGCGTTTCACGCAGGTTAGTCAGAACATGTGCCTTCAATTTACCTTTACTGTATCCGCGATAAAATCCTGGCAAGTTATGCATATGAAAACGTTTTGCCCTTTTTCCATAAATAGCTGAACAATAAGGGTGGAAAAAAACGAGGCCATGTTCTAAAATACATCCGGAAGTCGTTCTTAAGAACTTGTACGCAATGGACGTATTCTTTTTTCTACTTTTAATTGTTCTTTGAGACAAGTTTGGCAAATGTGTGGCTATTTACCACTACATTTGAAAAGTATGAAGAGAAGGTAAACATTATATTGAGTCCTCAAGCAAGCTGTTGAGACTATAAACGAATAAGATACTAATTCATAAATAGGTGGAGCTACTTGAAGGAAGTGAGGTTTTTGTAACTAAGTTAGACAAACAAAAATTAGAATACAAATACCCTACACCATCTGAATTGATTAGTGAAATACTCTTAACACTGCATACTGAGCAGGAGCACGCGGAGCTCAGTGCAGAAGGACGTTGTTCAGGTGTTTATGGAAAAGGTGAGCTCACTGCAGAAGGACGCGGAGAAAAGAAAGGAATCCCTACAAAGCGTTTAGAAGTTATTCTGGGTATTTATCTTATAAAAGAACTTAACTAGTATATTTCGATGTTATTTTCTGGTGTGATTAACCCATTGTTCTTCTCAGGCCTTGTTGCTCGGGAGTTTAACCACAAAAAGGGTGCTGTAAAAAGCCGTTCAAAGGTTACCTCCATTATCAATAAGAAATGTGCGAATGTCAGACGAGCTTTAAATAAAGGATCGAGCAAGCGATGCCAAGAGAAAAACACAGGACCAGAAGAAAATACGTCATCTGGACCAGATGATTCAAATGAAGAATTCATTGGGAAAGGCAAGTCCGTGGGCGTTGCGCAACACAGTGAGTGACATTGATGGAACTGTTCACGAAGCCAATATCAATTAAATAAAATAATAGAATGCACGTTAATGGCGTGACTCAGCCTTATTTTCTCTTAAACACCAGACGACTTAAATTACCCCTCTAATCAGACTTCTCGAGAGCATCTTCCATTCAGATAAGTGTTATTAAACCATATAAATTGTGCAGTTTTTGGACCCGTCAAAATTAAGACAAAAAGTGCTAAATCACACCTTTGGTTTAAAGAGTTTAAAACAAAATGCAGCTGGTACCTGGATATTTGTTCATTTCCACGAAAGACGAAACATGCGGAAGTAGAACTGGTTTGACCAAAAAAGTATTTCAATGTTGCGATCGTACAAGACCTTTGGCTTTATGGACAAATAACAAGGGAGTCTAATGTTTCATGGTCGTCACTATCACTGTTTTATCATTACCTGAAGAATCGTCATTGAGAATTTCCTCCTCTTCGACTAGAAGTATAAATACTTTTGTAGATCTAACCTTGTAATGTAGCTTACTAAATTCTCTTTGTTCACACAAACAGTTTTTTACCGACTTCCCCGCACGTGCGTGTTTCACTGAGGGTTTACCAAGACTTTCACAGGAACACACGTTTCTTCCTTTTACTCGACTGAAACTATGCTTACAAGAGCAACTTAAAGTCCACGCCACTGTTGATCCCCTTTCAAATGGTATTTTGTTTTCAAATTTCACCAATTCCATAACTTTTTATGGTTTTCTCGGAACTAAATATAAGATAAATGCTGACAACGTTTTCCTTGCTTAATTCCAAACGTGACGTCAATATTTGCTGTCAAGTTCCAATATGGTCGCAAAAATAATGTCTTTCTAATCACGAATACATAGATTTACCATTTGCAATCTTAAAGAGGCCATAGATGCCATGCAAATATCTGATTTACTGTGAGGGGAAGTGCCAAAAGAGGCTGCGAATCTGTGTGGAAATGTTTATCATCGTCATGGAGATCAGAGGAGACGGGGAGAAAAAGGTTGTTACTCCCTTTAATGCATAAAACTAGGGGTGTGGGAAAACCACTTTTTGGGTATTGAACCGGTTAATGAATGCCAAGTTAGGCCTCGATAATTGTTTTACAAACCGATTTATCACGAATAGTTAAGCGTAGTATTCGCAATTAGCGCTTCAGTAGCATTGGGCCGAATCCCAATCACTCGAACCCAATCCCATTATACCAAAAAAACCGCACTTCGGGTTTTTCCCGATGGAATTTAAATAAATAAAATTCTGGGAACGCAAAGATTTTATCTTTGCTATCAAAATTTAAATTAACTTAAAGCAACTTAAGGCCTACGTAAAATGAACACTAGATCCAAACACTCTCTAAATTATTATTTTAAAACTAAGGATTTTAAGAACAAAATAGTAGTAAATCATCAAAATATGATATAATAAAAGCAATTAATTGCTTACAGATTTTTATTTTTTTATGTTACATTCATCATAAAAATATTTTTAAGCCAGCCATTTTAATATACTTCAAGTGTAATATTAACAGTAATTATTTTGAAGGGAGTACGTGTTGAGTGATCAATATTGAGTATTTGAAATATTATACTGAATGTCTAAAAAGAGCAAGCGATCTTTGACATAATAATTCTTGAAGAGAGTTAGAGTCAGAATTTTATATTTCTTCGCCTAGTTTCGGCAACAGAACCCACAAGAATTCACTAGCATCTTCTTGTTGGTTGTGGGTAAAAGGCAGACCAACAGCCGTTCGCAAATCGCAACCGTCGTCGCAGGAACTCGTATTTGAATTTTCAACATGCTGAACAGTGTTACGAAGGCAAGTCAAAATAGGCTTATCGCTCAATGATCCTTTAGGACCTTTAGTTATGTTTCTTAATTCCGGAATCAGTAAGAGCAATTGCGAAACGCTATTTGCCTAGCACATTACTCCATCTCCATTTTCAAATCCTTTCATGGGAGAAATGTCTATACTCTGAAGACCAAGTCTGAATTTTTTTGTTTGGTTTTTCTTTTTCGTTTCACCAGATCGCTCTCCTTCACCTTCTAAAACACTCGTCGACGCCGGCGTTTTTCTACCTCTCTTTAATTCCAACTCCGCTATTTCTATAAGTGGCAGATCACTTCTGTGTTTTTGACGCAGCCTGTTATACTCCACGAGGTATTATTTTATTCGGGTCTAATTGCAAGAGATGGACACCGGCAAAGGAAGTCACTCGCGATAGAGTAACGTACGCCACGCCAGTTCCAAATAAATTTGACCCCAAATCCATAATTGCGCATTTTAAACTCATTCCCTGGCTTTTGTGTATAGTAATGGCATATGCCAAGATTACCGGAAATTGCGTTCATTTCAAGTATAAATTAGTCATTAGCGGGAGCTTAACGCTCATTTTCTCGACTAAAAATTTGCACTTATTGTTCTCGTCGCTTGGTTCCCGATCTACTCTGATACGGATACCAGTGATGTTCCCACTGCCGTTCTAAGTCAAGCCCTTTTTTAGTCTTTCTGACCTGGCTTAAAGTTAACCACTGCTTCAGTGTAACAGTTGCATGGAATTAAAGATAATTGCGTTAAAATTGAATACTTTGCGATTATTGATTGAATTTTAGTCTCGATAACTGTCTAAAATTTTTGATAATGTCAAACGTCGTGTTACGCGAAATTTATATATAACTTAATAATTAATTTAATTGTGCTTTGTTTGGCGATTGGTGTAGTGAAAAGACCTTAATTATTAAAAATAAATTCAATAAAGTTGTAAGAGAATGTTTTTATGGTTTTCAGGTTTCCTAAGAGTAGAAATCCGGTTTTAAGTTACGAATTAGTTTAAATACAATAGGGATTGGTATGGTATTATGCGGCCTTAATAATTAAAATACTTTCATTGGTTTTTTGAGGTTCCCAAAGGGTAAGTCCAATTTTAAGTTACTAAGTAGTTTAATTAGAATTAAACTAGAGTTAGGAACATTAGCAGCACTTCTGGGCGGCAAAGTTTGAGGGAATAAGACACATGTCGGCGCTCCTACCCTATAGGTGCCGACTGCCCTGTGTCCGTCGGAGGTGACGTGACCCCAAGACCCCTTCCGTCACCTCCCAAATAAGACTCATTTCCTTCCCTGATTATTCACATACTGAAACCTGAAAATTCGCATCCTTGCCGCGGCACACTGACCCAATTTGCATTGAAACCTCAAAAAAAAAAAATTAGCAGCAGCTCATAGCTTTGAGTGTAATTAGTTATAAAATATGGAATCATTTATCTTCAACGCACTCTTCGATTTACATTTAGAACATTCCATTTTATATCTTTTAATTTCATTCATTCGCCAATTATATATTTTAATTTATTAAAGACATAATTAAAATTTTCCTAAAGCACAAGAACTGTAATGCTTTTTCTAGTTTATGTGTCTTATCACATCTACAATGGCCCTGCTTGGTAGAGCACGCAGGCAAAATCTCCTTTCTCCATTCCCCGACTCTTGTGGCCCTCGTTCTCCACGTTACTCAGATTCTCAGAAATCGATATGTATTTATCAGTTCTTCGTCATGTCATTCATTTCTTCGAGGAACGTGGCGCAGGGTGGTACTTGATACTTACCGTGCAACATACTACCTTTCCAAAAGTCGAAGGAACAACCCTGTTCGTGCAAATACATCCGACCAAAATTAATGCTTGGTAAGTTGTTGTCCAACATTACGCGAATCTTAATTCTTAAGTAATTTGTATCCAAATCTAGATATTAGTTTATTGAAAAATATTTATTTAAATACAGATAATTTAAAATTAGGATTTTTTTCATTGTGGTTTGTAGAAAATAAAAATTGCAGCCTTGTGCAAAAAGTAACTTTGGCTTTTAGTGTTTAACTTTAATTTATCAGATTTTCAATAAAAAAATTTCTTTGCAAATTTAGTTTCTTACAGTTTCAAGAAATAATAAACAAGTTAAAACATCTGGTTAATTATGAATCGGTTCAAGTCAAGGTAAGCGTACTTGTAATATTTTTAATATGAAAAACAAGATAGGGGTATTTTCTTGTAGATCAAAGTTGATGAGAGATTTCCTATCGGAACAACTCAAATCTGTTGCTTCTTCTCCTGACTTGGATAGAGTTGCTTCTCGTGACTTTGACAGAGCTCCCCTGGAAATGATTAACAATTTCCATGGATATGATGGAGCTCTTGCTGTTATGCAAGATAACAGCGCAATACCTCCTTTCGCTTCAAGCGCAAAGCAGGAATATTTAAATTTTGACAAGGGCGAATTCCAAAGATTTAAGCAGTGAATTATTTTCTAAAGAATAATATGATCCTTAATAACTAGTCCAAAAATTCCTTAACGGATGGTGAAATTCCTTCATCTTATCTCGCAGAGAGAGGGGATTGTCTATAGCACCTGTCTCATAGACCATTTCGATGCAAAAAGGTTCAAACTGTTTGTCTCGCTTTAGATATACACCACCAAAGCCCGCGTGATTCAGCGCAGGCTATTAAGATTTAAAAGACTAATCTGTAGAATTATTGGTTGACAGTGTTATAATGGTAATAGTACGAGTAATAATAAACTCGTATTTCTGCACGAAAACTTTTTGCTTCCAACAAACTTTCACATACATACTGCGGACGGTTTTATTGTTAAGCCCTTCAACACAAAGACGCGCTTATTAACGTCAGCGATTTGAGTTGGGTCTGTTTTTTTGTAATGGCGTTGATACCATAGCTGCCGGTACTCGCTCAAAGCGTTCAACTTTATGTGTGAGAATTAAGTTGGTTCAGAACACATTTGGAATCGCGGTAGTCTTTCGTTCCATCAGAGTAGTTTTCGTACGTTTTGCGTAGGTTATGTTCAACCACTGGTACTTTTAAAGAGGGGGAAAATTTGTACTTGTACTTGTAGAAAATAAGTCAATGCTTGAACGGTTTGGAAATGCAAACCGGGGTTTTAGTTTAGTCGGGACGAGAGTCTCGATAAGGTAAGGTGAGGCTTCATTTTGTATTTCAGTTTCCAAGAGCCGGATAAGTAATTGAGTGGGTTATTTAGCTACCATTATGAGTGTGCCGCAACATACTGTTCGTAAGATGAAAGAGAAGGATCTTCCTCAAGCGTTGGCCATTTAGAAAGAAACTGGGATGAACCAGGGTAGTGATAGTCCTTGGTTTCAACTTGATCGGAACGGAATGTTCGTAGACGCTACTGACGATGGTAATTGTAAGACAAATCTCGCTTGCATGTTGTTCAGTGATAAATATTGGCAAGTACCTACTTTGAATGTTGTCTCGTAACGTTAGATGCACCAGCTGTATATGTAATCGAACCAACTCGTCTACGTGCTTTGACACAGGTCAAATACTTGGTACTTGCGCGAAGATCTGGCCTTCTTGGGTCTATACTTCGTTCGACCCGAGTACCGTGAACAAGGTGTTGGTGGAGGGATCTTGAAGGCCGCCCTGGACTTCGTCGGTGACCGTAATTGCGCCCTCAATACCAGCGAGAGTCATTTGGCGACGTACCGGGATCGCGCTTTGTTCGGTTTGTTTACCGAATGGATTTTGATCGCCTACGAGAAAGAGGGGCCGATGTCGATTGCATGAGGGAACGAGTACCCGGAGTTAATGTTTTCGATTTCAACAAAAGTCGTTTTGCGTCAGTCGTAGCTTATGACGCCGCGGTTCAGGGTTATTGCCGAGAACAATGACTACGTCTCACTTTGAAGGAACCTGATTGCGTAGCCATGGTCGCTCTGCGAGAGAATGGTCTGATTGCGCAAAGTAGAATTACACGCGGATACATTATTGGGTTCTGCTCTTTCCCCGCGTTAAGATCAGATTATCTGGTATAGCTCGTAAGAATGTTCGTAGACACGGGATGGTCGGCCCGCTGTACGTGGACGATAAAGACGTAGCTGAGGCGGACCTTTCCAGCGGCCAGAAACTACGGGGTTATATATATTCCGTTGAAGAACAACGCCGAGAGCTTAACCTTTTCTGATAAGCTTAATATGTATGTCTTTGGCGTGGTTTCACGTCTCTTAAGGAAGGAATCGGTCCCTCCGGCCGAACCCAATAAGATATGGTCTCAACACGACCTCAACTTCTGCAACTTTTAACTTAGGATAACTATTTAAATTATACCAACATCTTTATTTTCCTCTAACTGTATTGTGAGTAACTGTGAGCTGTACCGTTTTGTTGACTATCTCAATGGACAAAGAGCGTTCAATACTTATAAGTGTAGGAAATTCGTTGTAGTGTGTTATTCATGTTGTGGTTAATAAAGTAACATAACATCAAAATGAAACCAAAACCAAATTTCTAAAAATTGCTCGCTGTGACGAAATTCTTTATCACCTTCTCGGACAATCAGACAACGTTCCGTCGCATTTCTGTCGCCAAGAACTTCCTTGGGTTAAAATATAATAATAAAAGTTAAGTTTATAAAATTAGATTGAAGTAAAAGCACGAAGTTTCGAGAGAAGTGCGGACTTCTATGAGAAGCCTCAATGCGGTCTCGGAACGTATGTACAGCTTTATTAATTGAAATACAGAAGCCTTTGTTAGTCTAATAAAATTGTTGGAATCTTCAATAATTGAAAAATATGAGTGATTTACTAACTTCTGTAGAAGGAATAGGAGGCAGTGAAACTAGGCGTGTTTTCGTGAGAACTTAGCACATTAATATTTATTTTTATTTATTTGTTGGTGCAGGTCTGAAAGCCCATATGGCCTATAGAGTAATGCCGGTGACGTTTTTCGTTTGATTATACATTAATTCCTTTGACATGCTAACTCAAACATTATGTGGTGCTTGGGAATTTTCAAAGTAAATGTTTTTGATCCGCCATTTTGAAGGCAAAGTTGCCAGTAAATTCAAGTTAATTACCTATGGATAACATAACGAGTAGTTATACAGTTTATTGGAATTATTCAAATGGTCTGGAATTACAAGTCAAAAATCGTTATATAGAAAAGTTTTTATTTATTAACAACATTGACCCGTATTCGCTGAAACCAGGAGATTTTCTACAAGTTAGACCAGACATAGATTTCCAATTCCTGAATCTTCTACCGAAAGTAAGGTATGGGGATATTTATAATTACCTTATCAATGGAATATTTCCGTTTACGAAAGAAAACCTTCGAAATTACAAGAATTTGGGAGCGTATAATAATTTCTTGAGAGGATTTGTTAGAGACGTTACGGTTAAAATGTTCCAAAAGTATGTTCTTGGTAAAGCACCTGTAAATATTTACAGTTTGCATTACTTACTTTAAAAATAACACCAGCTACTTACATTTTCTTTTCAAGGTTATGCATGCGCAAAGTATGAATGATCCAAACTCTGGATCACAATATTTTAATTACAAAAGCCATCATAGTATTGTTTTGCTAACTTCGAGTAATGCCTTTTACAACTTTAACTTTTTTACTTTGAGAAATTTGGACGAATTAGCGATGGAGGAGTTTGGCTGCATCTGATTTGGGCAAGGTCATCGAAGATGATGACTATTTACCTGACCCTCGAATCATCGAGGCTAATGGTGATGAGCTAACATTTTGTTTTGTCGGCGATGAAGCCTTTCCACTACAGAAACATTTGATGCGTCCATATTCCCTAGGATTTTTGCCTGAAAATGAAGATTTATTTAACTATCGACTTTTTCGGGCAAGAAGATGCATTGAAAATGCGTTCGGTATATCAAGTGTACATTTTCGAGTTTTAAGAAGCCCTATACCTCTAGAACCAAAAACACAGAAGCAGGGGTAAAAGCAGTGGTTTGCCTTCACAATTATTTATTGACAAAAGATGAGGAAGCCAATATAAGGATCAATTGTCCTCAAAAATTATCGGACTATACTGATGAAGAAGGTAATTTTGCAGAATGGAGAAAAATCCGAATAATACTGTGGTTAGATTACAACGTCAGGCAACTACAACTCATAAGATGAATAATGGCATTGAACGAGATAAATTTCGAGATTATTTCATGGGATCTCAAAAGCTACCTTGGCAGAAACGAAATTGAAATGTTTCAAGCTTTAAACATTTGAGACAATAAAGATTATACATTTGATAAAATGTTTATATTATTGATAATGAATAAATACTCAATTAGTCATTTATGGAATTCATTTATTGCAAACTAAGGAAAATAATTATGTTAATCCAAACACATTAATCTTGGACACCTGTTTGTTCTTCCTCTGATATTATGTCATCCATAGTTGGCAAAAACCGCTGTTTCACTTTCCTTTGGTTACAAGGTTTTAATGAATCCAGGGAGGCTATTCTCTAAAAATCGAAAATCATTCGGATCACTCCGAATCCTTATGATTCGGATCGGGCTCATTCGGAGTGGACCGAGAAAACCGTATTCTCTAACCCCAATCCTTATCATCATTCGGATACTTTGAAACTTTTCTCTCAATCCAAATGGACGTCACTTCCTCTTAAGCCACGTGTTGATTTTTCCATCACGTGCGGTACTTTTCCACGCCCACTTCTTCCTTATTGGTCAATTTTATTAGGCGCGCTTTCAAATTGAAAGGATGGACACTTTGGTTTTTCCCAAGGAGTGGAAAATTTTGGAAAACGAGTCTTTGTATTGGGAATACATTCAATACAAAGAAAATTTTCTCTTTCGATTTCTTTTCTTAAGATACAAACACGTGCTTCTTTTTTGGTTTGAAAATATTTATTTTTGAATTAATTTCACTTGAACATTAATTTAAAATGGGAGTTAAAGTACACGCCAAGCAGCAATTAATTTACGTCGAGTTTTTAGAAGCTAATAGAAATTTTGTAGACATGAAATTCAGCGCTACATTTAGTAGGGTTAAGTACGAGGCCATGTGGGAGGACCTAGCCTCCCAATTAAATAGTTGCGGAGTTGGGCCGACGAAAAATGTTGAAAAGTGGAAGAAGGTATGTTAATTTAAATACATTTTAATATAAATTTTAACATAATAACTCCGTTAGTGCTTTACGGCATGGAAATCCGCCGTAAAAGCCAAAGCCTCTAAGGCCAATATTGGCAAGACCGGTGGTGGGCCACCTCCGGAATCTATTACGGATTTAGAAGGGAGGCTGATGCAAATTTTTGGGAAGGGGTCGGTCATTGACGCTGGGTTCCCCGAAGTTGATACCCCATCAACTTCATCCCTCCGTTCTCCTGCGGCCAACGGTTCCTCAAAGGAATCCACCTCGGCATTTGTTCAGTTGGATGACAACTTTGAGGTGGATGTGGCACCGATTGTCACAATGGTGGTTGGAGAACCAACCATAACTACTCCAACCAGCCGCGAGATTTCCGGTGGCGAATCTAGCGGAAACGATGAAATGGGTTTTGTGCCAAACTCAGTTGCAGATTCTGCAAAAAGTATTTTTATATAGCAAATAATTTAGGCTAATCCTGACATTTACTAACAATTATAACAAATTTATAGAATTGAATGAGGCACGAAAAAAGAGAAGGGCCGAAAGCCGCAAAACGCCGTATGAACGGGCCGCAGAGCATTTGGGGGAGACCCAAACTGCCCAAAATATCGAATATGGAGGCATTAGAAAAGCTCTAGAGTCGATAGCCGCGTCCCAATCAAAACTGGCTGAGGCGGTAACAACATTGGCCAATGCCTCAGTTATGCAGGCTAATGCCTCAGTTAGGCAGGCTAATGCCTTTGAGATAATTGCGCAGGCCTTAAGGGACAGAGTCTGAGCATTGGCGAAGAAAAAAAACAGCCCTTTTAAGGGCTACTCGTCAATAATATACTGTCGAAATAAAGGGTTAAATTTTTTTAAAAATTGAGTCGTCACGCATGATGACTTGACCGTCGGATCCCTTGTGACGAGGAGATTAGTAAAAAAAATTGAACTCTTTATTTTGGCGCTATATTGTTGGCCAGTGACACTTGAAGTTCCGATTTAATCTCATATATAGGCTAATGTCGTGAACATGTGCGGAGTATATTGCCTTCTCGTGGCAAGTGTCGTAAACTTGCTTTGCAAGGCCGAAATATACACGTTTCTTAGAATAATACAGTTATAAATTTCACAAAAATATAATTTATCATAATATAATATGGTTTTTATAAACTAACCATCTTATTACATTATTACTTCCATTAAAGTAAACTCTAAGTAAATGTGTATGAAAACCTTGAAACAAAATTTTTATTTAATAACATAAAAGAAAAAAAATCTTAGCCCTACGTAAATTAAAATGTAAAAAATTAATAATTTCTAAATTAACTAAAAAATGTAAACATTTTCAAAGAAATATTTAAAAGAAACGTTTATGAGAAATATGAAAACCTTGAAACAAAATTTTTATTTAATAACATGATAAAAGAAAAAAAAATCTTAGCCCTACGTAAATTAAAATGTAAAAAATTAATAATTTCTAAATTAACTAAAAAATGTAAGCATTTTTAAAAGGAATATTTAAAAGAAACATTTTTGAGAAATATGAAAACCTTGAAACAAAATTTTTATTTAATAACATAAAAGAAAAAAAAAATCTTAGCCCTACGTAAATTAAAATGTAAAAAATTAATAATTTCTAAATTAACTAAAAAATGTAAGCATTTTTAAAATTAATATTTAAAAGAAACGTGTATATTTCGGCCTTGCAAAGCAAGTTTACGACACTTGCCACGAGAAGGCAATATACTCCGCACATGTTCACGACATTAGCCTATATATGAGATTAAATCGGAACTTCAAGTGTCACTGGCCAACAATATAGCGCCAAAATAAAGAGTTCAATTTTTTTTACTAATCTCCTCGTCACAAGGGATCCGACGGTCAAGTCATCATGCGTGACGACTTAATTTTTAAAAAAATTTAACCCTTTATTTCGACAGTATATTATTGACGAGTAGCCCTTAAAAGGGCTGTTTTTTTTAGAGGGTACATCAACGAAAACGACGAACCACTCTGTCCCTTAACCTTCGCCCTTCCGGGTTCCAGTTCCCATTACGAGGGGGAACAATGTGAGGATGTGGGCGGTCATCCTCCACATATGGGGCATCGTCGTCCTCTACGTCAATGTCTTCCCCAAGGCCATTCGCCATACACATGTTATGTAAAACAACACATGCCATAACGATTTGTGCCGCGAATTTCGGATTGTAATGGAGAGCCCTAGCCTTTAGCAAACACCGAAAGCGTTGCTTTAGACATCCATTACACCTTTCAATGGTACATCTAGCCTTAAAAAAAGCTGACATAAACCTAAATTCTGGGGTACCCTCTTCGGGCCCTATAATGGGGACCAATAACCATGGAGTTAATGGATAGCCACTATCTCCTACAAAAATAAACAAAAAATAAATAAATAAATAAATAAAATTATTAAAAATTGGGCTTTGTGACATTAAACTAACCCAACTCAAAATTGAAAAAAAAACAGTCACACCTCCCCATATAAAATTAAATTGGTTAAAATAATTTGGTCAATTAAATCCGCTCGCAATGAATATATTGGTTGGCACATACTAGCTCCCTATTATTACTTGTAATTTTGTTGAGGGTCAGTTTTTAGTCATGTTAGAGATAAGCAATATAATTAATAATTACCAATTATCCAAGAATAATTTAATGACCCATTTAAGTATGACCGTTCCAAATGTCTTGAAACTTTTGTACTGCGGTAAATAAATGAGTCGTGCGTTGACCCCGCAAACTTGGCATTAGCCGCAAGAATGTTCAAATCATAGTCGCAGACTAATTGAACATTTAAGGAATGATAAGACTTCCGGTTCACATAAGAGCTCTCCGGAAAGTCGGGATCATTATTCGGAGGTGGCACAATTGCAACGTGGGTGCAATCAATTACTCCAATAGTTCCGGGGAAATTGCACTCATCTTGAAACCTCATTTTGATGGCATGTTTCTCTACCTCCGTTACAGGAAATGTTATGTGCCTCGGTACTAGATGACGGTTTATAGCCCTAGTAACGTCTCTTAGACTTCGGCTTACGCTAGATTGGCTTACACCAAGAAAAATGTTTTGCCCAACATCTAACTGGTATGAACCCCTACCGTAAAACCTCAGTGCAATGAGAACCTAGAAAAACAACGTCGATTAATCGTAAATTATAATCCAATTGTGTGGAACTCGTGAGATTATTATACATTCATTAATGTAGATCATTAGCCCTTTATCAATAATTTTAATAGAAGCTAAACGAAACAACCTAATTTAATCTAGTAATTCCTAATAATTTATGCAATTGGTCAAGAATAGGTGGTTCTAACCAACCCAGCCCCGTTACAAAAATTATTACAATTGACAATTAAATCTGTGTTAATTAATGTAATTGCATCTAGCGAAATGATCCCTTAAATGTATGATAAATTTAACGTTTTCTTACCTTTAAATCTACTGGCAAAGCCGTCGATCTAATACCTTGTAGAGGCTCGGTCAACGTTTCGCAAAGGCCTAAAGCCATGTCCCGCGTTAACCTAAAATTTTGCCTGAACCGAAGATCATCTAACTCCCACGCTTGATTTAAGTCTCGAAAAACCCTTTGAACTCGTAAGTCGCGACGGGCAAGGCGATTACCACGTTCAAATCGCAAGCGATGAAGCTCGAGTTGAAAAAACAAAGCAGCCATAATAACAAAATATGAACCGCAGCCAAGGTGCCAACAAAGAGGAATGGGAAAAAAAACTAGAAAACTCCGGCGGAAGTTCCGCGAATCTAAGATTTATGGAGGGAAGAGAGGCGGTAAAAACTCCGAATGCCCGATTCGGCCGTCTCTTACGGCCGCCGAATGATTCGGAGAGGTTTTCACCGTATGATTAGGATAAGGTGCTTACAGAATACGTTTTATTTTCATTCGGAGAAATTGACTCCGAATGAAAAGATTCGGATCGAAATTCCTCCAAAAGGACCTTAGAGAATAGCCTCCCAGATCTTTTGCTAAACTTGACAAAAACATTTCATTGGCGCTGTATGTTTTAGAGGCTGATGGCGCCGGAGCCTTTCCACAACCTTCGTTGATTTTGTCGCAATTTTCCTGCCATATCTTCAATAAAGTCTGCTCATATGAGTCTTTTTTTGCACTTTAGTTTCTTCCTAATAGAGGATGTTGTTGAATATCTGACCCTAATACATTCGCATTTCCACCTACAGAACTACTTTTTAAAGCGCTGCTAGAGTTGGATTTGGTATTTCCATCTTCGGATGTAGAAGGCATGGGTTGTTCAATGAGGATAAGTTTAGGTCTTGTCTCCGTGCTGGTTGAAGCGGCATTTTTGACCCCAAAAGTCATATTGCTTATTGTGCTGAAATTATTAAGTTTCAGATATTATTTATACAAGAGTGGATCTTATCATTATACTCATATTGGTTTTAAGGAGAAAACAAACTAAGCCCCTTCTTGAATTGGACATAACTTAACAACATTTACTTACGGTTTTGGCTTTATGGTGTCCTTTAGAAACTCCATAGATTCAAATAGATTCCACACATCCCTCGTACCTCTTCCACTCCCACTTAATTGAGCTGTGCTTTGTTCCCTAAAAATGGTAGCATATTTAACGCAGCAGCACCTTTTTCATTTAAGTAGTCTTCTATTAAAAAGCCTCTATCGGCCATAACCGAATCTCCAGCTTCTTTAATTTCAAATAGACCACTGTCTCAAGTCAGTTCTCTGTCGGACATGCGTCCTGGCACTAAATCCGAAACGAAGCTTATGAAACCGTTTGGAGTACATCCAATTAAGCCCTTGGCCGTATTGTGCTTCTTGTATGAAGACCAAGTGTCGCTCTCGGTCTTGAAATCACCGGGCTTCTGAATGAAAAGCTCCGTGGCATCAACAATAACCCCTGTATTACTAAATTTAACTTTAAATTCTTCAGGCATGTGTTCATCAACGACTTTTCTTGAATGCCAGATCCTTAGTTTAGTTAGTCTTTTCTCTAATACGTCGAACAACGTTACACATAAACTCGAAACGCCAAGCCTATGAGCAAAATCAAGAAAACCAACCTTAAATCGAAAAAGTACCAAAAACGGCTGATATTTTAAGGATAACTGCATAGGGCGACCCATAATATTATGTTCGTTCCTGTCGTATTTACGTTTGAAGACTTTAGCTCCATTGTAGAGTTTTAAGGTATTTAAATCGGGTTCAATGAACTCATATAAATCATTAAAATCATTAATATTATCAAACACAGTATAAAACTGCATCATTGAATCAGAGACAGAAGCTTTTTTAACGAAAACCTATGCAATTCGTTATTTAAGTTTTGCAAGCCAGATATCCCAGCAACTAGACCATATCGGACTTGCTTAACCAAGTCTTAATTTTATTCTTGAAAAGCGGTACAAAAGCACTCGCTCCGCTACCGGGAATCGAAACTGGGCCTTCTTGGTTAAAGCCAGATATCCTAGCCACTAGACCATATCGGACTTGCCTAACCAAGTCTTAATTCTATTCATAAACCTATATCCTTAAGTCTATTCTTGAAATGCGGTGCAAAAGCACTCGCTCCGATACCGGGAATCGAACCCGGGCCTTCTGGGTAAAAGCCAGATATCCCAGCAACTAGACCATATCGGACTTGCTTAACCAAGTCTTAATTTTATTCATAAATCTATATCCTTAAGTCTATTCTTGAAATGCGGTACAAAAGCACTCGCTCCGATACCGGGAATCGAACCCGGCCCTTCTGGGTAAAAGCCAGATATCCCAGCAACTAGACCATATCGGACTTGCTTAACCAAGTCTTAATTTTATTCATAAATCTATATCCTTAAGTCTATTCTTTAAAAGCGGTACAAAAGCACTGTCTCCGATACCGGGAATCGAACCCGGGCCTTCTGGGTGAGAGCCAGATGTTCTAGCCACTAGACCATATCGGACTTGCTTAACCAAGTCTTAATTCTATTCATAAACCTATATCCTTAAGTCGATTCTTCAAAACCGGTACAAAAGCACCTGGATCTTTTTTCTTCTTCTCGATTTAGGGTTTTTAATTCAGGATCTTTTTTTCTTCTTTCGCGATTTAAGGGTTAATTATGTTTTTTTTCCTTCTTTCTCGATTTAAGGGTTCGCGCGCTCTCTTCTTCTAGGGGTTAAAATATTCAACTTGATGAAAAATAAAGGTATCATATGAATAAAAATGAAAACATCGAATAAAAATAAAGGTTTCGATTTAAAAAAAATAATCTCCGTCCGTTTAGAGATTTCTTGAGGGTGAGCCGACAGGGTCTCGTTTAGACAGTTCAGGTATCGACTGACGATGGGACAAGAGGGACTTCGTATATATAACTTCTAGTTTCTCGCAAGGATTTCTGGGATAATGACGTTTGTTGATTGACTTCGGTTTGGCGAATAGTGGACCATATTTATGACGTAGCCGGGCGTAATCATGTTAACAGCGAATGGGCAAAACTTTTTGTTTTGGGACCAAATACGGATTGGTCAGTTTATGGGTTAAAAAAAATGTTCTAGAAGTTTCTCGGGCCAGGTACCAGAATAGTGACTCAAGGTCTTGTTGCTTGGGGGTCTAAATAAGCGTAGTATTTCTCTGGTTTCTTGGAAAAAATTTTCGTTGCTAGGTATTTCATTTTGCACTGTGGATACTGTGGATAGTTCTAGAAAGTTTGCTGTCAATTTTGATGGGCTATTTCCGTTTTCATTGTAGTTATTTTTGGAAACCGTGAATTTCTTTTAAAGGGATAGGTTTAAGTTTAAAGGGCTAATATTATCTTTATAGGGGTAAATTAAGGCATTTCGTTATTAAATTAAAGGTTTAATCGGAAATTTAATTTGATTTTCATGTCAAGATGGTTATAGTCTACGCTCAACGGATATTCTGATGATACCAGAGATAAATGCTGACGAATGTTTTTGGTAAGTAAAAAATAAAAAAAAAATTACAAACGTTTTATGTTTATCTTTTTTTTTTCAAAAGATTACGCCAGACTAAAAAACAGGGATTTGCCGGAAAAGACCTCGTACTACACGGCATTAAGAAACGCTTTCATAAATGCCCTACCAAAATGTAGATGCGATGAAGGAATTATTTCCGTCATCAAAACCATTGATTACGAAATATACGATATAATGCCGTCTAATAAAAAAGATCGATATTTCATTTTTCGAAGTATTTAATTTTTATATAGTCATTTAAAAATAATGTTTTTATAACGAAGGTTTTTCTTGTTTTCTTTTCCTTAGAACACGAGTTTTAAAAAGCAAGTACAGCCGCTTTTTTCTATTATTTTAAAAAAATTCATCCATCATCTTTTTATTAAAATTTGATATATATTTTAAAATGTGTTAGAATTTTTTTTATTATTACGAGCCCAGTCCTTTCGGTCGTCTTGTTTTATTCTCGCTCTGTATCCAAGTTTGGTTTTTCGTATTTTTCGTATAAAAGTATTGATTTTGGTTTGTTCATTATTCCACCGAATTACTTCTGATGGACGTTAGTTCGATCAGCCATTTAATTTTATTCAAAGTAATAAAACAAAAGTTCTTTATCTGTAATCTTAGCTCTCCCACTCTTGAGCAACCCCCTTCGGCCAAAATTCCATTACAAATTCACAACAATTCCTCTAGGAGCCCTAGAAATATACCGAATTTCGAAACCGTCCTCGCACCACGATTTTTGAACCATCAAATCTGTCACTTTTATCGGTTCTCCTTTACTATTGCAATATCCAAGGAATCACGTTATTTGCCTTTTCACTTGCAACACACTAAATAATTCAAAAGCTTACTAAATACGAGGTTATAACCAAACGAATTAAAATTTAGCTGAAAAGAAACAAAAAAATAGTTTCTCCATGCACTAACCCTAATATCTAAAAACTTTTAAATTTCTATTTTAGAGTACCTTCGGGAGTAATATTTATCTTCTTGCGAAACGTAACGAGAGAAATTTAAACTAAAATATTTGTCGATATAATTTTCAGATAATAAGTTGCCATTAATATTTCGATTGCCCCGAGTTTAAAAAAATTGGTATTGATATCTGCTAATTAACGATATTGGCCAATCCGTTAACAACAATTTTTCAAATATTTTCAATAAAACGGTTCAAAACCCTTGGGAAAAGATTAGTTTTGAAAGGAGTATAATCAAATTTTACATATATGGGCTAACTAGCTGTTACCCGTGGCGTCGCTCGCGTGTAATAAGGAGTTCCATTAAAATTATATAAAACATGGGTAGATTTTACTGATAACTAATATTTCGGTACCACCCTAGGAGTGAAGGCACTCGGCGTTGCCCGTTAGCCCGTCAGGACATTTTTTATTACTTTTCATGCGGACATTATTCCATAAAGAAGAGTTTTTAAATTTCTGGCCGCCATTTAAAAAGATGGTAAAAAATCGAACCCAAAAGACCATTCAGCCCGTCTATAAGTTAAAGGAAACCAGTGTACTAAATATTTGTGAAATCGGTTGAAACGCGCGGACGTTGTAGCACAGAGAGGATTTTTTACATATTAAGGCGCCATTTATTAAGATGGGGTCGGATTGGAAAAATATTTGGTAGTAAGCGCCTAGCACTTATGAGTAACGTTCCTGCAAATCTTTAGCCTTCAAGAGCAAGCGGTTTTACCTGGGCGTTGATTATCAATCAGTCTGTCAGGACTTTGTTTTATATTGTTATAGATTTATTTATTGTATATAATTTATTGCCTTAGCGAAATGTATAATGAAATTTATGCATACTAAATCCATTTCGGTTTAAAAAATAAAATAGCTAGCATCATTTTCCAGTAATTGTTTTATATTTGGAGAAACTTATTTTCAAATTAAGCAACGTATGAGAATCGCCGAACTTATTTGCGAGAAAATAGCATACGCGGATCTAGAGGAAGTCCAAGTAAGTGTGGCATTTCCTATATTTAGGTATGTTAATAATATAATTCCTTATTTTAAGTCTCTCAAAGACAGTAATAGAGTGAGTAGTGGATTTGGTTCTTCTGATGTGAAAAATCAAAAGTTGCAAAATAAAATAAAATTAAGAATAAACTTACAAAACCTTTCTCACGGATAAATTAATAATATAAACACATGAAATTCATATCTAGAACTGTAAAGGGTAGCATCTGAAGTTAAAGATCTCTAATAAGTTGCTGAAATTAAAAGAAGATTTAAGATTTCCAGGAATAATCATTCATGTTAAAACTATGTTATACGACTGTAATATATGTTAAGTTTCTATTTAAAGGGATAGTAACCTTTAATTTCGATTAAGATAAGGTTTTCATAGTTTAAAATAGTTGAAAACGTGAACATCGATCGGTAGAAAGGTAAAACAATTATTTTATCAAAAGTCTAATGTGTTATACATCTTGAGAATATTTCTTAAGTGGTAAAATAAATTAAAATATCTGAATCACGTATACTCTTTAAAATATTTTAAGTGTAAAGTCTGATAACGAAATTTCCTTAATGAAAAGCAAGGGATTATTCTAGAAATAAATCCTCATATAAACTCGAAAAATAGTTTACAGCAAAATAGTTTAACCTCCGATCCTGCTAGAATCTCCATAGACATAAAATATATCTTACAATGTTTTCGAACAAGCGGTTGGTATACTTCAGGAATTAACATTTTTATTTACCCATTCATTTTTATTCGTTTTCTTCGAGAAAATGGTTATTATCGTAGCGAGAAATAACACTGTCCTCTAACAAATGAACTCCCTTCAACCTCGGATTCCAGCTGCTCTTCCACTTCAGGAGTCGTCTGACAATTGAAGTTCCGATTTAATGTTATAAACAGATTAGCATCGTTAGCCGATATTGTAAATTAACACTTTGTTGTAAACACTTTGATCAATTCTTGTAAACTGCATTTCAAGCTCTCTGTACAACCTGTGTTAATAAGAATTAAATGTACAGTACCTGTGTTAATAAGAATTAAATGTACAGTACCTGTGTTAATAAGAATTAAATGTACAGTACCTGTGTTAATAAGAATTAAATGTACAGTACCTGTGTTAATAAGAATTAAATGTACAGTACCTGTGTTAATAAGAATTAAATGTACAGTACCTGTGTTAATAAGAATTAAATGTACAGTACCTGTGTTAAAAATAATTAAATGTACCTGTGTTATTAAGAATTAAATGTACAATACCTGTGTTAATAAGAATTAAATGTACAGTACCAGTGTTAATAAGAATTAAATGTACAGTACCTGTGTTAATAAGAATTAAATGTAAAGTACCTGTGTTAATAAGAATTAAATGTACCTGTGTTAATAACAATTAAAAGTACCTGTGTGAATAACAATTAAAAGTACCTGTGTTAATGACCATTAAAACAACCTGTGTTAATGAAATGTAAACATGTTTCTTAGTGACAGCACATTTCTGCACACAATCGCCCCCTTCTGTTTCCAAACTAGTCTCTCATTTCTTTCGGTTGACTTATGCAATTGAGCGTTTTATCGAAAACAAGCTGAGCAAGCCATAATACAAGTTTCACAATTTTGTTGATTTTCGGGCTACTTTTGAAAGCTCATAACTCTGAAATGGCGTAATTTAGGTACATGGTTCTTTGGAACTTTTCACTCGGAGTGACTCCAAGAACACGCTATCTAAATTTGGCCAGACTTTAACACCTTGTATAATATCGGACATATCTCGTAAAAAGGGTTCAATTTGGACACCATTACCCAATTGATGGTATAATAATTTTTAAACGTTCTCCAAACTAGGGTTCAAATCGTAATACCTATTTTTGACAGATCTACCGATGTGAAGAAGGGTCTCGGTGGAACGGTGATACTCGAGTTGTGGTAATGTACACCAGGCTCACATTTTCACTAAGACGGTACTCAAGGTTAATAAGTTGTCTGCGTCATTTTAAGATCGAAGTTTCGAGATTGAAAGAAGTTGAATGGAGTTAATTAATCCAGTGTATTCTCGAATAATTATACGCGTAATATACTGTAGTGATTGAGAAAAATGGTTTTATCTTTTATTTATTTTCGAGTGTTTCGTTTTATGACGAATCAAGAGGGTGACGCATGGAAATTTCCCGGAAATCAGTCTTGTGAAATATTTTGTCTGGATGATTGGTTTATGATTTCGCTTTACTTATACCTTCTGGCAAATTGTGTATCGTACTGATGCTTGGTACTTCTTTTTTATTGATTGAAGTCAAGAATTGATAAGGCGATATCGATGGAATATTCTAGAATTTCATTTCTCCAGTATAAAAAACAACGTTTTGTATTTTAAATTCCATTTTTTTCATCATCTTGTATCTATTTTGAACCGTTTTCCGCTTAATGATGGCTAATGCAGATTCATAAAGTTGTATGTTAAACTTTTATCCAAGAAAAAATGTTTCATTAATTTATTTAAAAAAAAACAATAAATGATTTAGGGTAAAAATTTTATGGAAAACTCTTTCTCCATAAATTCGGAAATCATAAGGTCATTAATATTTGTATTATTGGAAAATTTACTAACGATATCGTACATATTTATCCCTCGCCATCTATTTAAAGTTAAACGGGTATCTC
This sequence comes from Phalangium opilio, assembly GCA_019434445.1. Taxonomy (NCBI): domain Eukaryota; kingdom Metazoa; phylum Arthropoda; class Arachnida; order Opiliones; family Phalangiidae; genus Phalangium; species Phalangium opilio. Next base: position 73,976 of record JAEQBA010001153.1, read on the forward strand.
TTTGTCGATCTGAAAGCTAATACCTCAGATAACCACCGATTAAGAACATGTATTCTCCCAGGTCTTCAAGCTGCGATATTCATCCCGAAATGAGCGCAATCCTGGAGGTAAACTTCTTCAGGATCGACGGAGAATGGATCGTCATGGAACTATCCATGTACTTGAGGGAAACAGACTCATACGACGTATGGATCTTCAAGTCGCCGCGACCATTCTCGGAGTTATCCACCCGGGATAAGTGACAGTGGCGATGGCTCGCACGCAACATTTGCGATTTGTCCTTTGAGAGAGGGCATCAACCTTCGTTACGAAGGGTTCGGAAAAGGCGGAGGTTCTATCGAAGATTTTGAAGGTTGAAATGACCAATCTAGAAATATAGTTACATCGAAATGGCGTATCAGCCAGGAAATTTCAGCACGCGTCTTTAAACCCTCATCAGAGAAAACTTTACCGCGAATCTGTTTTGAAAAAATTTTATATTTTAAATTAAATTAACAAAGGTAATAACGAACTAGGCATCTCGAACTGCACCACAAAGAGAAGTTGAACAATGTTAAAAGAATATGGACTCTGACTTGTATTATTAGTCGCAAACCGAATACCGGCAAAAAAAAAAGTTGGGAAACAAAAATAAACCTCTCCGAGTCGAGACGCAATTAAGAGGTTTTTCTTAAATAATTAAATAAATACAATAGATAGTATTTATTTTCTTCGTCATTAATTTACCTTAATAATAGTTAAATCGTTTAAAGAAAATTTATTCCTAAAATAATTTTAAACATAGCTATTGTTGACGTTTGAATTCTAGCGTATGCCTCTTTTATATTTTTTGGAAATTTCGGCGATTGATTCACAATAAATGATAAAAGCCGCAATTGCGTGAACCTTTGGTGGAAGCCCTGCCATTGGGAGCTAGACGTTTCTCGTAACCCTATCCGATCGCCGCGTACTTCTTAATCCTGGCAATGGGAGTGGAAGCTAAAAACTGCCTTCAGGGAACAATTCTGCTCCGATTTGCGGTGGCAAACACAGGTACGTCCAGAGAGGTGAAAGCAAACTCACGACCAACTGCTTTTCTAAAAGCTACATGTTATATAATAACACTAAAGTACATTTAATGAATGTTAGTGCCTACGAAATCTTGAGTGTTTTTGGATGAATTTCATAAGAAAGAGAATTCTTGATAGGATTCCGTGTCATTGAAAATTCAGACGACGAGCGCATCTTTACAAAAATTTAGTTTTTATAGGCTTTGTCAGTTCCGATTCGTTTCCCACAATGTATTATAGTCTCGGGAAGAGATGGAGCTGGAACGATGTAGTAAATATAATTTGCTCCCGAAGCGAATGGAGCGTAGCTCTTTTTTTTAAGGAAAGGAAAGGAAATGAAATTTATCTAAGAGAAATATATTGTTCCACCCTCGAGGGTCAAAATTCTAGTATTTATCGATACGCTTGGAAAATAGGAAAGCTTTATTCAATTATGGCCCTTAGATGTGTTATCTATTGCAAAGAGTAGAAGAAAAATGGAGGTATTTCTTAAAGACGATTTATACGGGCGAAAATAACAAAAGGGGTCTCAAACTTCACTTTATCTCGTAATCTTTGTTAATAAAAGTAATAAACTAGTTTGTTTAAATAGAGTCAGGGAGTGCTTATTTAACTCAGTGTTGTTTTCAAAGCGAATGACTATTCTAACAGGTCTATGAAACTTGGTAGTACTCTACATCAAACAAAATTGTTAAAAATGATTTTAGGAATAAAGTTTCTTAAAACGATTTAACTAGAATTAAGGTAAATTAATGATGATTAAAATAAATAACATCAATTTTATTTATTTAATTAATTAAGAAACTGCGTCTACACTTGGAGGTTTATTTTGGTTTCCCAACTTGTTAAACTAAAGTTATACTTCGTACCGAATTTTTCATTTACACATAGATTTCCAAATAATTTTTTAATTTTCTCTTAAACGTTAAAGAGGTTGTATTTACAATAGCAGATAATTTTTTAGTGATTTGGCTTATCTGTAACCTGTCGCTTGTCTGTAAAAGTTAGAACTATCTAGGGGACGTCAAAGACCAATTAATGACACCAAGCAGAATGGGAATAAGTGGATAGACACAGTGGGTGGAAACAGCTGTTTATGAGATTTTGGGCCAAAACCCTTAATGAAAATTAAGATACATGCCTATAAAGTATGCGGAAAGGAAAAAATCCGAATCAAAGTGCCCTTTCGCCCCAATTAACGTTTAATCGATACAAATGCCTTAATGGCAGCAAATGCAAATGACAGTAACGTAATGTGAGGTACAGTATGGAGAGCGTATGCAACGTGTATCAATGGAAAAAGTACCTATACTGCCTCCAATGGTTTTCTAGATTAAAACTCGCGTATGAATACGAGCGTAAATACTTAGGCAAACTCAAATATGTTTACCACGATTGCAATACCAAATCTATAATCATCAAATACCAAAAATATATACTAACGGCCCGAACTCATCAGAAACCGAACTGTTTATCGCCGGACACAGGAACGATAATGTGATTCAGTAGGCCTTACGGTTGACCCAATGTTCAAAAGCACTCGTAGTTATTAATCAGCTAGTTCTTTAAGTAATCGAACAATTTATGTTATTAAGCAACTATATTAATTTTCGATTATTGGCTATTTGATCTTTTCCCGATTATTCGATATTTTTTCGATTGTTCTACATTTTTTAACTTAACTGAGGAAATTTTGACTTTCCAAAATACTGCATTGTTATAATAATGAAATTGGGTTTTCAAAAAGAATTTACCATTACAATCGAATTCCATCTGAAGTAAAAATCAACTAACCCGTAAGAAATTGCATTAAAATATAAACATAAACGAATATAGATGCTAACAACTATTTAGACCTTCCTCGGGTTTTGTTATACATAAAGAAAGTCATATAACGTCTCTTAGTTTGAAAAAAACTTGGAAATATACGCTCGTACTCCCATTGGCATGGTCTATCGCACCAACACTTTCGGTTTTGATGTCTCTTTTCAGACGAAAACTGGTGAAGTTTGAAGACACGCGCCAGCGAACCCTACGCGCCAGAAAAGGTATAAGGGCCTAATTTATATAGCAAGTCTGCCCGGGTCTGGTTGTATCACGGTAGGAAGACATCTAAACCGGCTATGCTTAGCACCGAACTTATATGAACGGAAATTCACCATCAACTCTCTTCGCGAAAAGTGATCCTAAAGAGCCTCTGGTATCAGCCGCTACGTATAATATAAGTTCATATAATTTACTCAAAAGACCATCAATCGATGTAAAACACGGTTGCAAAACCGTTTGCACGATACCCGGAACACTTTCAAATTAGTCGTAAAGACACTAAAGGCTCTTTCAGACGATCCAACTTTTTGACTCTGCTCGATGGGTCAAAAAGTTGTATCAACTTGCCCAACTTTTGAAGGGAAAAGTGTAGTAGATCCTTCCTTTTCACACGACTAAACTTTTACCGCCCAATGGAACTTTTTAAGCGCCACCTACCTTGGAACTTTTTAAGCGCCACCTACCTTGGCACTTTTTTGAAAAATGCTTTTTTGTAATTCATTTTGTATGGCTCAACTCATGCAGCGTCTATTCACACGATCCAAATAGTTCATGAAACTCGGGTTGACCCATCAAGCTGAGTCAAAAAGTTGGATCGTCTGAAAGAGCCTTAAGTGTATTTGACAGGGGTATCTAGGGTTCTTAATCGGTAAATTGCCATGGTAATATATGATCTATTAATACGGGAACTGATTATATGAGAGCTTCGTGTCTTAAACGGAACGGAAATTTTTACGTCAAAACAAATGAACCCAAAACCATTTTTAACATGATTTCAAAACGTTTAACACTCCTTGGAGAAATAACTTCAATTGAGGCGCATCTGATTGCAAAGGATGTCGCTCATAATCGATAGCGAGCTAATAACGAAGGATCCTTCTAAAGGTATACCAGCTCGGGTGAGGTGCGTGTAGAAATCTATCTCACTCCCACTCTCTAAGCAGGAGTTGCCGACCGTAATCAAGCGGTGCCAGCCCCGACCTACTCAGGGTTAAAGGTCCATAGGCTTACTAAGCAACATATATTTAATATCCATCTCAGCTGACAGCGAATACCTCAAAAACACTACGTTGAATCAGTTCTAATAAAGATGTCGGTCAACCTCGAGGTTCGAATTGAGGAAAAATTATCTACGTTAATTGTAAAATAAATTTTGGAGTTTTGAATTTAAGGTCAGCTATAAATTGAATGGGAATTTATATCCAGTTTTGCAGAAATTATATGCCTAATCTAGCATTTATATTCAATATGATGTCTTGATATTTGGGGTCAAACAATTACAGAGCTTCCAAAATATTAATCGTGAAAACAGTACTCGGAAATTAAGAACCATTTGGACTCAAATTCAACCAGAGAACCTACAGTACTTTGGTCCTACCAGCCATTTTGGAACTACTTTTATGTGTGGCGACTATATTTTAAGTGCGAAGGTATAGTGTAGGTAGATCCAACCTTACAGTATGGTTTAACCAAATGTTTCAAAAACTGCTTTCCTCGGTTTACTGTCTTAAACAATGAGGAAATATATACTACAACGTTAGGTTAACGTTACGTATTAATCCGCGTTACCATTTCCACTGGAGCATTTTCCCATTAATAATACCGATAGACGTTTTTCTACCGAAGGAGCTTCACCTTCTCCCCCTCAATTGGTAGAAACTTGGGACTTTTTCTCGCTCCCACTAATAACTAACCACTAATGCCAAGGAGAATAGGAGAAATAAGGTAGGGGTGCGATTTAGTTGTCCTGCCTTGTGTTAGTTCGACCAGTGCCGTCCCCGTAGGGTCCACAGGGGAAAACGGCGAGACGAACGGATGAGTATTGCCTCACAGGGAGGATTTTTTTCATTGTTCCCCTACACAGTCTCTCTTAATTCCGACGATGGGGGAAACCGCGGCACGGTTCGTTTGAAAAGAAGCAGACGCGCCGAGCGCTAGATTGAGGGGATGAGCCCGAGGAATATGGGGCTTCATCCCCCGACCCTGTGCGCCGAGGTGGAGAAAGAATGACTAAGAGATAATATTGAAAAAGATTAACTATCGAAGCAAAAACACGAGACATTCCGTGTAATCAGTCTCCGCCAAATCAGTGTTAACTTTTCCATGCGATCTGGATAGTTTTCGAACACTACTTTATTCTTAGTCACCCGAATATAACAATCCGTACTTACAAGTAAAGTCATTTTGTTTCGAAAAATGTATTAAAATAATACTTGGGCACTGTTTTGCGGATTGGTTCATTCGGAAACTGGCAATTTTAATTTCAGTGAATTAAGCTGAATTTTAAAGTTTGGATCAGATATCTTTACTGGAAATGGTAAAATTAAAATTTCTGCAAACCTTTATTGCATAGCAAAAAAGCGCAAAAAGGTTCTTCAGATGTATCTTCAGGGATTCCAAAAAGTAGACTAAGTTCTACATTGTCCTACCTTACAAAAATAAAAACTCTAACCGAGCTATGGGTGTGTAGAGGTACTAATGTGTTCCTATTAAGCTAAAAACTAACGATAATGAAAGTGAAAACTCCGGCCACTATACTACTACTACGGCTCGGGTCAAACTAAAAGACTATCGTATACTACGATGTGGCTAAAAAATGGTGTTATACGGGAACATGTTCTAAAACTTAAGAGCAAGTAGGATTTCAGTGATTCAAGACTTTAAACGGATTTTGGGGAATTTCTTAGTATAGCCGCGTTCAGCGAAAGAATCCGATAATACACTATTATATACAAACTTGGTTTTCGGTACGTGCAGCCGAACGCATCTTTGTTACGTCGACAAAACCGTAAAGCCTTCGAAAGTCAGTTTCTAAATTCTACATGTTGTATAATAACACGTATAGCGAAGAAGCTTCACGGATGTGTAGCCGAAGGAAGGTTATTTCTACGAAAAATTTGGTCGGAATTTTGAGAAGTGTCTCCTTTTTTGACAAATATATTAAAGAAATTTTGATACGATGAAGTCGGATTCGTGTATGGTCTGGCGTATAACCGCGCGGTTGAAATGGAAGACCCGACGTCGAATCCATCAAAATACTCGAATTCTACTAATATGACAACATGATAGAAAACGTTCGGTTATGAAAGTAAACCCAGTACTCAAGTCTTATTCCAGAATGTCAATCCAAACACGAAATATGCTTGTGAATCCAGAGCACCCTAACTAAACTATATAGTTTCCGATACATTAGAATAAAATGTTGGTTCTATAAGACCATTTACAGGAGGAGGGATACAGCTGATATTGGGGTAAGACAGTAGATCCGGTATATGGATTCACATAGGGCTTCAATGTTACCAGTCCAACAAGGCTCTTATTGTTTGAAGTCATATCTAACGCCTTTGGATTCATACCAGATATTCCGTCATGAGAAAACAAGGTTTTCAAGCGCCGAACTCTATTTTATCCCCGATTAGCCAATGGCTTTAAGTAACATGTGAGACAGTAGCTCGGTTGCATTGTTTTTATACTCGTAAGCATCTGGGAAATTTGTCCAAGTCAACTCGTGACGGAGACAATCTGAAGGACTGCGCCCATAACGTGAAATCAGCATTGAAACATTACAATATGTAGCCACAAGGTAATAATTCAATTATAAGGGACCATAATGGTTTGTTGCAACTGAGAGATGTTTTCGTCAGATTCTCTTTCGAATATCTCATCTCGAATTTTTATAAAAATGGTTCAACAAAACATGAGACAGAATTTCAACTCTTAAAAAAACTGTTCCTTATGCGACCAGTGTTCATAATATTGGATATTTTCAAATTGCGCGTCTCTACCCAGTTCAGGCAGATGTCACCAGAGGTAAAGGCCAATCAATAACCACGTGTTGACAGAAAGAGCGGGAAAAAGGCGTCACTCCTTCATAGGTAACCACACCATTAACTTAATACCGATCCATGCTTGTTTTCGTGTACCAGGGGATACACACACAGAATACCATCGCAAATCTAGGTCTGGTCAGAAGTCCATTAAATTAGCCTAGGAAGTAACCAAAAGCGGGGTTTGGAACTCCCCTCTCTTGTGTAGCAATACTGAAGAAGGGCGACACATTCGCCACCTCGCGATAACTTTTCTCAGATCTCCGGTTTAGGTGCTACTCTTACGCCAAAATTTGCCCTATAGGAAGAAAAACAGCTACTGGCTCAAAATAAGCACTGGTAATAACGTGGAAAAACTGTAATAACGTGGAAAAACTGTATTAACGTGGAAAAACTGTATTAACGTGGAAAAACTGTATTAACGTGGAAAAACTGTATTAACGTGGAAAAACTGTATTAACGTGGAAAAACTGTATTAACGTGGAAAAACTGTATTAACGTGGAAAAACTGTATTAACGTCGAAAAACTGTATTAACGTGGAAAAACTGTATTATCGAGGAAAAACTGTATTAACGTGGAAAAACTGTATTATCGTGGACAAACTGTATTATCGTGGAAAAACTGTATTATTGTGGAAAAATTGTATTATCGTGGAAAAGCCGTATTATCGTGGAAAAACTATTAACGTGGAAAAACTGTATTATCGTGGAAAAACTGTATTAACCTGGAAAAACTGTATTATCGTGGAAAAACTGTATTATCGTGGAAAATCTGTATTATCGTGGAAAAACTGTATTATCGTGGAAAAGCCGTAAGTTTTCGATTAAAAATTTGTTCAGTCAATTTATAAACTTGCTTTTGTCATGGGTTTTTTGTGCTTTTCTAACACAGTCTTCCACTCTGGCTAGTGTCCGAACTCTTAGTTAAAGAAATAAAACTTAAATGGCATCTTTCTCGAGTCTGTGAAGTAATGTTTGATTGATTAAAGCTGATCCCTTTTTGTCGAAAAGCGGAAACCCCCAATTCTATAACACTTAGGTCGAGAAGAAGGAAGAGAATCATCGTCCTAGTCCTTTTCTCTGTACCATTTTTCAACTCTTCCTCAACGAAGAGGAGATCGCTCTTTGATGGGTTTTCACCCCTCGAGCCACTCTTGCCAATTTCCATGGTTCCAAGGAACCCGGGTAGAAATGGTAAAAGATTTTTTGGGAATTTAAAATGTGAGTTTCAAAAATAAAAGAAATGAAGTCCGAGACTATCACTTCTGCACAAAACACTCGTACTTTTTCGTCGTGGTTAGGAAATTGGGTGGTTGAGAACTGTCCAAGATGGTCATCGCAGTGGTTTTATAATTCCAAAATTTTAATTCAATTCCTTTCCTTTCGAAAGTTCAATAGATGTAAACATCAATGCTAAAATAATTGTACAGCATCATTCTTGTTTTGAAGATTTATGATAGAAACACTGAAAGAAATTTGCTTGAAACATTAATTGAAAGTAATTGAGAGAAATATGTTAGAAACACATCCTTTATAAGTTTGGTAACCATTGAATGGGTTACATTTGTTTCTTCAATGAAAGTTATGTTAGTTATGAATTTCTCTACTATAGCGCCTGTAAATTTTGTACGAACTATGATTGTATAATAGAACTATCTAGACTAATGCCCGGTTGTTTCCACCCTGTATGATATGTTAAATATAGCAATTATCTTTTTCAGAAACACGTGCTAAACCTTTAACAGGACAAAGGTTTGACATCATTACTTATGTTAAACGTCTTTTAAAGAAATATACCATCTCATCTTCCGAGAGGGATTATTTCTTTTCATGGATCGCGTTGGACGTTGAATCTTTTTCCATGGTACGTTATCAGTCGCGAAAGTAGAAGTGTCAGGACAGAGAACTATAATCAAGACCCACTACCGGATGAAATAGGGGCTCCTTCTCTTTTTTGATAGTAAAGGGAACGCTTGACATATCTTAGACTAGAGGATGCATAGAGTGCCAGGGATGCCATCTAGGCTCATCATCGAACTCGATAAAATCAGAGCAAACCTAAGAAAGAGCTTTTCGATCGTCAATGCTTCATATTATAAAAATCATAGCTACTATAAGTATGACCCTTAATGAAGGTGTGTTTCCGAGAAAATCACGAACTTGGCTATCTCTCCAATAAAACCCTGATATGTGGAATGTACATTTCTTTTAAAATATGTTCTAATTAAGTAGAGAACGATGTGGCTACTTTTAGGACCCAGCCCTAGGGTTATCTTGTTTTTTTCTACCAATGTAGAATAAAAGTTTAATCATTGTTATAGGTAACATTTTTAAAAAAATATCATTTCGTTTATATCAATGAAGTTTCCATTTTTGCCTGACGTTTGTCGTCCACCATCTAATATTTGACAGATTTGGAGACCTTACATAGTTTAAAAAAATACCTTTATTGTCCATCGAATCGCGTCTTTGCACGTACTTGTTTCTCTTTACGTTTCCATGTTTCAATTTTCTCTGGAATAAATCGAAACAGCCAAGCTTCAAGATGGAAGGTTAATAATAAAAAAATGTTTGTGAACGCCATCCCTTTTGGAAGACGTTATTTATAGTACTGCTATATCGTTACCGAGAGGTCACACACTTTAATTTTTTTCAAACGAATTTTAGCCCAATTTTATAAAGGGTATGTGAATTACTGTAATTTTTAAAAACGATCACTCTATTCATTCTTCACTTCTTAAGGGCCGAAAATAAGAAATTTCATGTTTGATACTTTGAGACTATAGATGCTGATAGAAAAGAACTAATAAAAAGCAAAGGTGACTCCAATTAAGTACTACTATTATTGTAGTAAGGATTACTCGTAATCATTTGAGCACTGTTAAAGGAAGCGCATCGAGGGGCTACTCTCTCAAGTTGTTTTGTTTCTGTCGCTCTATTAAAATTATAAAAGAAGGTAAATTATTCAGGTAAATATTACGGGTAATCAGTTAAAAATAGTGCATCAAGGGGGCTATTATGCGTTACGATTAATCGTTAATCTAGTAATGGTTAAAACTACATTAGACAACATAAAAATGTAGAATTAGCTAAATTTGTTTCAAATCGAGTTTGAATTATTAATACCAAGCGATGTTCCTGGAATATCGAAAAGAAACAGAGCATTATAGCTATACATAGTTTACAGGCTAGGAGAATTCATACCGTTTACACATGGAGGCCAGGCTTCAGGTGTTACACAAGGAGGCCTGGCCTGACTCACTGGGTGAGTTCAAAGCTGGGCCTCCTTGCGTAAATGGTATGACTCCTTCTAGTCTGTAAACTATGTATACACCTGCTAAAGAGTTATAAAATTGACAAAACATGCAAAGAGTATCGAAATATATATCTGATAGTATTGTCACGTTTGGTTAATTATTAACATGTCCAAATTATTGGAGTAAAAGTGACTGTGATGTACAATAGATGGCAACTAACTAGTTGTGGAGTACAGAAAAATTTAATCTGTGGCTCAAGATCGATACCCTATAGGATCTATTGATCCATGGATAAAATAAATACCTAGTTATGCACCACCTCGTATATAACTTACCTATTTACCACTAACATAGTGCCATGAGTATTAATAGTTTTTTCTTGTATCTCTTTGGTTTGTTCTACACCTGGTAGATCATCATCATCATCGCGATATGCTAATGGTATAGATGTGTTGTGTGCTAGATGGCGCCTTGTACGTTTCAATTTTGTCAATGTATCAATAAAGTAAATCGGATTCTCGGTCCTAAGAATGGGTCCACCAGAGATGTGGTACAAGCAAGAGTTAGGATTATAATACATCAAAGCGTTGTTTAATCCTACGATTATGGAGAAGACAAAGAATTGTAGAATTAGTTTACAAAGTACATCGTTTAGAAAACTGTGAATTGTATCACCTTGAATTTCTAGAATCCTTATCTCCCATTACAAGCACCACGTTTTAAGTATTGAAAAATCTCAGGTTTGCCTTCCTCTATACGATATTTGGTAAAATACCGTTCGCCATCTTGAGGAGACGGATGAATTTAAATTTAGAGTCAAAATGTGGCGATTTAATTAAAGTTAGATTTGCGTATCAACTTTTCCTTTTAGGAAAAATTATATAAAAATTAACGGAAAGGTTTTGGTAAGATTTAGTGATGACATGATATCAATTTAAATCGATACAACTATGTCCCTTTTCTGATGTGTTTTTCCTCGATTCACCTTTGGTTCACTTGTCAGTTCTATCTGGAAATAGTGATTCTCTCATCCTCATATTTTTAGTCATTGTATAGTGGTTACTTGCCAGCCGAGCCCATGCTAGTTACACAACAAAAGTTAATTTCAATGACCAGTTATTTCTATATTTACTTCCAAAACGACTCGCCAGGCGCCAGGCAACACTTACAAAAGTGTGCTAGAAATTTTCTTTCTAATAAATCTTTAGTTAGAGCCGCAAAAACGTGCTTATGCAGTCAAGCTAGGTATTAAGTGTTCACAATTAGACGTTGTTAAAATTTAATTGACTCTAAACACATGATAATATAAATTACGGACTGAACGGTAATTTCTGTTTTCCCAAAAGTTACGGCAATTTCCTCTCTGAATTCTCATTTAGTCTTGCAACATTTCCTCACCTTGCGTTTTTGAAATCTTTGACCCAATTAGTTTCCAATCGCGAAAAGTGTATTTCTTCGGTTTATCATCCCTTTAAAAAGCGAATAAATCTATGGGACAGTAGGTGAACGGTGATCTAGGTTGGTGTGGCAACGCCAGCTCCGTTTATAGACTTTCAGATGGACGAGTGGATATGACAGCTTACTCCTACTCATCCCTCTAACTCGTCTCGACACACCCGGACGCAAGAGGGGAAACACCAACAAGAAGACTATCACTAGAAGTGGACAAATGAATAAGGTAAACGTATGGTGAATCCCACGAAGGTGATAGCGTGTACAACCCGCTTCATCCTCTAAATGAAATGTCAAGAAACAAATTAGCTTTAGATGAATCGAGAAATGAAAGTGCAATAGACCATTCCATTATTGACATGGGTGTAGAGAACCTATAACAGGGAGTATATATATATATCCTATTAATCAAAGCTTCCCTAAATAAACTCGGCAGTCAGTGGATGGATTTCACCAATAATTTTAAATATTTGAATGCATTAAGTGATTGCCTTCTGTCTTGTAGATTTCGGAGGATGTCAAACGAAGTGAGACTGATTTCCATTGACCACCGTTTATGGCCGAGAGAAGAGTGAGGCGGACAGGGATCCTTTACTTTGGCGTTAGCTTTGCAGCCCCGGAATTGTCGCTTATTGTTGCTTCTGTCGACTCTTTTTTATCGGTCCAATCTCGTTTCTTCTCCTACTGTCAAACATGCACTTGAGTGGCTTCTCTCGCCGTCACTTCCTCTATTTCGTTAATCTTTCACACTTCCGTCTTTGTTTTGTTACGCTCCAGCCAATAACTTACCAATGCAGTTGAATCGCTGGACGATACCCTAATCTAAAGTGATTTCATCTCCTAGTGATATCTACCCGAGGGGTTAGTCACTTGAATAATCAGGTGTACAAAACCGTAGAAATCGATTACTTGAAAAAATTCGTACAAGTAACGTAAGTTTATTTTAAAATTAGAACCTCAAAATCAGTGAACCGATGTGAACTGAACTGTAGCCCTTAAGTGTGATGTAAAGGATCGGTTGCTGCTTCGTGGGAATGGGTCATTAGCTAGATGCGGGGAGACAGTGTTCTTTTGTTTCTTTCCTAAAAAAATGCGCTACTTTGGTGAGACTAATGAAAGAGGAGCGACCTTTTTGGCTGGCTGTGAATATTTCTTTCCATCCCGCCCCGAGAACGTCATTAATATTCTAACGACACGAATGATCTTCCTTTCTATCCAATAGTCTTTTTAACACACCAGCCTATGTTCATGTTACATTGTACAGATGCAGCTAACAGTATAGGTTTAATATTATTATTATCTTATTTCCTAAATTGATTATCGAGCATTAAGTTTATATGTTTGAAAGTGATCTATAGAGGACAAGTCTGTCCCCCTGCGGCCTATAATCCGTCTCATCCCATTCTGGCATTAAATTATATGAAATACTACCACCGTGAAACCCTTCTTTTTCGACCCTAAGACACACTATAGTTTGTATCTACATGAATATGAAACTCTTCTCGGTTTTTTTATCCCTTGAAAAACCCAGGCAATGTTGGCAAGCTTACCTATAGGTCATATAAATTTTACCACGAAAGAAGTAGTTTAAACGCTAGAAATCACCACGATTTAGACTTACGTTACTTGGCGCACTTGCTACGACGCTTCCAATGGAAGTCCTGTGCAAAGTTTTATTTATAATTACAAATTCCTTAGATTGGATAGTATTTTCGAACCCACTGAAACCAATGTTCAATTAAAACTCCCACTCACTTCTCCCTCCACTAACAAATAAAAAAATCTTGCGAAGTTCACAGTTGGTGCAATTATCTAAGCTACGTCAATATACTTTCCTCAGAATGAAGAGGCTATACCGAAAATATTTTCGACTTCTATTGTTATTAACATCATCAACTGAAGTTGAAAGTGTTTTGGGCGTCGGGGGTGATGAACGAGGCCATTAGGTTGTCTGTCGGGCCGCTTGTCAGCCGGAACAAAAGGCCGCACTAGCTAACTACACCCGCCCGAGTATTTATCATCATTTTCGTAAGAATCCTTTCCAATTACTGCGAATCAATCGTTTTATATGCTCTAAATTTCCAAAACACTATATAATTTTTACAAAACTGCCACGATGAGTATTTTCATTTCAAAACATTTTAGTCCATGAAATAGTGTAAATTCGCTTCTTTAATGTCATTTACTCGGCCCAAAAGTGATAGTTGCTTTAATAGGAAGAATAACTTGGATGGTAAAAAACTGTATCGGGTTCATTAGTCACATTGGAGAAGCAAAGAGAACAGTCGGAATAGGTACAAAGGTTTGGACAAGACTACTCTTTCGAGTTCTGGCAGAAGTCGCGAAATTAGTGGCTCCAAAGTGACGTAGTGGATACAAACGGCTCCCGCGCGTCCTCTCTAATGCAACTCCCCTCTTCCGACCTTTATTGCCACGCATTTATCTTCACTAAGCACATCTCACTACTATCTAGTTCTCACTACAGTTCTGACATTTCTCCTTTGACTAAATAACCCCGAAAGTTGCGTAACACTCGCGAATGTTTTAGCACGTACGAAACTTATGACAAACTGTAAACAACGCCCGACTCAAAGGGTTTTTCCTAGAAAGCAGAATTTTTGCTGGGAAATTGCTTTTAAATCACTAAAATTGGTGATTTTTGCCTCTCCCAGTGACGACGACGTCACGGGGAGGTATTACACTGGACGTGTCTGTCACCGTGTTAGCAGTTGGCAAATCAGAGCAAACGTCGTTACCCCAGTAACACGAGTGTTCCGCGTTCGAGTCGGTTCGAGGTAGATTCGTCGGTTTATGGTCTAGTCGGTAGTTAGGACTATAATCCGACTCTTATCCAACTTCAGTTGCCAACTCCGCTTTGCAGTCGGCCGTGAGAACAATAAAATAGAGTTGGCTGATAGTTGTATTTTAAGTCGGTTAATGTATTGAAGGATTATGTCGGCTGCTCGACTCCTTACCAACTAACACGCTTTTCTTTCAAATAAAAGTTAACAATATGGGTCTAGAGGTCGACATATCCGACTGCCTACCGATCACAGTGAAAATTTCAGATTTAGTTGTAATGAAGCTTCTTTCGCGTTTCAGTCGGTTCGAGGTAGATTCTTCGCTTTATGGCCTAGTCAGCACTTACGACTAAAGTCCGCCTCTTATCCAACTTCAGATACCAGCTCCGCGTTGAAGTCGGCCGTGAGAACAAACAAATAGAGTTGGCTGATAGTTACATTGTAAGTCGGTTGGTGTAAGAAAGGATTAGGTCGGCTGCTCAACTCCTAACCAACTAACATGGGTTTTTATCAAATTAACAACAAGGGTCGAGATGTCGGCATGTCCGACTACCTACCGATAATTATACTAAACATTTCAAATTTCGTTATAATGAAGCTTCCGCGTTTGAGTCGGTTCGAGGTAGATTCGTCGGTTTATGGTCTAGTTGGCACTTACAACGGAAATCCGACTCTTATCCAACTTCAGTTGCTAACTCCGCTTTGCAGTCGGCCTTGAGAACAATAGAATAGAGTAGTCTGATAGTTACATTTTAAGTCGGTTAATGTAATGAAGGATTATGTTGGCTGCTCGACTCCTTACCAACTAAAATGCGTTTTTATCAATGTGCACTAGTGTGTCAACGGTTTAAGATTATCTTAAACATTAAAATAAATATAATTAATATTATATATTTTCTTCGATAATTATTAACCTTATTGCCCGTTACATCGTTTAAAAAAAAACTATTGAACATTCTTGAGAGACTAGACTAATATTGACGTTTGAAATGAAGCATACGCCCATTGTTGTCTTACTCAAATCGGTACATAAGGTTTCGAATCTTAGTAATGGATAAGAACAGCTCAATTGCGTGAACCTTTGGTGGAAACTGCACCATTGGGAGGCTAGAAGTTTCTTGTAACCCTAGCCGATCGCTAACCTTAACGATGATGAAGGAGTAGAAGCCAGTAAGTACACACTGGTGTCCATGTGGGATGGACAGAATACCAGATGAAAGTGGTGTTTAGAAGACAGTAACTACAACCTGAAAGCCGACCATAAACAAGCCAAAAGCCGACCATAAACAATCCATAAAGCCGACCATAAACAATCCATAAAGCCAACCATAAAAGAGCCATAAAGCCGACCATAAACAAGTCGTAAATCCTACCATAATCAAGTCGTAAAGCCGACCACAAACAAGCCATAAAGCCGACAAATAACAGTCGATAAAGCCGACCGCAATTAGATTAATAATCCGACCATAACCAGATAACAAAGCCGACTTCTTGTTTGATACGCTTACTTTTTAGAATCGGTTAAAGTGCTGGCAAAATTTGTATGACCTGAAGTCGGGCCGACGCTTAAACGGATAGGACATTTCGACGGTCGAAATGAAAGTTTACCGACGCTTTTACGTCAGTGTTGGTTGGACCTCGAACGGACTGCGTCGGTCCAACGTCGATTTTGTTACTGGGGTAGTTTATGTTTCGTTCGCTTTTTCTTCGGATAACTGAAGAAGGCTTCAGTATCCATCAATCCTACGCTTAGATGCATCTCTTTTTCTTAAATCGCCACATTCTATAACATTCGCACTGAAATCTATTTTGATTTACATCCAAGGACAAAAGACCTTAAGCCTAATTCGGATCTAACCCCATCTTTCTCCAGG
Source organism: Phalangium opilio (assembly GCA_019434445.1). NCBI lineage: Eukaryota > Metazoa > Arthropoda > Arachnida > Opiliones > Phalangiidae > Phalangium > Phalangium opilio. The sequence goes on from JAEQBA010001153.1 coordinate 90,282, forward strand.
CGAGGCTTAAAGTTTCGGCGAGGGTGATTTACAATTCGTTTTACTCGAAATCCCGTACAACCTCGCCAAGTTGTTTAGTCAAAGCTCGATATTAGTAGACGAATCGATCAAAAAATTACTTGATTTTCCACTTCACCCTCCCTTTAAGAAATTACCGTAGCATGTATTCTTACGATTCTTAGCTTAAAACTTTTAATAAAATAAAACAATTCAGCTACTTTTCGCCCAGAAGGTGGAATCGAACCACTCCGACGCTAATCGGCTACGGGTTTGAAGCCCGCACCCCGGACCACCGAGGCTCATCTAGGCAATTACCTTGGCAATCCGAATTCTATATATACTAAGGTATTCCTTAAGACATAAGAATAGGAACTCGCTCTACGAAAATCTGAAATATTAAAACTACCAATCATAACGCTCATTTAAAACTATGTTAGCTCTATCTAAACCACATTTGAATTAACCGCCAAATCGTTCCAGTCAAATATAACATTGATGACGATAGCTACCGAACGAGAACGAAACACATGAGGAGCGCGGTAGGAACTTGATTAGCACATACATAAAAAGAAAATAAATATAAAAACCCCAAACATACAAATTCATAAGTATCCGACCCCATAGATAAAAATTCAAAAGTTTCCGACCCCACAGATTAAGAGGTACCCCACCCCACATCACCCCGACATTTTAGAGATAAGAATAAATAATAAAAAAATCGGAGTTTCTATCAAGTCTCTATGGTTCAGTTGGTAGAATGTCTGCCTATTGCGCCAGCGACCCGGGTTCGATTCCCGGGTATGACCTGAAAAAATTTTAATTAAAATTAAATCTCTAACCGAGCCCAGTAACCCCTATGGGTGGGTTGTGGTAATATAAAGTTCTTTTAAGCTAAAATCTGACGATAACGAAGCGACAACCCCGGCCACTACTACTACTACTACGACGACTCGGGTCAAACTAAGAGCCTATCGTATACTACGATATGGCTAAAAACGAACGACTGCGCTATCGTTTTAGCCTGTTTACTTCGTCATGTCGTAAAGGAAGCATCTAAAGGAAAAGGATGTCGTAACCAAATTTCCTTGGAAATAAATAAACAAAATGGTAGCGTTAACTTGCTCTCGTTTCTTCGCACCATATGCCTTCACTATCGTTGGTGCATGGCTCGGGTAGTATTGTACTTTTGGATTTGCTGTTGGTTAAAGGCAACCTCTGGTGAGGATTTTCCTTGATGGTTGAGGCTTCACGTTCAGGCAAGGTTGATACTCCCGAGAGTATACGGTGGTCTTTTATGTTGAAAAGCGGCATCTCGTGGCCTTAACAAAGCCCCTCGTTCCCTGGGGTGTCATTTGTTCTTTGCGACAAAAATTCCTAGAAAGGAAATCAGTTTTAAAGGCCACCTCACAGTATATTGCTTTTCATTAACCCAACAAAACAAGTTGGAATATACCCAGTTGCATCGATCTAACCTTTCATGGATGATAAGCGAACTAGTATTGTCGTAGTTTTAGATATTCCTCGTAGGAGTTTACGGTTCAACGGCAAATTGCAACTACTCCGTCTAACACCAACCTAAAACCATGAAATCGTTTGGAAACCTTTTAATCTTTATGGTGTGTCCACACTATCGATTTTTCATAGGTTTTTCTGGCGTCCTTTCTGCAACATTTCAACCAATGAGCAACGACTGTTAATCGTGTTGATTATTTATCATGCATCACATTGTAAACCCACAATTTAGTGTAAAACTTATAGACTTGTTCACGAGATTGAAAACATTTTCTAGTTCGATGTAGAGCCGCGAGCGACGGGAAAATGTTTGAAAACTCAGAGATTTGTTTTGACCAGGCGTGGGTATCGATACAAGATTGCGAACAAACTACATTCGAGTGACTTGCTTACGTTCATCAACGTTGGGTCCATGTCTTCGTAACCTTTAAAACGTCCTTTTCTAATCTCGTAATGTTTGGCTTTGTGATGAACTCCCAAGTGGCCTTCATACAGGCCAGAGTCAATTAGGTAGAAACATTTTCGCAAAACACCTAATGGGGCTTTTATGAATTTACACATCACTGTGTGGTTTCAGAACATTTCTTCCGGAATTTCAATCTTTTACCTCACCTGGAAGTTGGATAAACCCCAAGGGAAGGAAAAGAGACTATCATCCACCTCAGGGATTTTATAAGTGTAGTTAAATAATATTTACAAGTTCATGGTAATTATAATTTTAAAACACAATATTCCAACTATTACACGAATAAATATAGAATTATTGTTAATTGAAAATGAATTTTACCTTGAAAAGTATCGATAAATTGAATTTTAAATATCTGTGGCAATCCTATATGGTAGCGAAACCGGAAACCTTAGAATAGGTTACGTTTAATCTCAAAAGAAAGAACAGTACAGCGTAGCGTTAACCAGTGTGTTTGAGAAAAAAAATGTAATCTTCATAGCCCTGAACAATTATACATTTCAACACGGGTCATGGACTGGTAAAGCTTTTATCTCCTGCATTGGTACTTTCCCTTGAACACCAGAACGCTGAAAAAAGCTATGTTGTTAGATGGAAAGGGTGTGTGTGTGGGGTCATAATTCAAAGCTTTTAGGTGATCGTGAGATAAAGTGGATGGGCTACCCTTTATCCCGATGAGTAACTCGCTGGTTTAGTGAGAAAGGAGAAAGTGCAAAACCTTGTCCTATAACTCCGGAGTGCAGTCAAACCAATGCTTGTTTTTTTATTTTCTAAAAGTGAATTGATACGAAGTTATCTCTCCTACTAGGACTAAGGAATTATGCCCACTTTGTTTGAAATTGTTTTTTTTTTCTCTTTTGAAATTTGGTAGGTAATTGAAAAGTGTTTGTTGTGAAACTTTTATGTTGAAAATTTATTCTATTTAAATAGACAGAGTGGCCTTAGAGTCTGTCTTCCCCTTGTTACCCCACACTTGATTATATAACAAACGGATCCATAGTAAAGGTAATATATCTCTAGCCGCACAAAAAAGAGAACATGCATCAAGCTGGACCGATCAGACTTATAGCCACTACGATCTAATTGCGGTCATGAGTTTTACCTTTATTAATGGACTTGATATTAATATTTTAAATGTGCATTAGCTTTCGGCTCACTCATAACTGTTAATACTTCTTCACAGAGGACACGAAACAACGCCACTTTTAATCGTACTCTAAGGGAGACTTCATACTGCCAAAAAAATTATCTTGCCCTGGCCTAGGGTTTCTTTAATTTTCGGTCTAACTTGTACTATATTAACTTTAAAGAGATTTTCTATGATTTGTAATTAAATGGGGACACGTCTTAATTACTAGGATTATATTAACTACGTACCCCGTATAGTGTTTCGACTTCACAAGCAATCTTCATCGGGTTATTGCTTCGAAGCTTCCATTCTTTTTGCGCACGCTCTCTTTTAGTGCGGCTGTCAGTTTTGGTATTGACAATGTCAAACTCAGAATATCCTTAGGGTATAGCGAGACGATAGTGTTTACAGTCCAATCTAGTTTTGAGTGTAGATTTCAAAATTACTTCATTGATTTTATATTCTGCAGTTGCAAAGAGCAATAATCGCTTACCTAGGTAAATAAGTTTTTTAAGTAGTCTTCCTCTCCACTCGGAGAGGTAAAACTTTGGTTCCCAACTTGTTTTATCAGGGAGGAGACTTGAGAGGGAGTATACTGTGAAAAGGCGGATCGGTTCGCTTCGTGGCTAAACTCGTATCTCTCCGGCGCTGTCTCAGTTACTCGCCGCGGGGTGCGCGCGCATGCGTCAAATTTGAACTGTTTAACCGACGCCACTGGCGCGTGCGCGTTAGCTAGAATCGAGGGAGACAGAGGTAAAAATTCCTACCCTCCCTTTTCTTCCCCTTCCATTTATGTTACTGCTTCTTTAACATTAGACTAAAACTCCCTCTCAAGTCTCTCCTCCCTGGTTTTATTTATTTTGGAATTTGCGAATATATATACTTTGGTTTCAAAATGGGCTTCATATTCAAGCTTTTACAACACCCTCGAGCATGATGATTCCTTAGTAGAGAACTACGGGGTAAACTATACAAAAAGAAGTATTGTTATAGAAATTTCTAAATAAATTTAAAGGCAATCGCAAATGGTCTCATTTATTAATAACGTCGTCCTTATTTACTTCTGATTGTTAGAAGAATCGTTGGCGGAAAACAAAACGAGGAGCAAGTGACTGATAAAGAAAAAAGGGGAAGGGAGTCTTTTGTGAAGTATTGTTAAGGTTTTATAACCTTCTTTGTGTTTCCGAGGCCTGTTTCAAACAAAATCGGTAATACCATTTTTTGTTTTAGCTTTGTATTCGCCAAAACCCGAATGAAATTAGAGATTTTTGGATTGAGCCCAAGCGGCTTGAAGTCCGATTATAGTTATTTTGTCACTATATTCAGCAAAATTCTTGAATAGTGGTTTTTTTTGCCCAAGTAAAGCACGATTTCCGATAGCTACCTTTCCATTTGTCCAATAGACCAATAGGTTTTGAAGCACATAACTTTCTCGAAACTAGCTCTCATTAAGTCTCTAGCATTACGAAGTATACGTAGTGTCATACTTATGGAACATATCACATAAACTTATGGTTTCATTAATAGCTTTAATTGTTAATTTGAAACTTCAGTTAGGTTAGCCTAGATAGAAATTTCCCTTAATAAAGATGTGTTTCTTCTTAAAATGAATCAGGTATCTGTCTGCCAATCAATCATATCTACTAGTAACACACTCCATCAAAGCAATATTACTCTATGGAACGCCATGTACTGACCAGGAATATTTAAGCTGCGGCCACCAATAACTTCAAGCGTTCAAGGGCTTTTAACTATGGCTTGAGCAACTTGTCTTTACCGAAGCATTTCCACGCGGTGATCCAGAAAAGCTTCTTGAGCCCCGTACTAAGAAAGAGAAAGCGAGAGAGATAATAGGACGACGCCACCCCGAAAGAACGGCGCAATTTTTCAAGAGGATTTGAGCGGCAACATGAGCCTATGGAGCTAACCGACTAGTTACGTAGCGCCTTCTGGACGCGGAGAGAGATAGTGAGACAGAAAGACGCATATGGTAGCGGCTGAAAGGTGAAGTAGCTCTGCCGGGTCTCGTTTTAGACAAGGGCCCATTTCTCTCCCTGGGTAGAAATCCCGTCACGACTGTAATAAGCTTATTGCTCTAAGTCTTCATCAACATCAAATGCTTGAACAATCTCATTTCTGCGTCCCCATCAGACACCGCCTAGGAAACTGGAAACCATGTTCACCGAAATGTACCAACTACGGTTTTACAACTTTGGGAGTTGTTTTAAGGGTTCCTCGGTTAGGAATTTAATGGGATTGCTTATCATTTCATTTTCGAGCTAGTATCTTAGAAATTAAATTTGTTTCATACGAAAATAAACTAAAGCTTTAAAGCCAAGATTCAAAGTTTTAAACAGATTTTTAGCATTATTGTTGGTAGCGTTCAGAATGTTAAATTTGATCTAATAACACTATTTTTGGGTATCTACGTTGTTCGTAAAACAAACTCTGTTCAGTGAAACAAACAGGTTTGCGCTTAGAAAAACTAGTTTAAATAAGTAGCGCCATCTCTCGGATGAAATTCAGTTACTTCAACTACTGATAAGTGAAGACTTAAGGTCATACACTTATGTAAGTATACGTTCTGTTCTGCTTAGCTTCTAACGGCTTCTAACACTTACCTCCTTATTTATCACCCGGTACGATTTGCTCTAAATGAGAAGCTCAGCCTTCTGCTCTAAACCCTGATCAATAAATTCTCTTTGCCTCGAGAAAACCATCAAGGCATCCCGGTATCTTCACATATCCCTTCATTCTTCTCGCAGCTAAAGCGACGTCTAAATAAATCTTACTTTTCTAACGGGGTTTCTTACGCTTACGATCGTTTCCTCACAAAAAGGTTCGCGGTACAAATAGTTTCTCGATAACATATAGTATTCCACAACCTTGCCAGAAAAATATTTCTTAAAAAAAGTAAAGAAAAGGCTGTATTATAAAGGTATTCATGGTTTTTTTCGAAAAGAATATAAAATAATGAATATTTGAAATTAGAGCTATATTTTTTATCTGCAATACAAGGGCTCATTGCGTTAACGTACTTGAGCCAACAAGTTATGCCAAACAGTGAAATAGAACGTTCATGCATGAAATTGGACGAGGCTTTAACCATTTGTCACAATTTTTCCAGTGTATAACTATAATCCATGTACAAATAAGATTTATTTCAAATGAAGCTTTGAGCCTGAAAAATAGTTTAATTACTAATAAGCAAATTATTAGGACAAATTGACGTTATAGGTGGGATCGGCAATTCAAACAGATGGGCTGCAAATTGCCGACTCGGACTTCTATTAGAGGTTCAATATTCAACACTGCGGATTCTAGTCCCTATAATTGAAACGTCTATGATTTTCTAGTTAAAGAAGTGACTACTAGATGGCGATTAGAGTTCCAAGTTTCGTGAATGGTTTGATTTGATAAATTCACGATATTTCATAGATCCGTAGTTGAAACAAATGGACGACAAATTACAGCCTCGCACTTCTATTAGAGGTTCAATCTTCAACAAAATCGATTCTAGTCCCTGTAGTTTTATCGTCTAAGATTTTGTAGTTAGAGAAATGACTACAAGAGGGCGACTAGAGTTCCAAGTTTCAGAGTTCCGCGAATGATTTGATTTTCTTAAACATAGAACAAAGATCGCTTTTTAAACCAATTATAATTATAGAACTACGTAAACCAAAGAGGAAACGTAAATTAAAAGTGGTCAATTAGAGCAAGACTGTTCACAAATTACATAAAAATTTAAAAATTGTGAATTTTGGGAAACAGCTCCCCTTAAATGTAAGAAATACTTCAGACTTATTTGACTATTAACATCAATATTGTTTTACATTCTGAGAAAATACAGCCCAGGAATTTTTGTAAGAAAATCAGACGAATTAGAGTAAATGATGAATAAAGTTATGCTAAAATGTTATGGAAACACAAACCAAATTATTCCTTTGTGTTTATACATATTTTCTCTGTCTCATCAGGGGTTGCTTCTGATCTAATAAATTTTTAGCAAAACCAATGTATTAGAGCATTAGATAAAACAGCGAAAGCAAAGTATTTTTACCTGAACATACTTAATTTCCTCCAACAAAAGCTTAAATGAACTGCAGCAACGCTATGACTACAGACTTATTCTACTTTTTTTACAAGTCGGAGTATAATATAACCATCCGCAGAGCCTTTGTCCGTGGTGCATTTTCCAATTGCATATCTGCATTGAGTTATTTTTGGTTGTAAGCCTGGGCCATCCGTCATTCTTTGGACAGGGTGAGATGGAAACAAAGAGATAAGTTTTCGGGCGTAGAAAGCGGCGTTCATCGCTCTTCGCCAGAACAGGGTGCAACACTTGTCAGTCGCTTGTCAGATTCGGAACTCGATAACTTTCGACCATCAACCGGCAACCGCCGCTACTACCTCCAATGACAGTAACATTGTTGAAAGACCGAAATGGTTTGACAAGGGAAAATTTATTTTTCGGCAATTGCAATTCAATGAAATTAGGTTTTAAGTGGGAGTTAGTGATTTTATTGCTAATTTAGTTAAAATCACTGTACAGGTTGGAAACTTTACCGACGACCATTCTTACTCTTTTATAGTAAAGAGATTAATTGTCTAGACGCACTACGATTTAATGAGAAAACGAAATGATCTAAATTTATTTTTCAAATTTGTCGAATATGCATAGCTGTCGATATCTGGAATTTCAAACATTGAAATTAGAAACAATTAACGTACAGGGTTACGAATACAGACGCCTCGAAAGACCCGCGACCTATGATTTAATTGGTTAATTTTATTTCATCAATTCCCCTACTCAAGCTTGTAAATCATGTAGAAATTATCCTTACATTTTACTATTAACAGGAAATCCAATTCTGACCGAACTCGATTCAAAAGAAGGTCGCGAGCTATACTGGTGCTTCCTAATATCTTAACCATTTAGTCAAGAAATCCTGCAAGAATGGTGGACTTTCTCCAGGAATTTCTTTACTTCCTTGGCAGGGTTTTGCAATGTCCTTTTTGAGTGTCCTGGGCAGATGCCGACAACGATAAAACCAACGATAGGAATGAAAAATAGAACGAACTCATTCATAAAGCTCTCTTCTAGAAGTTGGCACTGACATCTACAAAACCCGTAAGTACTGTAATCTCCGAATCTAACGTTGTCTAAGATTTATATACCAGAGATAACGGAATTATTAAGTATGTCCAATTCGTTCCTATAATGCTCATGAGACAACTGAGAGTGCATTGGCAATGTAACATTGAAATTTTATGGCTAAGACAAGCAAAACAAGACAGCCTAATAATAGTAGCCATGTCGTACCGTACTTAACAGGCGTACAGAAAGTTTGAGTGAATAGCCCATTAACAGTGCTAAAATGATTACCAGTAACCCACAAAAGTTGAAATCCCTCACCATATTCCCACTGCAGATTACTCTGTACTCCATTCCTGCTTCTAAAATTACATCTATCCCTGGTAGTATTTTAAATGAAATTATGTTAAACGTTAAGGTTTTTTTAAAACAAATGTTTCATCGGACATTAACGTAAATGTTATATTACACAAATTTCTGAAAGCTTAAATAGTTTTTTGTTGTACGTTATTCCAATAATTCCGTCGCCTTCACTTTAATGGAATAAAATTTCAATAAAGATTGGAGGTGGACGGGCCATAGATCGCGTAATTCGTGGTTCAAACAAATGGGCAATAAGGTATATATCAGTCACTAAGCGTATTAAAACGAACCTTTCCTATAAGCTATATTATACAAAAACGAGTTTTGCTTCGCAGTCCTTAAAAAACTGCATTTATACACAATCCGCGACACGTTTTCAAACCCACAA
>JAEQBA010001153.1:99257-120635 GCA_019434445.1 Phalangium opilio
ATTGAATTTTTAGGATAGTTGCAGGCGCATGTCAGATAATTTTTAGGATAGTTGCAGGCACATGTCAGATACTTTGCAGGATAAATGCAGGCGCTTTTCATATACTTTGTAGGAAAATTGCAGGCGAGTTTCAGATACTTTTCAGGATCATTGCAGGCGCGTTTCAGATACTTTGTACAATAATTACAGGCGCGTTTCAGATACATTGTAGCATAATTGCAGGTGCTTTTCAGATAATTTTTAGGATAGTTGCAGGCGCATGGCAGATAATTTTTAGGATAGTTGCAGGTGCATGTCAGACACTTTGCAGGATAAATGCAGGTGCTTTACATATACTGTTGTTGTTTGACGCAAGAACGACTCTGGGTTTAATTGGTTATAAACTCTTTATTAATTTAATTGAAACATTTAAGTTAATTTCCGGGAACGCTACTGACAACTGATATCTGAGAACAGATAACTGGGAACTGATCAACTGTGAACTGACTAACGTTATCGGAATGTTATCCGGTTATATAGTTAAGGCATCGCGATAAAAAATAAAGATTACAAGAATAACCGCGATGCATAAAAAAACACAAGTATAAAAAATAGAATCTGGATATAGATAAAAAACAAGCGGTATTATCTCTAATTTACAACAGTCCCTCTTAATATCGGTGGTTTCAATCTTCTACCCAGGGGTGGTCATTTAATTATTTCCAGTCCAAGGGCTTTGACGCAGAGGACATGCTTCGGACGGAACAGGCTCTTTGTACAGATGTCAGCTGGCACTTCCTCTGTTGGTAGATACCGCAAGTTTATATGTCCCTGGTCGTAGGTGTCTCGAATGAAGTGGTGCCGGATATCAATGTGTTTCGTTCTGGCATGGAAAACAGGATTCTGAACGAGTTTCTGGGCACCCTGGTTTTCGTTGTACAGCTCGATCGCCTGAACTGATACTCCAAGTTCGTTGAGAAGTCCCTTGAGATATATGGCTTCTTTGGTTGCGTCGGACATTGCCATATATTCTGCTTCTGTACTGGACAAAGTAACAGTTCGCTGTTTCCGGGCTTCCCAGGATACTGCAGCGCCGGCTAGTTTGAAGACATATCCAGTATATGACTTCCTATCTTTCGGACAGCCTCCATAGTCTGCATCAGAAGTTTATGACTTCTTGTCCTGGGAAGTATTGAAGTTCCATATCCGGAACCATCTCTGTTAGCCAACTTCTTATTAGGTCCGATCACCGCGACACCTACGGCGCTTCTCTCATTTTGAGTTGGCAGGCTTATTTGCGCGCCAGCAGCGGGCAAGAAACGAAACTTTAAGGTGTGTCCTGTGGTTTGAGGTAACGAATCAGAAACGGTGACAAGAACAGCTGTTTTAATAGACTGCTAGAAATTCCGGTCAAACTAGTGTGGGGTCCTAGGCGAACGGATTGTAATGGATTTCCATAGAGTTCTAGCCAGACGGCTTTTCAACGATTGGCGCTGAAGAAGTTTTTCACACGCCCCACAGTTTGAGTGCCACAGCCTCTCGGCGTGGGATATTTTTCAGTAGATTAGATAGTTTTCCTAGTGGGGAGGAAACTTTCGACCCTCTTTCACGATTGCCATAGGCAATTTTGACTTGCAGGGATGGATACTATACAAAGCCTTAGTGTCCAATACTTCCCAGGATAAGAAGTCATCAACTTCTGTCTGCATCAACGAAACCCTGGATTAACAATCCGGTCTTCCGATAAAGCAACCCATGATGAAGAGTTCCCTTCAGGTATCTCAGAACTCTTTTCCCGGCAATCCAATGAGTTTCGTCATAACTTGTATTGAACTGGCTCAATGCGCTGACTGAATACGCCATATCCGGTCGTAATGACACTACCAGGTACATGAGAGAGCCGACCAGAGATAGATACGGAATACGACTGATGTCTTCTGCTACTGGGTATTCCGGATTTGAAACTTGTTGTTGGCATCCATTGGAGTCGCTATTGCTTTGGAGTCTTGCATGTTGAAACGTTTCAGAACCGTTTCTGCATATTTCGCTTGGGAAATCCGGATGGTATTTTGTTTTAGATCTTGGTGAAATTCCATTCCGAGACCGTGATGGATTGGCCCCAGGTCCTTCATATCGAATTTTCTCCCAAGTTCAAGCTTTACATCAGTCACCCAATCCGGGTTGTTGCTTGCAAGGATCAGATCGTCAACGTAGACTCCAATGATCATAACATCTTCCCGGACTCTTGAAACGTATAAGCAGGCGTCGCTCTTCAATGGTGTCATTCCAATCTCCGAAAGTCTTTGATGTAACTTCTTGTACCATTGGCGGCCCGATTGTTTTAAGCCGTAGAGGGATTTCTTGATGCGACAGACTTTATGTCCCTCTTCTTTCAGGTCCCAGGTCCATTTCTTTGCTCTGGCAATGATTGACTTCGAACTGGGTTGACTTGACGATTTCTTCGAGGGATTCTGTTAATCCTTCCGGGACGACCATATATATTTCCTCCTCGAGTTCGCCATTAAGATAGGCCGTGACGACATCCATTTGGTGGACTTCCAAACGGATTTCCACAGCAAGGGCCATAAGCAGTCTTATGGAGCTGGATCTAATGACGGGTGCGAACGTCTCTTGGTAGTCGATCCTTGGTCTCTGGGCAAAACCTTTCGCTACGAGCCTGGCGTTCCTTTTCTCTACTTCTCCGCTGGGTAAGTACTTCGTTCGGAAGACTAGGCGATTTCCAAAGACCTTCTGGTTTTCCGGACATTCAACGATGTCCCAGGTTTCGCACTTGATAAGCGAAACGAACTCTAACGTTACTGCTTTCCTCCAATCGTTTGCGTACGGAGAAGCCAGGGCTTGCTTCATGGACAAAGGTTCTGATAAGATGGCTAGGTTTGCTGAATCATCGGACAGGGTTTCTTGTTCATCAGTAGACTCTTCTGAGACGCGCGGAATCATGTTGAACTTTTTCTTCGGTCGTCCGGGTAGTCCAGTTCTTATTTTCTTCGGTCTTCCAGGACCTTTCTTCAGAACGAGGGTTTCTGAGGGTTCTTCGAAGACGTCCTCGTTTTCCTGGGTATTAGATTCTTCCGGGATTTCATCTTTGAACTCTTTTTTGACTTCTTTGAATTCTTCTCTGCCAGACGGTTTTGCAGCGTGTGTAGTGGCCGGGACTTCGATTTCGCCTTTAGCTTTGCTTCCGTATTTCAGGTTGACTTCTGGAGTGACGAAATCATCATATCCGCCTTGTTTATTAAATTCTCCCAGGAACTTGACATTTCGACTTCGGTAAATTTGCTTCTCAGACGGAACCCGGAGTCGATAGGCCTTCGAGACTTCAGTATAGCCGATGAAAACGCATTCTTTGCTCCTGGCTGCAAACTTCCCCTTCCTTTTATTTTCGTCCAACAGCAAAGCTTTGTCACCGAAAATCTTCAAATGTTGCAGGGATGGCTTCTTTCTGGTCCATCTGGTAAATGGTACTTCTCCATTTATGCTCCGGGAAGGACAACGGTTTCGAACGTAATTAGCCGTGGCCATCGCTTCTGCCCAGAATGATGGTGGAAGTTGCGCTTGTATCATCATACATCGGGCCATATCCAGGAGTGTTCTGTTCTTTCTTTCAGCAATGCCATTCTGTTCCGGGGTGTATGGTACGGTGAGTTTTGTTTTATCCCAGAGTCTTTCAGGAATCTGTCGAATTCATTGTTGCAGTATTCGGTTCCGTTGTCGGACTGCAAGGTCTTGATTTTTCTCCTGGTTTCCACTTCAGCTCGATGCTTGAATTCTTTGAAGGCTTTCAGCACTTCGCTCTTGTGTTTTAAAAAGCTGACTTCACTCCACAGGGAATAATCATCAGTGAAAACGACGATGTACATGGCTCCGCTCATCGATGTTACTCTCATCGGCCCGCATACGTCAGAGTGTACTATTTCCAGGACATGCGAGGATCGGCTATCTTCGGTTTTCGGGAACGGCTCCTTCGATTGCTTTCCTTTGATACAGATTTGGCAGATTCCCAGGCTCCCATCTTTTTCAATGCTGAGACCCGTAGCCAAATTCTTCCGGGCCATTTCCTTTAAACTTCTCTCGTTCAAGTGACCGAGTAGGAAATGCCAGTTCTCCAGGTTGCTTCTAGGCTTTATTTCCGCTTGCACTGCATGGACCGTTTCTTCAGCCTTTCTCAGGAAATAAAGGTCTCCAACTCTGTCAGCAACTGCAATCACTTCCCCGGTTGCCGTTTTAATCCAGGCCTGCGACTTCTTGAATGTGACCTCACGTCCTTTGTCTGTCATCTTGGCAATGGATAGGAGATTTGTTCTTAAATCCGGGACATGAAGGGCTCGTTCCAGGCGAAGAATTCGATTGTCGCTGCCATTCGTTGCGGGTATTTTTACTTCGCCAACACCTCGTATCTTCGTTGACTCAGTGGCCAGGTTCAAAGATTTCGTGGTCTCTTCGTAATGATTGAAGCAATCTCTGTTAGATGTCATATGTGAGGTGGCTCCGCTGTCCAGGCACCAGGAATCTTGATCAGCCTTCAGGTGCAATGCGAATTCTTCCTCGGCCAATATTTCTGCCAGTACATGATGGGCGTTTTCTTTCTTTCTGGTTCTTATGCCTGAACCATTGTTTCTGACGGGGCAATCGGCTACCTTGTGGCCGGGTTTCCTGCATCCATGACACTTGTACTTAAAGGTCGTGCTTCCTGGTCCACGTGAACCTCTTCCTCTACCCCTACTGCCCATCATCGCATTCTGCACGGGTTCGTCTTCCCTAGAGTTCTTGGCGTCCGATTAACCCAGGATCTTTGTTTTTAAGGCTTCTGGATCAGGTAACGTATCCCTGGACTCTATTGCGCACCGGAAGTTCTCGTACGATTCTGGTAGACTGTATAACAACATAATGGCCAGTAGGTCGTTGTTTACAGCTACTCCCATGTCAGCCAAATTGTCTACTGCATCGAAAAATTCTCGGACGTGATCCCGGACATCTTCTCCCTCCTGCATTTTCTTGAGGGTCAGTTTCTTCAGCAGCGTGGCTTTCCGGGCAGGTCCACTGGACTGGTAGATGGATTCGAGCTTCTGCCATAGTTCCCGTGAGGTCTTGCAATTCTTTACTTGCTTCAACTCCGACGGACTGATCGAAAAGATTAGGTCCGCTCTTGCTTTTCGATCATTACTGTCCCAGGTAGCGACCGCCTGGGCGTTGCCTTCCGTTCACCGTACCAGAGTTGGCCTTGTTGAAGTTCCATCTACGAACTCCCAGAGGTCGTTCTTTTGAAGCAGGGCTTCCACTTGCATTTTCCAGGTATCATAATTATCTTTCGTTAACGTCTCGATTCGTCCCAGGTGATTTCCGGCCATTCTCCGTTTGACTCTGTACCTTAAAGGATAATCTTCCCGGCGTTGAACTTCGTATGACTTCTAAACCTCTGCGCAGTGGAAGCGTGCTGGGCCCATAACCTGTTGTTGTTTGACGCAAGAACGACTCTGGGTTTAACTGGTTATAAACTCTTTATTAATTTAATTGAAACATTTAAGTTAATTACCGGGAACGCTACTGACAACTGATATCTGAGAACAGATAACTGGGAACTGATCAACTGTGAACTGACTAACGTTATCGGAATGTTATCCGGTTATATAGTTAAGGCATCGCGATAAAAAATAAAGATTATAAGAATGACCGCGATGCATAAAAAACACAAGTATAAAAAATAGAATCTGGATATAGATAAAAAACAACCGGTATTATCTCCAATTTACAACATATACTTTGTAGGAAAATTTCAGGCGCGTTTCAGATACTTTTCAGGATCATTACTGGCGCGTTTCAGATACTTTTTAGGATAAGGGCAGGTGCTTTTCAGATAATTTTTAGGATCATTGCAGGCGCATTTCAGATAATTTTTAGGATCATTGCAGGCGCATTTCAGATACTTTGTAGGATAATTACAGGCGCGTTTCAGATACTTTGTTGGAAAATTGCAGGAGCGTTTCAGATACTTTTCAGGATAATTGCAGGAGCGTTTCATACACTTTGTAGGAAAATTGCAGGCGCGTTTCAGATACTTTTCAGGATCATTGCAGGCGCGTTTTAGATACTTTGTAGGATAATTGCAGGCGCTTTTCATATACTTTGTACGATAATTGCAATTGCACGCGCGTTTCAGATACACTTCAGGATCATTACTGGCGCGTTTCAGATAATTTTTAGGATTATTACAGTCGCATTTCAGATACTTTTTAGGATCATTGCAGGCGCGTTTCAGATACTTTTCAGGATCATTGTAGACGCGTTTCAGATACTTTTCATGATCATTGCAGACGCGTTTCAGATACTTTTAAGGATAATGGCAGGTGCTTTTCAGATACTTTGTAGGATAATTGCAGGCGCTTTTCATATACTTTGTAGGATAATTACAGGCGCGTTTCAGATACTTTGTTGGATAATTGCAGGTGCTTTTCAGATATTTTTAGGATAATTGGAAGCTCGTATCAGATACTTTGCAGGACCATGGCAGGCGCGTTTCAGATACTTTGTAGTGCTGAAATTTTGGATTTTCAATTTGTAAAATTAATAAATTTTTACCTCACCGAGTGACGATGTCGTCACGGAGAGGTATAACACTGTATGTGTCTTTTGTGTGCCTGTCACCGCGTTCGCAGTTGACAAATCGGAGCAAGCGTGTTCGTAGAGAGATACATTGGTTTCTACTCTACTTTCGTCGTTAGGGTTGAGGTGTATGCGACGATCGCCTAAGGCTACGAGAAACGATAGCTTCCAAATGGCAAGGCTTCCACCAAAGGTTCACGCTTTCTAATTTATTATTGTTAATCAGTCGCCTTATATACAACTTTCCAAACATTGCTAAAGAGGCTTACGCTTGAGTTCAAACATCAACAATAGCTATGTTTAAGTCTCTTAAAACGATTTAACTAGAATTAAGGTAAATTAATGACGATTAAATTATTAAATATCATTTATATTTATTTAAATATTTAAAAATATCCTCTAAATTGCGTCTCGACTTGGAAAGGCTTATTTTGGATTCCCAACTTGTACTCATCCCTTACAAAAATATTAAGCTGTAATTCATCTGCATACACGCTTTTTTATCGCTACCACGCTGTAATATGTATACATTAAGGCTAAATTTTCTGCAGCTCAAAAAACGGGAAAAATTCACAGCATTTCTGGAACTGCAAATTGAATGCCGTTTTGACATTTTCTGTTTGTTAACTGTTAACTGTCTAGCCTGGCAGATATATGTAGCGCAGTTCTGCAAACGCTATGCAAAAGTAAAAATACCAGCTGCTAGTTTAAAACTGTAATTTGTCCGTTTTTATAGACATGTTACAGGTCTGCAAAAGTGATGGAAATGTAGAAATCCAGCTGCTAATTTAGAACTGTAATTTGACCATTTTAATAGACATGTGACAGGTCTGCAAAAGTGATAGAAAAGTAGAAATGCAACTGTTAATTTAGAACTGTAATTTGACCATTTTTATAGACATGTTACAGGTCTGCAAAAGTGATAGAAAAGTAGAAATCCAGCTGCTAATTTAAAACTGCAATTTGACCACATTTATAGACATGTTACAGGTCAGAAAGAGTGATGGAAAAGTAGAAATACAGCTGTTAATTTAAAACAGTAATTTGACCACATTTAGAGCCATATTGCAGATATTCAAAAGTAGGACATTTTACTTGAATTGAATACCTGCAACATGTCTATAAATGTGGAATAGCTTCAGTTTTAAATTTTAAGCTAAATTTCAACTTTTCCATCACTTTTGCAGACCTGTAACATGTCTATAAAAATGGTCAAATTACAGTTTTAAATTTTAAGCTAGATTTCAACTTTCCATCACTTTTGCAGACCTGTAACATGTCTATAAAAATAGTCAAATTACAGTTTTAAATTTTAAGCTAGATTTCAACTTTCCATCACTTTTGCAGACCTGTAACATGTCAATAAATATGGTCAAATTACAGTTTTAATTTGGCAGCTGGAATTCTACTTTTGCATCACTTTTCCAGACTTGTAACATGTCTATAAATGTAGTCAAATTACAGTTTTAAGCTAGCATCTGGTATTTCTACTTTTCCAAAAGTTTTGCAGACCTATAACATGTCTATAAATATGGTCAAATTACAATTTTAATTTGGCAGCTGGAATTCTACTTTTGCATCACTTTTTCAGACTTGTAACATGTCTATAAATGTAGTCAAATTACAGTTTTAATCAAGCATCTGGTATTTCTACTTTTCCATAAGTTTTGCAGACCTGTAACATGTCTATAATTATGGTCAAATTTCAGTTTTAAATTGGCAGCTGGATTTCTACTTTTCCATCACTTTTGCAGACCTGTTACCTGTCTCTAAATATGGTCAAATTACAGTTTTAAATTGGCAGCTGGATTTCTACTTTTCCATCACTTTTGCAGACCTGTTACCTGTCTATAAATATGGTCAAATTACAGTTTTAAATTGGCAGCTGGATTTCTACTTTTCCATCACTTTGCAGACCTGTTACCTGTCTAAAAATGTTGTAAAGTTGCAGTTTTAAACTAGCAGCTGCTATTTCTACTTTTTCATCACTTTTGCAGACCTGTAACATGTCTATAACTGTGGTGAAATTACAGTTTTAAACTAGCAGCTGTTATTTCTACTTTTGCATCGCGTTTGCAGAATCGCGCT
Organism: Phalangium opilio; assembly: GCA_019434445.1. NCBI lineage: Eukaryota > Metazoa > Arthropoda > Arachnida > Opiliones > Phalangiidae > Phalangium > Phalangium opilio. The sequence goes on from JAEQBA010001153.1 coordinate 107,946, forward strand.
GCATATTTCTGCCAGTACAGACAATTAACAGTTAATAAACAGAAAATGTAAAAACGGCAGACAATTTGCAGTTCTGGAATTGCTGTGAAATTTTCGCGTTTTTCGACCTGCAGAAAATGTAGCCTTAATGTATACATATTACAGCGTGGTAGCGATAAAAAAGCGCGTATGCAGATGAATTACAGCTTTAAAGTTTTGTACGGGATATTGCAGGTATTCAAAAGTAGAACATTTTACTTGAATATAATACCTGCAATATGTTTATAAATGTGGAATAGTTACAGTTTCAAATTTTAAGCTAGATTTCAACTTTTCCATCACTTTTGCAGACCTGAAACATGTCTATAAAAATGGTCAAATTACAGTTTTAAATTGGCAGCTGGATTTCTACTTTTCCATCACTTTTCCAGACTTGTAACATGTCTATAAATGTAGTCAAATTACAGTTTTAAGCTAGCATCTGCTATTTCTACTTTTCCAAAGGTTTTGCAGACCTATAACATGTCTATAAATATGGTCAAATTACAATTTTAAATTGGCAGCTGGATTTCTACTTTCCCATCACTTTAGCAGACCTGTTACATGTCTATAAATATGGTCAAATTTCAGTTTTAATTTGGCAGCTGGAATTCTACTTTTGCATTACTTTTTCAGACTTGTAACATGTCTTTAAATGTGGTCAAGTTGCAGTTTTAAATTGGCAGCTGGATTTCTACTTTTCCATCACATTAGCAGATCTATAACATGTCTATAACTGTGGTCAAATTACAGTTTTAAACTAGCAGCTGTTTTTTCTACATTTGCATCGCGTTTGCAGAATCGAGCTGAATATTTCTGCCAGTACAGACAATTAGCAGCTAATAAACAGAAAATGTAGAAACGGCAGACAATTTGCAGTCCTAGAATTGCTGTGAAATTTTCGCGTTTTTCGAGCTGCAGAAAATGTAGCCCAAATGTATACATATTACAGCGTGGTAGCGATAAAATAGCGCGTATGCAGATGAATTACAGCTTAAAATCTTTGTACGGGAAATGAACAATGCCAAAAAAAGGAAATTAGCAAACGCCATACCAGAAAACAACCTTATTGAAGAAGAAAATATGACGGTAGATGAGGTTGAATTTGATAAATAAAAATATGAATAAAAAATAAGAGAATGATGATGGAAAATGAAATGTTTTGATTTAATATTGCACGTTATAGTTAGGTTTAAATACTAACTCGTAAGCAAACTATAGAAAAAGGGAAAAAAACTCTTCTCAACAAGGATTTTTAATGTTATTTTGGAGTTTCTTGGGAATCATTCCGGAAACATTTTGGGAATTCTTTGGTAAATTGTTTGGGAGTCTTGGGAAAATGTTTCAGGAGAAAGCCATAAAACCTTAAGCGTTTCTACACTGTAAAAAATTACTGTCGAAATTACGGCAATTTTACTGACAAAAAATTACCAGGAAAGTTATCGTTAAATTACAGGTTTTTTTACCGTTAACGTCAACAAGGAGAAGATGAATCACGGCTAATTTTGCTTTAGCCCAAGGAATTCTTAATTCATGGATCCACTTAGAACAACAGTAACAAAATAATAAGCGTTAACATCCAGTGAAAATATGAAAGTTAAATTTTACGTTTACCCTATATATAAATGTAGTAAAGCTGAATTAAAAAGTAAACACAAAATTTGAAATATTAATATCAAGAGATGTTCTTGGAATATTGTAATGAAACAGAGCTTTATAGTTACACAACTACTAAAGGAATCGTAATGCCGAAAAATATTTAAGTATTTCCATTTAATATTCTGCAAAAAGAAAATGTAATCGTTTTGTAAGAGATCTTTTCATCCTACTCGCTTTATATTGACTTTGATATGCGTGTAGTGTTTCGATTCAGATGCAATCTTCATTACTCGTTCTATATAAACTTTCAATCGTGTCGTTCCGAACAAGGAAGTTTATCTTAAATAATTAAATAAATATATCTTATATTAATTATTTTAATCGTCTGTATTTTAGATTCATTAAAGTTAAGTCGATGCAATAAACATCATTTCTAAAACTATTTTAAACATAGCTATTGTTAACGTTTGACTTCTAGCGAACACCTTTTTTAGAATTTTCGTGAATTTAGGGTATATAAGGTGATCGATTCACAGTGAGGTATAAGAAAATGAGAATATGCGTGAACCCATGGTGGAAGCCCTGCCATTGTGAGGCTAGACGTTTCTCGTAACCCTAGCCGCTCGCTGCGTACATCTTAAACCTAACGACGTAGATGCAGTAGAAGCTAATGTTGCAGATTGGTGTCTAAGTGGTATAGACGAATAGTGCATGGTGTTGTTGCTAGAATCCAATAAATATTTATTGGTATTGGGTGAATGAGTTCGCCAGCAGATGAAGTTATAACGGCTAGTTAACGATTGACGTTAAGTTAGATAAATATAGCGATGAAGTAAAGTTTTCCGAATTTCTGTGTTCTTCGAATGCGGTCCGGAAATTGCGAACACGTTTGCTACGATTTGCCAACTGCTAACGCGGTGACAGACAGACGGACGCACAGACACGTCCAGTATAATACCTCTCCGTGACGACATCGTCACTCGGAGAGGTAAAAATAAATTTCTAGATAAAATGTTTTAGGAAAATGAAATTGTTGTTGAAAAATCTGAGATAAGTAATTTTTTATTTCAATTAATTTATAGGAAATAAATCCTATACCAGTAAAATAAATTTCCCTGGATATGGGAAATTTCCCTCAATCTGGCATCACTGAATTACGCGGAAGAATGCTGGTTAATCCGATTTGTCACGCTAAGTTGTTGTCCAATGTCGTAAATTGTAATAATAAATAAATAATAGTAAATAATATCCTAACAGAGAAAAAAGGTGAACTTATTTGAATTTATTTCATTTGGGGAAGTACGAAACCCAATGCAAAGAATACCATTGTTGATATATTATTCCTAGCCTAACAGCATCCTCACAGTTGATCGCTGATAATTTATTGTTGATGTTATGATATTTCTAAACGACAATGTTTCTACTATTACTTAGTGTTGATTTTACAGTATTTTTACTATTACTTTATTGTTGATGGTATGGTATATTAAGATAACAGTAACCTTCTTGTTATTTATTGTACATTTACTGCTAAATGTACAGTTAATAAAATTATTACATTTTTACTGTTGCTTATAATAAATATCCTGTTAATCCAACAGTAATATCTGGTATTGGATGTTACTTGTTGAAATTTTTCGGTAATTCAACAGGAAGAAACGGTTATTTTTAACAGTGTAAAGAAATTACCTAAAAGGTTCTTACGATAGCCTTAAGAAAAATATAAAAAATATTCTTGATAAAACCGCAAGAGATAACCAAAAATATTCTTGATAAAACCGTAAGAGATAACCAAAAATATTCTTAAGAAACCAGTAACAAATCCCCCCAAAAAGTCTTAAGAAAACCGTAACAAATCCCCCAAAAAATTCTTAAGAAAACCGTAACAAATTCCCAAAAATATTCTCATGAAAACCGTAGCAAATTCCCAAAAATATTCTTAAGAAAACCGTAAGAAATTAGTTAAAAATATATTTAAGAAACCCTTAAGAAATTAGTTAAAAATATTCTAAAGAAACCCTTAAGAAAACCATTGGGAAAAAAGTGCCAAACTTCCCAATAATTCCCAAAGAAATCTCTTAAGAATTTCTAATAAAATTTCTTAAAGGGATACTATTGGCAAAAATTAAGTATTTTTATTCTGATTCCTTATGTTAAAATATGCCGCCTTGAATTTTTTCTGATTTTTTAAAGCGCTATTTATAGTATTAAACAGTAATTGAAGTTTTGTATCCAAAACATGCATTTGAATTTTGGTAAAGCGACCTACCGGCCAATGAGCGCCCGCGATTTATAAGAGGCAATCCCCAAAGTTTTTCTCGCGCGAGTCTCATTTGCGTCGTCTGCATTAGGTTCAGAATTATCTATTCTACTTTTTAGTACTCGAAAGAAAGACGCCGGTTCGATCGTCTAACGATAAGCGGTTTAGGAAATTTAGTAATTAGCAAGTTTATGCTATTACGTTTCACTTAAACTCAAATTACTCTCGTAATTTTATTATGTTAAAATGTGGCGGGTCGTATTTTTTGTATATCTTGAGTGTCTAGTTATTAGCCTTTGGAATGGGAAGATCTGTGTTCTTAGATTATTGTTTCTATTATTTTTTGTGATTTTCGAGATAGAAAAAATTAAAAACCCATCTTTTACACCTCAGCAGAGTCAAGCTGCAACACAATTACTATCCTCCTCAAACTTCAGCAGACGACGGGCCCCGCGGAGTCACTGGTAACGAGCCCTCTCTAAAAAAATACTTATTTCCCGCCCTTGGGAACTCAGCTTTTACTGTTTGAAGCAGACAACATACGACTTAATATTTTCTAACCTTCACGGGATTGGCTGATTTGGCTCTATCCCTAAATATGTTTTTATTGGCCGGTAGGTAAGTGCGCTAAAATCGAGACCCATTGCTAAGCCTAACAAATTTTAAAAAATTGAATTTTCATTGAAAAAATTGTTTGAAAAATCAGAAAAAATTTGAGACTTCATATTTAATTGTAAAGAACCAGGAAAAAATAAAACACGGCACTAAGATTTTCAGCTGAGAGTCTCCCTTTAAGGTTTCTTTAGAAGTTTTTTGTAAGGGTATTTAAACGTGTATTTAACTTTCGGCTCAATCTGAACCGTTAATGTCTCTTCATTACAGACACGAAAATCAAAACCCATAGCTTACTACACCTTGGGCCTCTATTATTTACTCTTTAGTTCACTAGGCCTATTACGGATAATACTTGATTTTACCGACATTGTAAGCCTTAGCGTTCTTCTTGATATAACTAAAGCAAGGATTATTCTATATACAGATGTAGTATAGCTTAAGTAATAGCGCTCCTTCTTTAATGGTATGAATCCTTGCCTGTCTATTAATATTTTACGTAGAGTAATACGTTTTTAGCGAAGTCTAGAGAGAATAAACATAAGAGAGATTGTTTCGGAAAAAAAAATACTGCTACCACAAATGGGTTTATACTCCTTGTTACTGATGTATAGAGTAGTCATGATAAAAGCTTAAAAAATTACAAGAGGACAGACCTCTTGTTTTATTCTTAATAAGAATATAAAACATTTATTTTGTATCAAAAATATTTTTACCTCTCCGAGTGACGTATGTCACGGAGAGGTTCTAATTTCGACGTGTCTCTGTGTCTGTGTGTCTGTATGTCTGTCCGTTGTTACACCCACGTGACCGCGTTCGCAGTTTCCAAATCGGATCAAACGTGTATTCAATTTCCAGACCGCATTTACAGTCCCGGAAATTGTTTTCCACTTACAGGCTATTACTCCATTGCCTATCTAACAACTCTGTTCATTTGTCCACCCCACATGGACACCAGTCTGAACTTACTGGCTTCTAAACACCACCATCTTCTAGTCTTTCGCTCATTCCACATGGACACCAGACTGTACTTAATGGCTTCTAAACACCACCACCTTCTCGTCTTTGTCCATTCCACATGGACACCAGTCTGTACACCTGGCATCTAACACCACCATCTTCTGGTCTTTGTTTTTGTCCATTCCACATGGACACCAGTCTGTACACCTGGCTACTAACACCACCATCGTCTGGTCTTTGTTTTTGTCCATCCCACATGGAAACCAGTCTGTACACCAGGCTTCTAACACCACCATCATCCTTAAGGTTAAGACGTACGCGGCAATCGGCTAGGGTTACGAGAAACGTCTAGCCTTCCAATGGATGGGTCTTCCTCCAAGGTTCACGCAATTGCGATGTTCTTATCTACAGCTGCGTTTCGAATCCTTTATATACTACCTATTTGAGTAAGGCGAAACAACAGTCATATCCTTCATTTCAAAGGTCAATATTAGTCAAGTCTCTCAAGGTTGTTTAATTATTCTTTTTCAAAACTATGTAACGCTCAATAAGGCGAACAACTAACGAAGAAAATATTAAATATTAATTATATTTATTTTAATATTTAAGATAATCTCTTTTCTAAATTCAAATTTAATACGGAAAGAGTTAAAAAGCAGTCTATTTTTTGTCTGTGTGTGTCTGTCCGTTGTCACACTAGTGCGCCGAGTTAGCAGTTCGCTTTGTTTTGATGTGTTGAGAAATCCTACAGAACCTTAATATTCACTTTTTCCATAATATAAAGTGAATATGTGGAAATCTTTTTCGTAATTACGATGCATTTAGTACTTTTGTAGCTCTAAAGCTCTGTTTCATTTTGATATTCCAAGGATGTTTTTTAATATTATTATTTGAAATGGCTGTTTATATATTACTTAAGCTATACTACATCTGTATATAGAATATTCCTGGGTTTAGTTATTTCAAAGAGGGTAGAAAGAGGGGGAGTAGAAGCTAGTGGCTTTGGCAAGGCATTTTGGTTGTTCTCGCTTTTCTTTTCTATTTATTTGTTATATTTTCCTCCTAATATCCGGTTCACCGTATTTCAACCATGAAGAGGGCAGAGAAAGATGCGCGCGCACACCGGAAGCTTAGAGGTAAACTTTCAAAGCGAGAACATTCCAGCCAAGCCTTCTACTCCCCCTCTTTCTACCCTCTTTGGCTATTTCAAGAAGAAATCTAAGGCCTGGATTCTGGCAAGTAAATCAAGATTGATCCGCAATAGGCTTAGTGAACCAAAGAGTAAATAATTGAGACCTGAGGTGGAGTAAACTTTGGGTTTTGATTATCGTGTCTGTAATGAAGGGGCATTAACGGTTCAGAGTGAGCCGAAAGTAAAATACACGTTTAAATAATCAGATTTAGATTTTATAATAGAAAAAAGCATCATGGTAGCAATTAGATCAGTGAAAGGGCTAATCGTTATCGGGTTAGTGGTATGCATCAGAGAATAAAATTAAACATAGAACTTATATATTCTTTGTAAATAATTTTTTGAAACCTAGGATTAGCGGATGATTATATATTTTGACAATGTAGAGAAAACTATTCAATGACTTAAGCCTCGTTAGACAAAACAAAGCGAAAAAATGTTGCTCTAGTATTTCTATATTGAGTCGTATACAAGTCTTTTCCCCGACTCGGAGAGGTAGTATTTCGGTTTTCCCAACTTGTTTGGTGCTAAGATTGCTTAAGAAAAATTGGAACGGTTAGGCATTGGTAAAAAAGAAATTGTGTAAGCTATTTGCAGAGATGATAATTGTTTTACATGTTTTAAAAAAGACTGAAGCTTCCACTATTGTGTTTATGCTCCTTGTTTGTTTGACTGAAAACCTTCTAGGTGTAGATAACAGTCAGAACAAAAATTTCAAAAATATATATTTTAAATCTAATCAGATACTCCCACCAAGTTGAAAATAGAACTATTAAATTTGCGGGAGCCATTCTTGAGAATTTTTCTTTGCTTGTGGGTTGTCAATTTATCTACCAGTAAATATTTGTGTTTGGAAGTTGGATATTAAGTCAAATTTAGTGGTTGTAAAGAGCCAGCAAGTTTTTGCCGCTTCTTTTTGTGAGTATTTGATTTTTGTATGTAAAATGGAGGAAGATAATGTTGACAGTAAGGATGAAATGCGGAAGCGCAAAGCGCGGGAAAGGATGAGGGCAAAAAGGTCGACGTTTTCATTGGATACTTAAGTTTATATAATCTTCTCGACACGGAGAGGTAATATTTTGGTTTTCCCAACTTGTTAACTCCTTCCGTATTAATTTTCAGTTGAGAAACAAGATTATCTTAAATATCAAAATAAATATAATTAATATTAAATATTTTCTTCGTTAGTTGTTCGCCTTATTGAGCGTTACATCGTTTTGATAAAGAACAATTAAATATTCTTGAGAGACTTGACTAATTTTGGCGTTTGATGTGAAGCATACGCCGGTTGCTTCGCCTTACTCAAATAGGTAGTATATAAGGGTGTCGAACTACAGTTAACAGCAAGAACAACCGCAATTGCGAAAACCTTTGGTGGACAACCCACCCTAGGAAGGCTAGACGTTTCGTAACCCTAGCCGAGCAGCCCGAATGTCTTAAACCCAACGATGACGATGGAGTTGGAAGCCAATTAGACAGATTGGTGTCTATGTGGAATAGACGGAAGACCAGTAGATGGTGGTGTTTGGAAGCCAGTATGTACAGACAGGTGTCCAAGTGGGATTGACAAAGAACAAAGACCTGAAGATTGTGGTGAATAGAAGCCAGTATGTACCGACTGGTGTCCATGTGGGATGGACGAAGACCAAAAGATAGTGGTGATTAGAAGCCAGTAAGAACAGACTGGTGTCCGTGTGGGATGGACAAAGACCAGAAGATGGTGGTGTGAGAACTCAAGAACACGTTTGCTCCGATTTGGAAACTGAGAACGCGGTCACGTGGGTGTAAAAACAGACACACACACAGACAGACAAACAGACACACACGATCGTTACAGAACCTCTCCGTGACATACGTCTCTCGGAGAGTTAAAAATACTTTGTAATATTTAAAAGCCAGAGCAAAGATACGGAAGAAGCTACATAATTAATACGCAAATACGTTTAATGTCACGTTATACTCATATTAAACGGCTCTATGTTTAAACTAAACCCTTCAGTCGATTTTAGTAAAGTAAGAGAGCAGTACGCAGTTGAAGTTCAAACGCTTTTCTATGCCTTAAATTTCAAGTAAAATATATTGTTCAAATAATATTATCAAAGGAGTTATAGTAGTCAAGTAGGCTTAGCCATAGATTTCAGAGCGTAACTCTATGAAGAAAGATGAATTTCTTCATGATTGCTCTAACTTTATGTGCCGTAGCTGTACCACTTCCGGAGATCACGGCTGAGAGTCATGAAAGGTTAGTGCTTCAACTTCAAATGCTTTAATTTCTTATTGATAACTACACCTCATTATTTTTTTCACAATTCCGTGTATTTTAAGATATTGCATGGAAATTAACTCATTAAATTCACTCTAATGTAAAAGTTTACCTAGCAATCTTGTCTTGAAGCAATTTTAAAAAATCTGTTCAATGCTTGTTTCACAGCATAATTTCTATGCAAACAATTCGGGTGGAATAGTAGCTGTTCCAGATATGCAAATTTTGAATTTTGACCATTGAATTCAGGGCATAAAACATTACTTTTTAGAGGCATAGTACGCCTAAAATTGGAACTACAATACCTGAGCTCTTTCCAGCATTTTAAAATAAGTCAATAGTTTACTTATTCCTGTCTTCACGTTTATGCTTGCGTGGGATTGGCAGTTTTTTATTGGTTGGTCGGCTACTTGAATGTGAATGTAAGGATAGATTTATATGACTCTCAGTTTTATAAAGATTGATTTGAAATAACTTCGATTCTATATTGAACAATGAGGGTTTTACGTAACAAAATTTGTTTGATCGAAAAAAAATCAGTTTTTTTCCTTAATTGATGGAAAAACATTATCTGAGTAGCGTCGCTAGGGTTTGAAATTTAAGGGGCTAAATCTGAGCAAACTAGTTATTATAAGAACTTAAAAAAAATTTGCATAATGGGTTCATTGGAAAATGTGTAGACCTTTAAAAACTATCCGTAAATTTGTGTCAACGTGAAATTATTCGTATTTTAAAGATACACAACCTTTTATTTATAAAGACTACCGAACCGATTATGAAGGATTTTCACTCATCTTAAGTTCATTTTTAGTTTTGGTTAGCTTTTAGTCCACACTATTGGGACTCCCTTCGAAAGAACACCAAATATTTTACTGGTCTCCCTCTGCTCTTTTCTTCAAAATTGCACTGTTTGATATTGAAATTCATCTCTGCAGAGATGAAACTTAACGAATCTATCATTATAATTTTTTATATATTACTACAGAATGATAGGTTGCTAACAGCAATTTTTTGGTAGGGTTTACGGATTTTTTTGGGGAGGGGGGCTATAGCCCCCCCAAAAAAGGCCTAGCGACGCCACGAGTAACGGGGTCAGCTTGGTCTCACCTATAGAACGCCTACATTTCCAGCCATACTATCTTCAAAATGTTATATGTATTCCCCTTTACTAGCCGGGTGTATTCATCATTAATTTTAGGATAAAGGTTAACTAATATCTAATATATGTATTATAGAGTTAAGGACTAAACAGTATTAGGTTAAATGCCTCTAGAGTTGGAACATCGTCAGTTAAATTCTTTATATGAAAGCTAAAAATCGATAAATTCTGGCTTATTCCAATTTCTCAAAATTTATTATAATTTTAAAACATTACTATACGGGACTCTGGCCCTTATTGTCTAAAATCCCTTCCAAAAATATAAGGAGAAAAAATGTGTTCTCGCCTAGGTTTTAAAATTTAAAGTTTGTTTTATGAATTTTTAATCCCATGTTGCTACTTGCTACCATCCGTTGTCATGGCAAATCGGTTGTCGTGGCAACGTAATCAAAATTTCCCAACAGTTTCGTCTCTCTAGGGTGGGTTAAGAAAGGCTGGTTTTCACCGACCAAAGTTTTACGGAATCGTAAATACAATTTTGAATCATTGTTCGTTAAAATCCTCGAAAAAAATGCGGCAAACAATGGAGCCTGTATCTTACGATACAGGATCCATGGTTGAGGCATTTTCATTGAAACTTACAATATGAAAGAGCGCGAGGTCCGTAGATAACGTTCATGTTGAAAATGCTCCCAACTATTTTGTTTAATTTTAAAGACGTACAGTTTTATTGTATAAATAACGATTAAGTAAATCTTCAAAAAATTCTTCGGGTCTATACATTTTAACCTCTCCGAGTGACGATGACGTCACGGAAAGGTATTGCACTGACGTGTGGGTGGGTGTGGGTGTGTCTGTGTGCGTGTCTGTGTGTCTGTCACATCCCACGTGACCGCGTTCGCAGTTTGCGTATCGGAGCAAACGTGTTCCCAATTTCCGGACTGCATTGACAGTTCACGGAAATTTGGAAAATAGTGTTTGTCTCCGCTGGCTATTCTACTTGAGTTCCCACACCACAAGTTTTGGTTTTCGTCCACTCCACATGGACACTAGTCTGTATTTGCTGGTTTCCAAGCACCACCATCTTCTGTTCTTCGTCTTTCGTCTATACCACATAGACACCAATCTGCAACATTGACTAATTACACCACCATCTACTGGTCTTTCGTCTATACCACATAGACACCAATCTGTGACATTGGCTTCTACTCCATTATCGTCGTTAGACTTCAGATGTACGCGGCGAGCGGCTAGGGTTACGAGAATCGTCTAGCCTCCCAATGGCAGGGCTTCCACCATCGGTTCACGCAAATGCGTTTTTATCTATTATTATAATGGAAACGAATCGTATATATACCCCAAAATCTGAAAAAGCGGGCAAGAGGGGTACCCTCACTTTAAACGTCAATATTAGCAAAGTTTCGAAAGATAATAGGAACAACTATTTTAAACGATTTAACTATTTTTAAAGTTATTTACTGGCGATTAAAATAATTAATATCACTTATATTTAATTATTATTAAGATAAACTTATTTCTATGTGAGAGTTAATATAGAACGAGTAATGAAGATTGCATCTGAATCGAAACACTACACGCATATCAAAGTTAATATAAAGCGAGTAGGATGAAAATATCTCTTACAAAACGATAACATTTTCTTTTTGCAGAATATTAAATGGAAATACTTAAATATTTTTCGGCATTACGATTCTTTTAGTAGTTGTGTAGCTATAAAGCTCTGTTTCATCTCAATATTCCAAGAACATCTTTTGATATTACATTTAAATTTGGTGTTTACTTTTAATTCATCTTTACTACATTATATATAGTGTAAACGTAACTTTTAGCTTCATTAATAATAAGGATGTTAATACTTCATCTCTCCATACGTGTTGAAATGACTGGGTCTATGAGATAACATAACCTAGATTTTAACCAGAATTGACCTTGTTTCATGTCATCTTATAGGAAGTCTTAACGGTTCAGAGTGAGCCGAAAGTTAAATACACATTTAAGTAATAGATATTAGGTCTCATTAGAATTATTGAGGATACGCAGGAAATTATTAAACGCTTTAAACTTTACAAATGATCATGGCAATATCTCGCCGATTAGAACTATGTATTTCCGGTTTGTCTCATTGGCTGGCGGACCTATGTTTGGAAAGTAAATTCGTCTAGGCTTGGAGAGGTTTTATTTTGGTTTCCCAACTTTGTTGTCGTGTGTCCGTCCATTGTTACACTAGTGCGTCGCGTTAGCCGTTAGCCTTGTGTTGATGTGTTATGAAATCATACAGAACCTTAATATTCTCTTTTTCCATAATATAAAGTGAATATGTGGAAGTATTTTCGTAATTACGATGCCTTTAGTAGTTTTTGTAACATGAAAGCTCTGTTTCATTTTGATATTCGAAGGACATTTTTAATATTATTATTTGAAATGGCTGTTTATATATTACTTAAGCTATACTACATTTGTATATAGAATAATCCTTACTTTAGTTATATCAAAGAACGCTAAGGCTACACTCTGTCGGTTAAATCAAGTATTATCCGTAATAGGCCTAGTGAACTGAAGAGTAAATAATTGAGGCCCAAGGTGTAGTAAACTATGGGTGTGATTTCGTGTCTGGATAGAAGAGACATTAACGGTTCAGAGTGAGCCGAAAGTTTAATACACGTTTT